>CM076574.1:676022464-676408220 GCA_034641835.2 Pinus albicaulis | reverse complement strand
TTCATTGCATTTATGTATCACTACCAGGAAAAGACCCTCTAGTGGAGGTTATAAAGGGGGTTTTTAGTGTTATAAAATTGGCTAAAATTATCAAAAAAAAATTTGCTACAACATCAGTTGTTAGTATGAATTCTTCGTCGAAGTGTACGAAAAAGAACCACTTTAGCTACGCATAACTAATAGCCCTAACAACAACAGTGAAACATAAAATATCTTGAGATCTGCAATTAGTGGTAAAAATGCGCAACAAACGGATCTATAAATGGAAAGACTCATGATAAAGCAAGGAGTTCTCCATGCATCCAACAGAATGAGAACAAGAACATGATTTTTTGAAATAATTTTATGTTATAGGGCACAGGGGAGAAAACAAGAAGGAGACTATATCAGGCTCTCCTCAATGGGATGGGTTCTTTGTAGTCCTCGGCCACTTCGGTCTAAGCTTTTCTCTCTCTTGTAGGTGTGAAAACTGGTACAAAGTAGAGCTCAAGGGAAGCAGAAAATGGCGGAAAATGGTGACAGTGTATAGATCAGTGATTAATAGGCAACAAGGTGAGGAATGATGGGGAGGAACCCTCCTATTTATAACAAAATATTGGGTCATTCTAGATCTTGGTGCATGATTAGATAAATATTGTAAAATCTAGATCCACCTTTATAGGTATTTTATTATTATTTGTTGGAGGGAAAGGGTGTTTGACTTGGGTCAAATCCCTTGATTGAAAGTGAAAAAATAAATAAATAAATGATTTATTTATCTTTTTTAAGGAAGTGGTTGGGAGATAATCAAATAAATAATGATTTATTTGATTAATGATGGACGATTTGGTCATACTAGCAAAGTTATTATCTAAATAAGATTTTAATCTTTATTCCTAGAAAATATGTTTCATAACTAAGGGTTTATCTCATTGTTCTTAGTTTTGGGTTAAACATGGTGAGGAATAATAATTAAATTATGGTTTTAATTAATTATTCCATGAGGAAAATCAAACAAATATAGGTTTGTTTAATATTTCCTTTGAGTTTCCTGTTTGGACCATAAACAACCTAATAAATGTAGTTTATTAAGTTATTTAACATAGTGAAGGCAATTTCTGGGGTAAAGTGATTCTTACATGGTGTACTTGGAGTCCATCCCAATGATGATAGGTTAGATGACTTAAAAAATGGTGTAACAGTGCCCAAGGCGTACGTGTCGGGAAAATCGTATGACCGAAGTCGTTAATAGCTACGATCACTGGAAAAACCCAAAAGGGAAGTCGAGAGAGAGAAAGGTGAGGTAGATAGTGTGTTGAAGAGTGAATACGAGAGACGAGACTCGTAGGTGCTATGAGTCTCTTTTTATGAGAGGGTACATGCGGCGGGGAGGCACTGTGGCCAGGGACAGAGGCTCTGAAAAGTGTGTCCGATGAAGCAAGGGACCGAACCATAAAACACATACGGCATGAGCCGGATAAGAATATAATGAAGAGTCTCACATACATCTTGTGCCTAGGATAAATGAGAATATTTTTTTTTAAATAATATCCCCAGTACAAGATAAATAACCCAAATGCCCTGTAAATGGGGAAGAGGGCTCACAAATACATTTGATACATGCAAATCAAGAGGGTGTTGCAAGTGGCTAAGGCCAACATCTTATTAATCTGGAAGCTGGCATCAAAGGTACACTGAAAGGTCATCTAGGGCATGTGGGGGGCTACAGACCACCTCATGAGGATGCAGAGACATCTCACACACACGGGGAATCATCAAACAGCTGTGGGTCAACGGGCTAAGTCGAACATACGAATCTCGATCATCTTTGAAAATTTGGAGAAACAATCAAAGTCAAAGGGAAATGAGAGAGCCCCTTGCATTCGAGGCACCCGGAGCAAAGTGATGATTAAAATTTTCTAGCCCTCTAGACTGGCTTAGGTCAAATATCAACGTGTCGACGAGGAAAGGAGGTAAAGCCATAGGTGAGCGATAGAGAGATCCTCAACTAAGGCACGGGGGAAAACAATAGAGCGACGAGGACGGACGGCAACGTGGCGATGGTGGAAATGGGAAGGTTGAGTAGCGAATGGACGACTTCCTTGTTGGAGCATAAAGAGCATGGATGACATGGCGGCCCCTGCGACACAAGATCATAAGGGATGGGGACGGTGGGCTTGGAGGTCATAATGTGCGACACGAGAGAGAGACCAAGCAAGGAAGGATGGAGGGCTATAGTGGGGTACGGGACGTGTTATAGACTCCATGGATGCAATGATGACTCGGCTTAGTTACTCTAAACAAGGGCGACTCGGTAGATGCTGCCACACGGTAAGGGTCCTAATGGGGGACCCGAGGAAACATGAAGTACAAAGGGCTGGGAACTCATGACGAAATCGACAGTGGACAAGTGAGAACAAGATGGTGCTCAGGGTAGAATAATCGTAAGTGAGGAAATTCGATTTTAAGGAGCGGTCGTGGTAACATAGTTGAAAATGGGTCAGGTGAAGTATCAAATCACAAGCCTAACAAAAACCCATTTGAGAGCTCGGTGAGAGCTTTCAGTCTTGTGGTTCGTCGAACGAGGGCTATGGTGTGGTCGCAGCCCGGTCGAAAGAAAGCAGGCGATTCTCTCTTTTAATAAAGCTGATTTCCCTCCAAATCATTCATTTGTTATTACCGCTGGTGAATGTGGAGAGGAGAAAGGGGCCCTAAATCTTTAAGGCGAACGTAGCGGACAAATGACCGTTGGGATGGTCAGATGCGTCCCGGTTGGAGGTAGGAGACCTAACCTTTCTCTTGCATTTTGATGGTTAAAACATTGAGTTCCAGGGCCCAAATCCAGAAACGACCCCTCCTTCATCTCTACGGTGGTGCCCTTTTGGGCCAAAGTGCGACCTAGGATGCGAGTTTGAGGCAAAAGATGCGCGGTCAGAAAATGGCGAGCTGCGACACAGGAGATGAGGGAGTCTTGGTCTTGTTTTATGGTGGAAGTTGGGTTTTGGTGTTTGGTGATGGTTTTCCCATTAGAAAGGCGGCAAAAAAATGATGTGTTTGTGCGGGTATGGCGAGTTGCGGGTCAAGCTGGAGAGAGATGCAGGGACACTTGGACGATCCCGGGCGGTCCGGGGCGTCCAGCGGGTGTGACAGCGAGATTTGGGGTTCTCAAGTTTGTGGAGAACCCATTGATGAAGCGAGAACCGTTCTTGGCCGGATTATCGGTTATTGGGATCCGGACGGAGATCTTTGTGGGTACGAGGAGCCGGGTCCAGGCGACGGTCAGGAAACGTGTCATTCCCCATTGGTCTCCTCAGGGATGGTGGGAAACACACGGCCAGTGTTGCGGCGGGGGGTGACATATCAGCAGGGTTAGGTGGGCATGCATTGTCGACGGGTCTCCAGATCAGGGGACTCGAATGCGGGTCGGGGATCTAGAGGGGCTCGGCCGTCCTGGGCCGGCGCGAGCCGTGGCTGCCCGAATCCACAGGCGACGAGGCATTCCATCACATCAGGGGCGGTCAGTGTTAGTGGAAGATGTGTCGGTGGGACTTCTATGGGTGGGCCCGGATGTTATTGAGTGTGTAAAGCGACAATTGTCACTATGCGGCGGGCGGCGGGTGAACCATGAGCGCTCATATGGGACTTTGTTGTGCGCCTTCTTCTTTGAAGATCCAGGCCTTGAGGCCTCATGTCGGCTTCCCGGATGGGGGGCCGAGAGGCCCCGAGGATGGCGGTTAGGGAGCGGCTCTTGTGGGAGGGAGGAGGACGGGCGGTCGGGCGGTGTTTACGACGGAGTTTTACCCATTCGGATCAGATGCCTTTGTACATAGATTACTATCCCTAGTGGGATGAGCTATTGTGGAGATGGGACTGCCACTTCCTTTGGTCGAGTGGGGGCCCGATGGTAAGTATTGATTGTTATTCTTGTATGGGCATGTTAGAGTATATTTGAATAATGTAAGGTATTGATTCATGTACTTTTTGTATGCGAATATATCACGGTGAAGCCGATGGGACCATCAGCAGGACCGGCAAGGCGGCGTCTAGAGCTACGGGGTCGGGCGGCGCAAAATGAGATGCGTTGCCCCTCTTTTGGAGGACATCCGATGTAGATGTGAACGGTTTTGACGGAGTATCGGAGAAGCGCGGTCAGCGAGGATCTAGACGACCGGTTCATAGAGCCATGTGTTGGTCTTCCCTCGGAGTGGCGAGGGGTCATGCGGCGCATGGCGATGGCCGATGGGGAAGCGTGCGTGATCTACGAGCTGCGGGGGCAGCGCTGTTGGCTCGGGATGTCAGGGGTCAGTGATTCGGGGTGGGGCATGTGGTGCCCCTTAGGATGTATGTAGGGGCGTATGGTACCTCTGATAATGTATGTGGGAGCATGTGGTGCCCCACAGGATGTATAACTTAGGGGCGTGTGGGTGCCCCAGGTAAGTATATGTAGGCGGTGGTGCCCCCCGGTTTTTTTTTTGATTTTGGCATAACATGTTGTGGGCATGCCCTATGTATCGAAGTAGATGGACTCTAAACACATGTTTTGCGACACATATTATGGATATGCATCGTTATGGTTTTTATGAATGTTATTGTCTTGAATGAAATACATGTGATAAATACAGATCTAGAGCAGTTTGTCTCTCGACATAGTGATTCTGTTCTCGGTACATGATTAGAAGTGATGGTTTCAAATGCACGTATCAAGTTTCACTGTTAAAATAGTCTAAGCGACGGTTATGCACACAATAAACACCATTCGGTTCTTTGCATTACAAGAAGTAGGGAATCCAAACGACGTGCGGATGGAGTACGTGATGCAGAGGGCATTGGCTAAGAGACCACGGTGCATCATATTCGGCTGATTATTGGTGGCGGGACCAATGCGGTCAGTTGGAAAGAACAAGGGCATGCAAGGGGTGAAAATATATGGCCCAACTTTCATGACTGAATTCTGGAAGTAACGACTTGCACCATTAGCGCCGATAAAGGGTGTGGACGGAGGGTCCTAACGAGATGGTGTCACAAGACAACAAATGAATGGAAAAAAGAGACGGACGGCGGCGATGAGTGGACGAAAGACATCGAGCGACAAGCACGGGAGGGAGTGCAAGAAGCGGGATGAGCGATGACTCACACTCTGGTGGAGGGTTGTATATAGGAAACTATCGGAAGTATGGCGAGGACACTCGAAATTTCACACGGAGGGTCCACCAGAGGAATGGGTGGAGGATCAGGAGTATGGGCGGAAAAAAAGGGATCGGGCGGCGGGGGGGGGGAGGTCTGAGAGGCAGGCTCGGGTGTCTCGCCGGGGGGCATCCTCGTCCTGAGAATGGTCGATGAGAGTTTCAGGTAGCCGGAACATCGGGGGAGGGATTACGATGGGAGTGGGGGGATCCTCGGGTTGGCACAGAAGCCTCTTTGCGCGAGGAGGGAGGGACCCGATTTTGTTCAGCCTCGTGCCTTTCTCGAATGACCTCTGAGAGGCACGGTAATGCGTCGGATGAGGGCAGAGGTGGAATTAATGGCCATGGACACCGCACAAAGCACGGGGTTTGTTGATTGTGGAGATTCTTAAGGTTCTTGGTTACGGACGAAGAGGAGGCTTGGGGACAGTAGATTCGGGGAACGACTTTAACCATGGGTTGGGTCTGGTGCTGGACAAGCATGGGTGGCATGATGATGGCTCCCCAGGCAGGGAGCTGGCGGGTGGAGAGGGCCGGGTCAGTGGTGGTGGAAACCATCTTTTGGTGCCTGGAGCCGCCTTCTTCTCGAAGGCATCCACGACGGAGGAGGGATCTTTGTGGGTGCTGGCGACACGGTAACAACGGAAGAAAGCGAGGGGGACCGGTTGGACCGATGTCTAAGCCATGTGGAGTTTGGGGTGACCGGGGTGGCGGGCGGGGATCAAGGTACCGGACCGAGAATGCCCAAGGTCAGGTTAGGAAGGAGAAGGGTGGCCATGACGGGGACGGAATATACTCGGGAGGGGGAGCCGGGGAAGGGGATGCGTCCGGCGGGGTAATGACCGGGAGGTACGGCTGCGAGATGGTTCGGGCCCGAGAGGCTGAGACGGGGGGGATAAAGGGGTTCGGGGATTCATTTGTAGGAGAGGGGGGGACGAGGAAGGAGGAGAGTCTGAGCTGGCGGAGATGTCAGCTGGGAGCGGGTTGGGGGCGAAGGGACGGTTGCGGGACCGAAGCGAGGGCGGACTGAGGGAAGTCGGCACAGGCCGGGTGCCTCCGCCTGAACATTTTGACAGAGACGGGATCGAGGATGGGAGGAGGGGGGAGACAACGAGAAGGTTCCCGGCGAGAGTCTTGTAGCAGGGAGAGCAATGGTCAGAATCAGCGGTTTTCTTGTTTGGCTACGGAAAAGATGGTGGTCTCGGTGAGGCACCGAGAGGAGGCTCATGATATGTTAAGCGGTGTGTTGACTATCTTCCCATTATGGGGGAAAGACATCTTGCGAGGCCGCGGATGGGACAGCGGACATCGCATAGGTGGCAGCTTCGCCCCGAATGTTGTGGTCTAGCGGGCGTCAATGACTTGACGTCAGCGCAAACGATCTTCAGAAGCATTGAGAGGTGATAGGGCAATTACGAAACAATCCAATGGAGTGGGAGGCATGACCGTCCCACGCTTTCAGAAGATGATCATGGAAGGTGACTCGGAGGATCGAGTTGCTTCCAAGCCAGAAGCGGACATCACGCGGTGGATGCCCCTTGTCAATTATACAGGGAAATGATGACGTTAATTAATATCTTGTGCTGCAAAAGTTGGAAGGCGACGAGGAAGGAGGGAGGGGAGGGTGATAGATTGAGTGGCGTCGAAAACAATCATTTGGTCGTCGTAGGATCTCGGTGCCACGGCGGATGATAGAGCCTTTTTTGAGGAAAGGGCATGACGGAGGAGGTCGGTGGAAATGGCGAGCGGGGAGATGGCAAATCATCTACTATGCTATACGGCGGGCGGCTCGACCGGAAGACATTTCGGCGTAATGGTCCCTTTGGGAATCTTTGGATGAACCTCAACTTTGGGTTGAGGGATGTGTAAGGGGCCACTGGATGTCGAAAGAGGCTCTGTAGAACCTGAAGATGGAGGCTCGGGAGCAGACTGAGCAGGGGGCTTGGGGTACTGGCGAGACCGAGTTTGAAGGTGAAGGTCGACGAAAGGGGACGGATCGGAGTGCATCATGAGGATCTGGTAGTCAGAGGAACCAGAAATGGACGAGGGTGTGGCTGCATGGCTGTCAGGGGGTTGGGTAGCCACGAATCCCTGTTGAGGGAAAGGATCAGTGAACACAGCTGGCTGGGTAGTGGCCACATTGGGAGGCATAGGGGGAGGGCGTGTTTTCCATTAGTGATGTGGCTTAGAATACATCATCGCATGCAGGGTAGAGGACGGTCGTGAGTGTAGTAGTAAGTAAACACGCAGCACGAACGGGGGGGCTTGTTTTATTACGGCTGTCTGGCCTGGGAGCGGAATGCCTTGAGGCCTCGATTGCTAATTATTGAGGTCCCCCAGTGGATTACAGTTCTGGGGCGGAGTCGTTCTGGTTGCCCTCCTTTTTGAAGAGGATTATCCTTTCTTGTGCAAATACTTTCACACGGAGGGGGGGGTATTGAAAGGGTCTTTTGTTGCGGGTTGTGAGGGGGAGGCAAGGGAGGCGGAAACGCATATGCTGGGGGAGCTGGCGCACCAGGCTGTGGATGAAGGTAAGGGTTGGGTTGGGCGACATTGAGGTAAGCGGGAGGTTGGGCAAAAGGAGGAGGCATGCCGTATCCTGGATACATGTTGCCGGGAGGGGGAAGAGTGCTTGAGGTGCTGGCCCCTCCCTGGGGGAGACCATAGCCCATAGGAGGGTGAGCAGATGGGTGGGAAAGAGATCCAACAATACCGTCGGCGGAATGAGATGCCCCCGGGGCGTTAGCGCCACCGGGCCTGGGGATGTCAGGGAGAACGGTATAAACATAACCAGATTGAGCGTAGATCAGGTCATATTTTAAAGCTATTTGGAGGGCGGCTTCTTCGGATTGAGGAAAGTGAGAGGCGACATCTTTGCCGATGGGAGACGGGAGGGTGCGAAGGAACCAGTCCATGTAAACCCGATCTTCAAAGGGAGGGGCTCGACATAAGCTTCGTCTTCGTCGCCATTCCTGAACATGGGCAGAAAGGCGTGTGGAAGAGGATTGCTTAAATGAAGTCAAGAGCTCCGTACCAGTGTCGTATCGGAGAGGGAGCTGGAAGTACGACAAGAAGGCTTGGACAAGAGTCTCGAACGTGGTATGGGAGGAAGTGGCCTGTTCGACATACCATTTAGAAGCTTCGCCGGTAAGCGTGCGTTGGAACAAACGAAGACGGATGGAGTCATCGGTAATGGAATTGGAGGAACACCACATGTGGAAAGACCGGACGTGATTGGTGGGATCTTCTCCATTAAGGCCCTCGAACTTAGGAATATCGAGCTGACTTGGTGGGCATGCATTCCGGAGGTAGCATTGTGGTGAATAGGGTCATTAATCAACTGATGGAAATCGGGGAGGCTGACGCCTGCAATGTACGGCAGCACAGGGGTGGCCGGGGTAGTGGTTGTGGCGGTTCCGCTAGAAGTGGGGCCGGCATTGGGGCCGGGAGAATCGCTAGCGTTAGGCCCTGGACCAGACATAGTGAAGGTAACAGGGGGAGAACCGAGAAGGAGGGGAGGGACCGATGAATCGGAGAGGAGTCGGAGTGCGGACTCAAAGGTGGAGCGAAAGCTGCGACGGCCCGGCGGTGCGGAGCAGGTCGATCAACCGGAAACTGAGGGTGAAGGCCAAGAAGTCTCCGGGAAAGGCGCCTTGGGGGCGCAATGATGACAGGAAGAAGGAAACCGACGAGGGCAGAAGGGGACAGAATCAAGGAAGGTCAAGGGCAGATAAGGTGCAGTGACAATTGATTTTAGAGTCTTTGCCAGGCGGTGTTAACCAGGCGCTTCTTCACTTAGGGTCAGTGTGTGGTGTGCGTTGATTTTAATTTTTAAACCCTTTCCGTTGTTTGAGAGCAAGAAAAAAGTGTGCTATGTAGCTGAACAAAAACCTACAGAGAACAGAAATAAAATGCTGAAATAACAGAAAAATAACGGCTACGTGTGCATCTATCTAACCCAAGAAGGTGGGTCTCTCCTGACTATGCTGAAAAGAAGGGAAAAACTGTGGGACACACACACAAGGAAGCTCAACGAGATCTGGGGTGGAGGGGACGGAGAGATGCGGAGGATAAAGCTGCAGACAAGGGGTGCAGATCACAGCCAAGAGACAGAGGCAAGGTGGCTGGAAAAGGGAAATCAGCAAAAAACCGGGGGGGCAAGGCAGAGGCCTTCAGAGGAGGTCCAAACAAAACAAAAAGAGGTGATTTGAAAGGAAAAGAGGCTGATTTCAATGGATCTGAAAGTGAGGTAACAGATCTGGAAAAGAGGGGGCTGAAGCTCTGAAACCGACGGCTGAAACAGCTAAAACTCGTCCACAAAAAGTGGAGGGTACTAAAGCCCTAAGGGGCTGGGTTCCCAATTAGATGAGTAAAAACAGATCAGATCTTGGTCAAGGCGGGCTGAGACAGAGGCTGGAAGACCCTGGCAGAAGCTGCAGCAAAACCCAGAAAAAGTGCAGAAAAAATGCTGGAAAAAAGGCAGGTCGCAGTCTCTGACCTGATCTGAGTGCAGGTCGCAGAAAACAGGCTGAAAAGTGCGACCTGGAGGTCCAGGTCGCAGGTTTAGGGCCAAAAAGTGCGACCCCCCTGTTCCGGTTGTCTCGGCGGCAGATTTTCAGAAAAGTTGTCGTCTCAGTTGCGGCTGGTGTCGCTTACCTGCGCAATAGGGCCAGAAACACACGGAAGTTAGAAATTTTAAGTTTTAGGGTTTTATGTGAGAAAAATGACATAAAAAGAGGAAAACTAAGCAGCTGAAAAGAAGCCCTAGGGCCTGAAGTAGCTGGATATGCAGGAATATGAAAAACGACAACGGTCGTAATTTAAAACCCGTGTGGAGTCGCCATTTGTTAGTATGAATTCTTCGTCGAAGTGTACGAAAAAGAACCACTTTAGCTACGCATAACTAATAGCCCTAACGACAATAGAGGCTGCCAAACATCTTCAGATCTGCGATTAGTAGTTAAAATGCTGCAACAAACAGATCTATAAATGGAAAGACATTAAGCAGTAAAGTAAAGAGTTTGCTCCATGCATCCAACGGACAAGACAAGAACACGATTTTTGAATGAATTTTTATATTACAGGGCACCTGGGAGGAAACAAGAAGGTGTATCGAGATCTCCTCAATGGGATGGGTTCTTTGTAGTCCTCAGCACTTCAGATCTAAGCTTTCTCTCTCTTGTAGATGTAGAAAACCCAATGTAGAAGATAGAGCTCAATGGGAGCAAAATGGTAGAAATGAGACCAAGTGTATAGATCCAGAGTGATCTAATAGGCAACAAAAGGTGGAGAATGATGGGGAAAACCCTCCTATTTATAACAAAATATTGGGTCATTCTAGATCTTGGTGCATGATTAAAATAATGTTAACCAAATCTAGATCCACCTCTATGGAATATTTTATTATATTTGTTGGAGGGAAAGGGTGTTTGACTTGGGTCAAATCCCTTGATTAGTGAGAAATAAATAAATAAATGATTTATTTATCTTTTTAAGGAAGTGGTTGGGATATAATCAAATAAATAATGATTTATTTGATTAATGGTGGTTGATTTGGTCATATTTAACAAGGAATATTATTTAAATAATTATTCCTAGAAAATAATAAGATAACGATGGGTTTATCTCATTAATTTCTTTGTTTTTGGGTTAAACATGACTGGGAATAATAATTAAATTATGGTTTAATTAATTATTCCTTTTGGGGGTTCCTAATTAACATAGTGAAAGCAGTTTTACTTGGGGTAAAACTGGTCTTACATGGTGTACTTGGGTCCATCTAATGATGAAAGGTTAGATGACCAAAAAATGGTGTAACATCCATGGTTGGGTAAACTTGCAAGGGCGCACATAATAAATGGAACTGGAGATGATTGTTACATTCTGGGCATTTGACCAATATGAATATTTGTCACTTTAAAGCCATCAACGGTAAGGAAAGAGTTCTGATTGTCGAATCCAAATACTTTGATCCAAAATTAATGTTGTATCAATTGGTATTTTAAATTATGGTAGCAGTGTGAAAGTTCATCTAAAACTCATTGATATCATAATGCATGAAACTGATGTGTAGTGGTGTGAAATTGCGGTTGAGCTTTTAAAAGCATGGGCGCATTTTTTATTTTGAATTTTAATCTAGCCATATATGAATATTGGTGATTAAATGATGAATGAGTTTTATTGGGTTTGATTATGGGAGCATTCGAATGGTTGATTGGATTGAGTGATGTTTGAATTCTATACATGAATTTTTAGTTAGGGATTGAATTGAAGCTTGGGTTGAATCCCACGGAAAGTTGATTGTGGAGTGTATGGTTTCGTACCATTGCTTGAAAATATTTCCATTCATGAAGGAACCTTTGTGTGAAGATTGTTGGGTACATGATTTTAACCATATGTTTAAATGCTTCCGCTGTTGAAAGTGTGTGTGAAATTGCCAGAATGGGAAGTCTTGGAGCCTAATTATGGAGGTTGTAGAGATTCTGGGTTTTGCAGGGTGATTCTGCATCAGTAGTTCTAGAAGGGAGCCTCTAATGTGAAAAGGGCCAACTCATCAAAGTGGTTTAGGGTTTGCAAGAGCTATCTCATGCTATAAAAAGGAGGAGAAGGCACATGAAGAGGTTTTTGATGAATTATATTTCTGAAGTATTTGTCTGTTTAGACAAAAACCATTCTCCGTTGTTTAGTGGAGGATTGTGATTGGAATTCCTGTTTAGGGGTTTCATCTCTTCCCTTGAGGATCATTGGAGGATTTCTATGATGAAGTGAGCCACTATCTAGTTTGAGACCAAGCTCTATCTTCCATGAGCAGTGCTGGCCCATTGAGGGTTTTGTAGCTGCTATCTTTTGTAGCAAGTGGTGTTCTAGATCTGCTTAGATCTATCTTGTTTTGAGAGGCTTTCTCTATTGGAGTGTGTTCTTCAGCCTCCAATGAGATAGCTGATCCATATTTTGTATAAGATCTGTAATTCCATTCCAATTATTCAATCTCCTTCACCCTCTGTGCAGTTTCTACTCAATACTACGTTATTTTGTGAGAGGGCTTTCTTGTTTCAGTTTGCTATCAGTTTGGAGGAAGATCTCTTGGGGTTAGGCTTGCCTTCCCTTGGTGAGTCGTGGATTGGGTTGCTGATCCGTGTCTCTATAGATCTAATCTATTTCAACAATAAAAGTTATCTTCAAAATTTTTTGGGTTTTCTGCAGCACTGTAAATTGTAATTCAGATCTACAGCTTAATATGCAATATTTTGATGTAATTCCAATTGGATCTTGTTCTTAAAGTCTTGCAATTTCTAGATCTATATTAGATCTGATGTTTCATCCATACATATGTCAGAGATCTGAAATGTAATGTACAACAGCTAAACCATCTGAAAAATAACGTTGTCTATGTATTTCTACAGTTTATGTCTAGTTGCAGCTCTAATTTCTGAAGGGATTTTGCCCTAGTTCTCTTTGTAATCAATTATAAAGGAAATGAGCTCAAGTATAAATCTGATTTACTATTATATCTCTGAATTATCAGATATTGGGCTATCCTCCTCTGAGTTTCAGTCAAAACTGCGCAATTCCAGTAGCTGGGATTTTCATGTTGCAGCAGCCTCTCTCTTTGGCTGATATCTAACTAGTCTTGATTTCGAGAGATTTGTTTAATGTGCCTCAACTTATTTGTTTCTGATGAAATTTCATATGTAAGTCACATACAGCATAAATGAGGGGATACCAGCCCTGATCTGCGTTATTATTGCTCAGATTTTCTTATACAATGTTTTCATTGAAGACCTTGTTGAGATTTCTCAAAGGTATTATTCCAAGTTCTGTAGGCAGAGTCTACAGTTGGCCAGGTAGCCTCTGGTTCTCTCCCTTCTTTGGAAGGAGACATAACCAGTAAATGCCTCTATATTCCATCTCTAAAATAGAATCTTGAGAATCCCCAAAAAGGAATATTACATGTTGATTAAATTTCCGCAAGAATTATAGTGGAAGGATTTTGTATTTTGCAAGAGGATAAATATTGTGAGATCAGGAGATTCTGGATATATACATGCATATTGTATATAATTTCTACAAGGAGAGATATCCAACATTTAGCCACCAGATCCACTGGTCCTCCATGTACCTATTAGGATAAAACTATGACTTCATTACAATTTTGAAATCCTCCCACTTAGACACTAGAGGTTCTCCCTCCAACCTTATGGTTTCTGTGTGGCTCTAACACCATGTCAGTGCATAGCACTCTTATTTCGACCACGCAAATAATATATTTTCCCTTCCTAGATCTGATGGACACTAAAATAAACTTCTAGTTGTTGCAACTAGTGGTTCAACTTTAAAGTGTTGATCTCATCATGGTACGGCTTGATATAAACTTTTGCTTCCATTTTAAATAGGGAATGTGATTGGTTCAAGGCACTCAAACTGTGTTTGATCTTTTTTGGGTCATTTCTTTAACTGGTTCTCTGTTTCTCCCTGATCTTCTGATCTGCGTTCTGATTTTTCCTCTGCATTCGAACCCCCATCTTCTTGAAATATCCCCATCTTGTTATTCAAGGCCACCATGAGGAGGCTTACATTGCGGTTGATATTTGTGACTTGTTGTTCTAACCACGTAAGCCTCACCTCTACATGATCAAAATGTTCATTTATAGATTCATTGGCCATGATTAGGGTTTTACAATTTGCAGCCCTGTTGATCTAGAACCCTGCAATCTCCACAAAATACCCGAAGAAACATGCTCTAATACCTAATGATCTATAAATTGTCATGGATATTCCACTGGATAGATTGTCACAATAGATTTGATACTATTATATTATAAATCTAAAAAATTCTACACTATTACAATTTATTTAAACTTCAAGATATGTAGATTTAATTATAATTAGTGCATGCATGTGAATGGAAATTATGCAGAAAAATAGAGAACAAAAAAATAAACTCACACATACACACAAGACACAAAATATGCTCTGGGAAATTGTTTCAGTAGAAAACCCAACTGGAAGGTGGGGTCGCTTCACTCTCTTTCTCTGTCTGGAGAATAAGGCTACAAGTAAAAAGAAGTAATTCTTGTGGCTCATTGAATGCTACAATGCACAAATCATTCCTCTGTGCTCTACCTCATATCCCTATTGGCTATCTTTGCTCAGCTATGGAACAAAATAATCTCGAAAGAATGTAATTCCTCTTCCTCCTAGTGGCTTGGTTATAACGCTGCCTGATAGCCTACTAGTGGTTAATTTTGACTAAATCAACTCTTAACTAGAGTTACAATATATACTCTTATAGAATATTTTACTTCATCATCACGTGACTAGCCCATTTTCCATCAATAATTGGGGTTGATGCGACATCCTCACGAATTATAGGTGTGAAAACAGGAAGGTCAACTTCTCAGTGGCATAACCTGTGCATACAAACTCTGATCGACGTGCTTCTTACGATGTTGGAAATATGTTTCTATGTAGAATAACATGAGATGGTGTAGCGCTAAAACGCCAATTTTTTATCCCCAAAATATGTCATTTGATGCCTCAAAATGCTCCCGAAATTTTTCAAACACCGTTTTGCCAAATTGGGTCCCGCTAGTAAAAATCCTCCCATGAGTTGATTCCTCCAATTTTTCCACTCTAAATGCATCGAGATGGATGATAAACAATATAATAATCCAATCTGGATCACTTGCTGTCAGATCAACCACAGATCCTAACCTTAAGAGTGTTGAGAGAATCGTACATGTGACCTCTCAATAGCAAAGGTGCTTTAACAATGGGGAATATACCAATTGAGATAACCCTCAGCGATATAAAAATAAAGAAAATGTTATATATATAAAAATAAATATTGTTCATATATATATATATATATATATATATATATATATATATATATATAATTGATTAACTATTAGAAGGTGCATCATGTAAATAAAAAGTTAACTTGGGCCTATAAACACTAAAACAATTCATCATTGTAATAATCACATGTCATATTTTATATGATATAATTTTTAATCTATATGAATTCTTTTATGTTATCCTATATATTTTGGATATTTAATTTATGAACTTAGTTATTTATGTCATAATATGCCTTGGATTGCTGTGATGATATTGGTCTAAAAGCAACCATGGAATGTTGTTAGAAAAGAAAATATTAGAGATTAGATAGACAAATTAGATAGACATAAACTACCTTTTATTTATGTTGCAAATTTTGTAATGTGTATCCCATATAAACTTTACTTTAGAGAAGGAGAAATAAATTCTCTATTCATTTTTAGAGATTATATTCCTTTAGATGAGAAGGTAGATACTTATTATTGCCTATGTTTTAAATAATAAGTGAAATTTTGTACAATTTTTGAAAATACGATTGTTATTTATAACAAGTGTAATGATGGTGCAGGGCATATCTTAATTTATTATTTTATTTGTTTCTTAACATTATTAAATTATTAGAATTTCCTATTTATTTATTTATTTATTAATTAGTTATTTATTTATTTATTATATTTATGTTATTTTGAGTATTTAGAAGGTTTCTTTTTTGGTTTAAGCATTCATATATTTGATGATCTAACATGTAATTTTTTTCTTTTATTAAATTTATTTAAAATAATTACTTGAAAACATGGATAAATAAAGTTGAAAAAGTGACTAACTTTGTGATATGTAATTTTGTTTATAAAATGTTAATTTAGTTAGTGTTTCAGAAAGAAATGCATTCATTTCTAATTCAACATGTTAAAATAAATCCCATGTTACAAAATGCAATTCACAATATAGCTTTACAACTCACCATATAACTTCTTAGTTATAATGGATGGAAATAAAATTGAAAGTAAACTAAAGAGATTGATCAATGACATATTTAATTCTCAGTCCTAGATAAAAGTGATGAGAAGACATTGAACACCCAACAAAAAGTATGTTTTAGAAATTAGATGTGCATGTTCGAGTATTTGAAATTCAAATGCAAAGTTGGAACTTTTAGTAAAAATTTATTCAAAGCAATAAATATGAAAATATATAATTATCACTTTATTTCCATAATAATGAAAAAACTTCCCAACATAAATAAACTTATTTAAAAAAAAAAATCAACTTTTATCTTTTACCTGAGAAATTGACTGTATTTAAATTATTTTAAATCCACTATATCTGCATGTCATAACCTTGTAACCAATCTCATAAGACATTCATCGTAAATCATTATATTGTTAATACTTCAAATTATAACATTTTCAAAACTATTGTATTGAAAAAATTAAGATATAAAAGAATATAGATTTCACTTTCAAGAATATTTTTTCATATTATTAATATTAAATTATATATTAGAAAAATTAAGTATATGTAATATCAAGAAATTATATCAAAAAGTTTGATAATAAAAAATTATATTAATAAAATTAATAATAGCAATTTTAAACATTATTGCATTAAATAATAGAAACCTCTACCTCATAAGAAGACTTTATTGGTGACTTTATTGATTGTTTAAAATTTCAATCAATGTACTGAAAATCTAACTATTAAAACATGAAAATGCTATCTGGCTTCTGACATGACGCAATTCTAAAAATGACAGCTTTCAAAAATGGGAAATTTTGAAATTAAAATCAATCTTTGTATACTTTAAATCTTTTTATAACATATAACACAGACAAACAATGGGAAAACATAGAAAACCCTCATATGTAGATTGTTTCCTTCTGGAATTTTTCATTTTATTTGTTCTGATTTTAAGCGTAATCAAGCTAGGCACACGCACTGATTTTAATTATTTTTTTTTTAAGTTTTCAAGCTTAAAAATTATTTATGCATCTTATTTTGGAACTTCAGCTTGTAGGTGTGGCCCATCCCTTAAAATCATATAGGTAAAACCCTTGAGTCTCACCTAACAAATTATTGGGAAAACTAGAAACGAAATTAAACAAGTTTTACAGAATAAAAAATCAAAAGAAAACAGTAACATTAGATTTGTCATCTTCTAACTGATGTTCAATCATGACTCCAGCAATATTCCAGAAATGTTCACATGACTAAAACGACATTTTGTCCTGAATTTGTGAAGAATGGGTCATCTCACACAAGTTATACATTAAGGTAAAGATATTTGGTAAACGGTTGCAGCAGCAGGAGTCGTTTTTAAAGAGAATTTTTAGAATTTTATCTGGATATTTTACTAGAATATTGTGAAAAAGTTTGTGGTCAGATTTTAATTTGTGCCGTTTAAACTGGTTTTTTAACTGTATTTTTAAATTCAGCATTTTGAAAAATCCTTAGTTTTGATTGTGCAAAGTTCACTCATAAAACTTGTGATATCAGTGATCCCTACAGGATTCTACATAAATTAGATAGAAAAATAAACCAGGAAACTTTTCAAAAAGTTGCACTTAAAACAGCTCAGACTTTATTTATTGTACTCTATGAGCAATGGATTGATTAGTTTGTAGTTTAATTATTTAAATTTTTTAGTTTGTACTTTCACTTTTTAATTTTTGTATATTTTTAAGTATATTTCTTTCCTTAATTTAGTTTGAGATTTTACAAAAAGGGTAAAAATTATAAGTTTGACCTGTAATATATACATAATGTGAATGTTTCAAAAATATTTAAGATGCTGAATCTATTTATCCAATTAAAAACTCATTTTAAATAACAAAAGAACTCGGCAACAATTATATCTTTGTATTTGATCAGAAAACCAAAGGCACTATGTCCAACTACATTTTCAAGCATAGTCAAGGGCTTGCATAATTAAAACATATGCATCTTTAAATTTCGTCTCTAAAGATTTTTCCCAATTTTACCATAAATCATATGCATTTTTAATTTTTGTTTCTAAAGATTTTGCACAATTTTACCATGACCCCTCAATGTTTAGAGAATAAATAAAAATCTCAAATTGACCAAAAATATAAATGCTTGAATAACAAGAAAAAATAGCCTTGCAATTTGAATTATCATATATCTTACTCTCTACCACAATATTGTGTAATTATTCAACAAAATTGAGGTTTATAATATTTTGAACATTGTTTGTCAAGAAGAAAATGAACATTATTAAGAACTAATTTTTATGAGTTTCAAAATGAAACTCTGGGTTGGTGAGACTACTAGATGAAAGAGAGTATTTCTTATATGATACTAAGAGGGTTGAAGATGAAAAACATTTTCTCTTGAATTGTCAGGGTTTTATTCATATTAGTTTAAAAATTAGAAATATTTGTCACACTACTAACCTTCTTGAATTGTTAAATAAACATAATTATGGTGATAAATGATTTTCTAGGAAATAAAATATTAAAAAGTCTCAATTAATCTCGTACCTATTAAAGTCTGATAGACCATATTGGTCTTAGTGGACATTCATTAGCATCATCATCATCAATAGATATCTAATAAACCTTATTTGCACTTTTTTTTTTCAAATTGCAACAAAATTAATTTATTATAATTTGATAGCTTTTTCATGTCTTGCATATTTTTTATTTTTCATTTTATTTTAGTTGCCTTTTCAATATTTAAAAGTTATGTATATGAAAAATGTTTTATATATTATCTTTATTTTTCAAGTTGATTGAGTTTAAATTAAAATTAATTAGATATTAAATGAAAAAATAATTTTATTATTTGTAAAATGTTGTTAATAGAATTGTGTTAGCTTTTTAAAACAACTTTTATCTCTTATTATTACAGCTCTAACCCTTAATTCCTCCATGAATTTGAACCAATAAAATAATCTAACCTAGACCCCACAGAAACAACTAATCTATGCCTATAGATTGCTACACCCAGTAACTTGCTTAATGTATTACTTATATATATATGATTGACGTAGTTTAAGGTACATCATATTTCCTAACGCCATTAATTTATCATTTTAATTATTTGTTGAATATTAATATAATTATATTGTCCCAAACAATGTTTTTAAACCGTGAATATATTTGTTTGAATTCTATTTAAAGATATTTTGATAAAGTTTCTGTTTAACTTAGCCCAATTTCGATAAGATGTGTTCTGCAATATAACAGAATCTCATCATAACTTCTTTGCAACCAATTTTTATATCATGTGCCACATAGCTTTGGATGAGTACCAACAAAATTTTGGTGATTCCTGGAGAACTATTACAATTGGATGCAAACTAATCCTGGCCCTACTTAAATGATGCTCTGACTGGAATTTTACTTCCTGGCCCTACGTTGATTGGAGATGCTCTTAATATTTTCAGGATTGGCAGTACCTACAACAGTTTCAGAGCGCTTTCGATTTAATAGGCAGATAATCATATGAATTTATTTACTTTTCAGTCTGTACTGTTACTAAATATCTATCTGTAACTTCAAGCTGAATTGGATCAGATGGAATTGCACTGCAGTTCTCACTGCTCAGATGCAAGGAGATAACGAAGTGTCTGTATGCTTTCCAGGATGCAACCAAAATCAATCTTGTCAGTTTGAACTTTGATTCAGTTGCAGTTACCATCAAAGTTTAGCCGGTTTGTCTTAAGGGTTCATCGAATGTTGACATCTTACACTCCAAAGAAATCTGCTTGCCTTGTTTGGTTTTGTGAGTGTATTAAATATGATACAGAAATATAAACTTAGCTTGTTCAAGTTTGATTCTCTGGCCATTTGCTTTTTTTTTCAGCTGAAGAAATTATTTCTAGAACAGCTCTCAGACATACATAGTTTTGTTCAGAATTGGACCACATAACTTGTGGGGACCAAACCTTCCACATCCACGAGACTAGACTCTGGCCATTTACTTTATCTATCAACAATTACATTTTTCAACTTAGTAAAATTTTGCTCCTGAAAATGTGAAATGCAATTTGTAAATATGTGACTTTAATATGAACAAAATGACTGGAAGGCTATTACACAATCAAATAAATTAAAAAATTTGTATTAAATTTAATTAGTGTATTCCTTGTATAAATTAAATGGTTGGTAAAAATGAGTAAGTAATAAAAATAAATTTACTTATTCCAAATTTCACATTGTCAAGATTAAAAAAATCATAAAATTTAACTAAATGATAATTTATTTTAGATAATTATCATTATCATTATGATGAATTATCTGGATGTGGTAACTTACAAGGAGGAAGGGGATGGGTTGCCACAATCCCACCTGGCCAATGGACCAGGGGATGTGACAACACAACCTCAAGAATGATTTAATAACAATGGGCTACAACAGGAGGAAGGTCTTAAAGGTTTGTCATTAGAAGCAAATCATGGTAATGGAGTTGAGTCATTTAGCATGTGGTCTAGGTGATTACCGGAGTCTCATGCGTGTGGAGGTGATGTGCATTAAGCTTTTAAACATGGTAATCACCCTGCACCTTTTGGTAGAATTGATCATAGTAGATAGAACTCCGGAAGGTGGACAAGTTTGGCAAATGTAGAGGCCAAGGCAAACTCTCGATGGTGGGATACCTAGCCTGACCAGGGTCTGGATTCCACAGGTAACATTTTGACTGCAAAGACATAATTCCTTCTTATAGAGGAAATTTCTTCAATCCTTGCACAGGTACATTGACTCGGAACTGGTATTGATTTTTTTCTCTTTGTAACTTGTTTCCTATTGTTGTTCAAGCGCTTGCACAAGTTGTCCAATCCAAGGCCCTCCATTCTTCTTCTATCATTGAACCTTACCGCCTAGTCCCTCTGCCATAATTGGATTTGGTTTTCTTCCTCAGGCCCTTACTACGGTGTTGATCTTGGGACCTACCATCATTACAATTGTGCCACATTTATGTGTCGTTCTTTGGGATTTTCTAATTCTAGCTTTGGTTTCCATGTATGCTAGATGTAAGTTTCCTTGTTGATCTCTTTTGGTGGTCATCATCTTTGGCTAGCTGCATTTTTTCTCCCCTTTCACCGATGTGGAACTTTCATCGTTTCCTCTTTGAAAGTATCTGCATCGATGGTTTTATCGAGCTTAGCCCTCACCTGTTGTAGCTTTTCCCCATCCTTTTTTCTTTCTCTATCCTCCCCAGCTTTTGCTTGATTTTTTATGTTCCCCTGCCTTATTCCCCATGCCTTGTCAGAGAATGTGAGTTTGAAGGGGTGTTGTGTACTACTAGGATTGGGGCCACAAAGGAAACAAGTAGTTGCATTCACCTTTAGTTGGAGGATTTTTCATCATGCTACCGTGAACTCACACTAGGTCATATCCGGGATGAACTTGCACATGCCAAAGGAGAATATTATATGCATCAGAATCCCCTCTCTGACATAGATGTCCTCACTGAATGGGTCACTTGATTTTGGACACGTCACAAGAAAGGAAAATTTGTTATGTAACTAGATCACAAAAAATATAGATCAACAACTTCAAAATTAGCCTCTTCGAGGGGGCAACACAATTCTTGAATGATACAAATGACAAGACCTCCTTTATATATGTAAGAGTCTAAGGGGTCACAATATAATCAAAGCCTGCATAACAATAATAGTGTAAGGGCACAACGATAACAATAATGGGTTTCTATGGGGCACAACAATAACAATATGGGGGCTACATGGGAACAACAATAACAATAAGGGGGCTTCACTAACAATAACAACAAGGGGGATACATTAGTATTATAGGGACCTAACATACCCCTCTCCTTCAAAAAAGTGTTGTCCTCAATGCTTGAGTAGTTATGGATGCTTCTATATAAATTCTCATCATCCCATATGGAATATTCAGTGGGTAAGTTCTTCCACTTAATGAGATGCTCTGAAATTGATCAATTTTGTAGTTGTCGAGTTCTTGTTTTCATGACTACATAAGGCTCCAACATGATTTTTCCTTCATCATCAAGTTCTTGAAATATTGTTAGAATCGAGAGTTTGTTAGTGATAACTTTCATTAAGCATGAAAATTGGAAACTAGGTGTACTTGGGAAGATGCAAGAAGGTCCAATTTGTATGCCATAGTACCAATCTTCTGCAACACCTTGTAAGTACCATAGTACTTGGATTATAATTTATTATCCTTCTTAGCTTGCTTGAGGGACATCAGTTTGTAGGGTTGTAGCCGTAAAAATACTCAGTCGTCTACATCAAAACTTCTTTCACTGTGATGTTCATCTACCTATTGTTCATTCACTTTTGCGCCAAAGTGAGGTTATCCTTTAAGAGTTGAAGAACTTGTTGTCGATGCTCAATGTGATCTTCCATTGCTTGAACCTTATAATTTCATCTTAAAGATGATGTGATGGAAGGTGGATGATATCCATAAAGTACCATAAATGGGGTCATTTTTGCTACTGTATGGAAGGAAGTGTTATACCACTATTCAACCAGAGGTAACCACTTGACCCATTGTGTTTGTTTATCAGATACAAAGCAACGAAGATGTCCTTCCAAACATTTGTTCACTATCTCAGTTTTCCCGTCAGATTGAGGATGATAAGTTGAGCTATGAACTAATTGAGTACCAAGACAAGAAAATAATTTTGTCCAAAAATTTCCAGTCAAAATGGGATCTCTATCACTGACAATAATCTTTGGGTTTCTATGTAACTTTTGAATTGTTTAAAAAAATGAAGTAGTAACTGTACTAGCTTTAAAAGGATGAGATAATGCACAAAATGTGTGCATAATTGGTAAGTATATCAACTACCACCATGATGACACTCTTTCGTTCAGACTTAGGTAAGCCCGTGATAAAATCCATTCCTCCTCCCAACGTTGGCTAGGAATGACTAAATGTTGTAACAAACCCAAGGTCTTAATTGTCTCAACTTTATTGTGTTGGCAAACCAAATATTTTTCCACAAAATTTTGAATATCAGATAGAAGGCCATCCCAAAAGAAATCCTTCTTGACCCTGTGGTAATTTTTTAAAAATCTCGAGTGTCCTCCTAAGGCGGAGGTGTGAAATTCCAAAAAAATATTTTGTTTGAGTTGAGAATTCTTATAGAGATATAAGCGATATTTGTACCATAATGAATCATTTTTCCAAATAAATGTATCATATGTACTTGGATCTTGTTGCAACTTTTTAATGATTACTCACACCTCTTTATTATTCTTCCATTCATCAGAAATGGCACAGAGCAATGATTCCACATCCACATCCTTTCTCGAGAGTGCATCTCCAACAACATTTTTCTTCCCTATTTTGTAGATGATTTCAAAGTCATAACCCAGCATCTTTGTGACCCATTTTTTGTTGCTCTTCTCAAGATAATATTTGTTCCAAAAATTATTTAAGAATTTCGTGCTCTATGTTTACCTTGAAGTGTTTTCCCATTAGGTAAGGTCTTCATTGCTTTAGTGCATGTAGTATTTCCAATATTTCATTCTCATAAATAAGTTTGAGTAAATACCTCTCCTTGATTGGATGACTTTCAAAAGCAATCGATCTTCCTTCTTGCATTAAAACAACATCAATTCCATTTCTTGAGGCATCACATTCCACAATAAATGTTTTTGTGAAGTTTGGTGTAGCTAAGACCGATGCTTGGAATATTGCCTCTTCAAGATGTTCGAAGGCCTTAGTTTCTTCTAGATTCCAACAAAATGCATATTTCTTCAGTAATGTTGTTAGAGGCACTTTTATTCTCCCATAATTCTTAACAAGCTTGCAATAATACCATGTCAACCCGAGAAATCCTCGAAGATGCTTTAGGGTTGCTGATATTTTCCATTCCTTAACACCCTCATGAGATAAAATATGGCCCAAATATTCCACCTCTTGTACTCCAAATAAATTCGGATATTTTTGCATATAATTGTGTCTCCTCCAATAGTTTGAGCACCTTGTCAACATGTTGAACATGATCCTTCCAAGGCTTCTCGTAGATTATTATATCATCAAAAAATACCAACACAAATTTTATAAGGAAGGGTTTGAAAATTGAATTCATCAAACCTTGAAATGTGGAAGGTGCATTAGTAAGGCCAAAAGGCATGACCAAATATTCATAATGACCTTCATGTGTTCTAAATATTGTTTTCAGAATGTATTTAGTCTTCATTCTAATTTGATGATATTCAGAATGAAGATCCATCTTGGTTAAGTAAATTGCTCCATGTAATTCATCCAACAATTCATCAATAACAGGAATGTGAAATTAATCTTTAATAGTGAGATTATTGAGCTCTGTATAATCTAGACATGTACGCCATGATACATATTTCTTGTGCACCAATACTACTGGAGCAGAGAAATAACTTTGACATGTTGAATTATACTAGCCTCTAGCATTTCGGTAACCATATGTTCAATTTCACTCTTTTGGGAATTGGGATATTTGTAAGGCCTGATGTTTGGGGGAACACTTCATGAAATCATGTGAATAACATGATCATAATCACGAATGGGTGGGAGGCATTTTGGAGTCTCAAATACTCTTGAATGATTTTCCAAGACGTTTTGGATATTTGGAGAAATAGATTATTTTAATGTTTGAACCTCTAGTGAACATAATTGTGCAATTACGACCCATTTTTCTTTCTTCAAAATATTTTTCATGCCAACAGATTTTATTTGTTATGAAACCAGCTCACAAAATAGAAGAAACGATAGATCAACTACTTAGAAATCAACCTCTTTGAGGGGGCAACCTCCTTTACATTACATAAATGAAAAATTCTTTGATGATACAAATGAAAAAACCTCCTTTCTATATATAGCGGTCCAAGGGGTCACAATATAATCCTAGCCGGCATAAAAATAATAATGTAAGGGCACAACAATCACAATAGTGAGTTTCTATGGGGCACAATAATAATAATATGGGGAATACATGGGCACAACAATAACAATAAGGGGGCCACACTAAAAATAACAATAAGGGGATACACTAGTAGTATGGGGACCTAGCGTGCCCCTCTCCTTCAAAAAAGTGTTTTCCTCAATGCTTGACTAGTTCTGGATGATTTTGTATAAAATTCACATCCTCCCATGTCGAATCTTCAGCTGGTAAGTCCTTCCACTTGATGAGATACTCTGAAATTGATTTATTTTGTAGCTGTAAAGTTCTTTTTTCTGTGGCTGCTTTAAGTTCCAATATTATTTTTCCTTCCTCTTCAAGTTCTAGCAGTATTGTTTGAGCTGGGAGTTTGTCACCTATAACCTTCTTTAAGCAAGAAACATGGAAAACTAGGTGCACTCAGGAAGATGCAGGAAGCTCCATTTTTTATTCCATAGTACCAATATTTTGAAACACCTTGTAAGGACCATAATTATTTGGTGATAATTTATTATCCTTCTTAGCTTGCTTGAGGGAAATTTTTTTGTATGGTTGTAGCCATAAAATTACATAGTCTCCTACATCAAAACTTCTTTTACTGCGATATTGATCTGCATGTTGTTTCATTCGATTTTGCACCAAAGTGAGGTTATCCTTTAAGAGTTTGAGAAATTTTTGTTGATGCATGATGTGATTTTCCACTACTTGAACCTAAAATTTATCTTAAATATGATGTGATGGAGGGTGGATGATATCCATAAAGTGCCATAAATGGGGTCATTTTTGTTGCAATATAGAAGGAAGTGTTATACCACTATTAAGCCAGAGGTAACCACTTAACCCATTGTGTTTTTTATGAGATACGAAACAACCAATATATCCTTCCAAACATTTGTTCACAATCTTAGTTTTCCCATCATATTGAGGATGATAGGATGAGCTGTGAACTAATTGAGTACCCAAACAAGAAAATAATTCGATACACAAATTTCCTATAAAAATGGGATCTTTGTCTCTTACAATAATCTTTAGGTTTTTATGTATCTTTTGAATTGTTTCCATAAATGCAGTAGAAACTATATTGGCTTTAAATGGATGATATATTAAACAAAAGTGTTCCTACTTGGTAAGTCTATCAACTACTACCATGATTATAGTCTTTCCTTTGGAATTAGGTAAACCTGTAATAAAATCCATTGAAACCTCCTCCCAAGGTTGACGTGGAATGATAAACGTTGTAACAGACCTAGGGTATTAATTGTCTCAATTTTTTTTTTTTGGAAAACCAAACATTCTGCCACAAAATTTTGAATATTATATTTAAGGCCATCCCAAAATAATCCGTCTTGACCCTGTGGTAATTTTTTTTAAATCCTGAGTGCCCTCCTAAGGGAGAGGTGTGCAATTCCAAAAGAATCTTTTGTTTGAGTTGGGAATTCTTACCAAGATATAAGTGATCTTTGTATCATAATGAATCGTTTTTCCAGCTAAAATTTTCAGATGTACTGGGATCTTACTGCAACTTTTGAATGAGTGTCCACACCTCTTCATCATTCTTCAATTCATCCCTTGCTTCGATTATCCACTAAGGTTGGATAATAGAAATGAAACAAAACAATGTTTCCACATCCTCATCCTTTCCTGAGAGTACATCTACAACAACATTTTGCTTCCCTTTTTTGTAGATGATTTCAAAGTCATAACCCAACATATTTGTGACCCATGTTTGTTTCTCTTTTGAAGATAATATTTGTTCAATTTTTTTTTTAAGACTATCATGATATATTTTTACCTTGAAGTTTCTTCCCATTAGGTAAGGTCGTCATTTATTTAGTGCATGTAGTATTGCCAACATTTCCATCTTATAAACAGGTTTTAGTAAATACTTTCCTTTGATTGGACGGATTTCAAAAGCAATGGGTCTTCCTTCTTGCATTTAAATCGCACCAATTCCATTTCCTAAGGCATCACATTCCACAATAATTTTTTTTGTGAAGTTTGGCATAACTAAGAGCATTGCTTGGCACATTGCCTCCTTAAGATGTTGAAATGCTTTAGTTGCTTCTAGCCTCCAAGAAAATGCATATTTGTTCAATAATGATGTTAAAGGTGTCGATATTCTACCATAATTCTTAAGAAACTTGCGATAATACCCTATTAACCCTATAAATCCTAGAAGATGCTTTATGGTTGTAGGGATTTTCCATTCCTCCATGGATTTAATTTATTTAAGGTCTACCTTAATACCCTCATGAGATACAATATGACCTAAATATTCCACCTCCTGTACTGCAAAGAAACATTTGGAGGTTTTTGCATATAATTGTTTCTCTTCCAATAGCTTGAGAATTATGTCAACACATTGAACATGATCCTTCCAAGACTTTTTGGATATTAATATATCATCAAAAATTACTAACACAAATTTTCAAAGGAAGGGCTTAAAAATGGAATTCATCAAACCTTGAAATGTGGAAGGTGCATTAGTAAGGCCAAAATGCATGACAAAAAATTCATAATGACCCTCATGAGTTCTGAATAATGTTTTCGGAATGTCTTCAGTCTTCATTCTAATTTGATGATATCTAGAACAAAGATCTAGATTGGTGAAGTAAATTAATCCATGTAATTCATCCAATAATTCATCAGTGATGGGGATAGGAAATTTATCTTTAATAGTGAGCTTGTTCAGCTCCCTATAATCTGGACACATACGCCATGATCCATCCTTCTTGTGCACCAATACTATTGGAGTAGAGAAAGAACTTTGACTAGGTTGAATTATACCAGCCTCTAGAATTTCTGCAACCATACGTTCAGTCTCACTCTTCTGGGCATAAGGATCACTGTAAGGCCTGATGTTTGGAGGAACACTTCCTGGAATCAAATGAATAGAATGATCATGATCACAAATAAGTGGGATCCCTTTCGGAGTTTCAAACACCATGGAATGATTGTCCAAGATTTTTTGAAGATCTGGAGAAATAGATGATTTTGATGTTTGAACCTCTAGTGAGCATAATTATGCAATTACACCATGTTGTTATTTCTTCAAAAGTTTTTTCATGACATTAGATCTTATCATCTTTCTCGACTTCCCTGTAATGCCCCTGTTAGAATGAATTCTTAATGCAAGTTTACAAAAAGAGATCCCTTTAGTTGCACATGACAAACAACCCTAACAACAAATATGGTTTTTTAACTTCCTTAGATCCGCAATAGATAGTTGAAACAAATGCAACAAAAACCCAGATCTACGCAGTAAAAGTAGCTAAACAGTAAAATGAAATAAGAGTTTCTCCAAATATCCAATGGACAAGACAAGATATATAAAGAATTTTATATGTATTAACACCTGGGAACAGAACAAAGAATGATGTTACCAGTCCCCCTCAATGGGATCGGTTATTGGTTGTGCTCAATGCTTCATATCTAGAAGTTTCTCTCTCTTAATGGTGTAGCAAGTCCAAGACGTGTTGAACATTATGGGAGCTCAAGAAGCAAAATAATAATAAAAGCGATCAAAGTATGACAATGGTAAAAGGATCAAAGTTAAATAATGAATGGAAAACCCTCCTATTTATAACAAAATATTGAGTTATCCTTGATAATGGTGCATGATAAAATATTATTAACCAAGATCTAGATCTAACTGATTGGAATATTTTATTATATTTTGTTGGAGGGAAAAGGAATTTAAATTGGTTAAATCACTTTATTTAGAAATAATAACTAGATAAATGATTTATTTATCATTTCAAGGATGTGGTTAAGGAATAATGTAACAAATAATGATTTATTTTATTATTCCTAAATTATCTAGTCAAATTTAACAAGAACTATTAATAAGATAATGATTTAATTAACTATTCCTAGAGAATAATAATATAAATAATGATTTATCTAATTATTTCTCATTAATTGGGTTAAATATGACCGGGAATATTATTTAAACAGTGGTTTAATTAATTATTCCTAGAGAAAAATCAAATAAATAAGGATTTATTTAATTATTTCTCATGGGGTTTCCTATTTGAACCATAAATAACTTAATAAAATATGGTTTATTAAATTATTTATTATAGTAAAAGAAATTTTACTATGGTAAAATTGTTCTTACATGGTGTACTTCGATACATCTTATTGTAAATGGTTAGATGACCAAAAATTGGTGTAACAAATTTCCCCCCAATGTGCGAGCGTTATGAGCTAATTGTATGACCGAAGTACATTGTAAGAACACAATCACTAGACAACAAAGGGAAGTCACAAAGAGAGAGAGATACATCGATGGAGTGAAGTGAGAGAGGACAATAACTTGAGGGGGCGAGACCTAAAAATTATATAATTCTCCTTTAATGTTAGGGTATTGTTCTTAGTTAGGCGGGGGAGGCATACCTATGCCTGCCAGATGACAAAGTACAAAGAATAATGGTGTGCCCAGTAAAATGGGACTAAGCTATAAAGTACATGATAGGCTAGCATAAAATGAGCCAGACAAAAATATAATGGATCCCATATACATACTACGCTAGGGATAACAACCAGGACTTAATACAATAATATATGAGTACATGAGTAGTAATAACAACCAAAGAAGCCCTTATAAATAGGAAAGGGCTCTGAAAATATGAATAGATCATTTGAGTGATACATTCATGCTATAAGCATTGCAAGAGGTTGGAGCCGAACACTTCAAATCTATGGAGTTGCATCTTAGGCTGTAGTATAAAATGAGGTCATTCGGGCATGTGGGGGGCTACCTGAAGGGCCACCCCTTCATGAGGTTTGAAACATCTCCCACACACCTGGGAATCAATGAGAAAATCTATTGGATCGTCGAACCATAGAGTATACGAATTTCCAGCATGCTGAAGTGGAGTGGATGAGAAACAATCAAGTCAAAGGGAAATGAGGAAATCCTTTTCCTGATCCAAGGCACTAAACAAGAATGGAAGCTGGAACCAAGGTACACTTCCCTCTAGACCTATCTTCTAGAATTAATGTGTTGATGTTGATAGAAAGAGGTCTGCCATAGTTGAGGCAATGAGGGTCCTCAACTAAGGCACGAGGGATCATAGTAGAGTGATTGATGGACTGACACCAAGGATGATGTTGGAATGGGGGATACTGAGTAGCAAATGGATGAATTCCCTTGTCAAAGTATAAAAATCATGGATGACCTGGCAGTGACTGAATCAACTCCTAAGGGGATAGGGGATAGTGGGACTGAAGGCCAAAATGGGAAACATGAGAGAGGGTCAAGGCACGAATGGATGGAATATTGTAATAGGAGGTAAAGGAACTTGGGATAGACTCCATGAATGTGATGATGACTCAAATCGGATGCTCTGATCAAGGGCGACTCGATGATGCTTCCCCACAGAATAGGCTTGATGGGGACCATAAAAACTTGAGCAAAAGGTGGTTACTCATGACAAAAATCGACACATGCGGTGACAATTATGAAGGCAAAGTGGTTCCCCAAGTACAAGTGATGCAAGTGCAGAAACTCGATTTTTAGAGGCAATGAAGTGACCCTTCTTGGAAAAAAAGGCTTCTGGGTGAAGTATCAAATCACCAAAAACAAAAGGATACCCATTTTAGAGCTCAGTGAGAGCTTTTCAATAGTGCTGACGGTTCATCAAACAGATCTACGGTTTTGTCACAATTGGTGAAAGGAAAATTAGGGTTTCGATTTTAATAGGGAAATTTCCCTCCAATTGGGTTAATTTGCTAGTGGAGCTGTGGTGAACGTGGAGAGAAGGAGAAGTTCCTAAATCTTGTAGTGTTTATAGTGGAAAAACTGACCATTGGAATCGAGATCCCTCAGTTGTAGGTAGGTGGCCTAAACTTACTCTTCATTTTCAACGGATTGGAATTTTAGATTAGGTGCCCAGAGCCCGGAAACAACACCCTGCCCTTCCTCATGACCGAATTGCACTTCCTGGGCCCTGTTCTGCAGGCTGGCTTGTGGTTTTCAGAGGTTAAAATTGCGACCTCACAGGTACAGGGCTAGGAAATGCGAGTTTCCAAAAAGTTGGGTTTTGTCCTGTTTTTTTCTAGGAGCTGGGGCTTGATGGTTTTTATGTAGTTTTTCTTCCTTTGACTAAAAAATATGTTGGTTTTGTGCAGGTATGGAAGAGTTAAAGATAAAATGGAGAGAGAGAGATTTGAATGCGCTTCGTTCCAATATCCAGGGGGATTAGGTGGTCAGAGGCACACTGACGAGGTATGGGATTCTTAATTTGGTTGAGAACCCATTGATGAGGGTAGGGGAGCCTTTGCTATCCAGGATATTTAGCTACTGGGACCTAGACCTAGAGGTATTTATAGTGCAGGGGCACGAAATCGAGTTGAATATTCAGGACATCTATTTCCTGACTGGTCTCCCGCCACTGGGGGTGGTGGGAAATATCTAGCCAATATTACCACGGGGGTGGAATATATCTGAGTTCATGGAATGCCATTACCGACCAGATGTCTGTTTAAAGGGAAAGGATATACCAATCAGATATCTATAGAGGCTAGAGACTCGGGTTGTCGCCACATTCCACCACATTCACTGGAGAGTAGATGATGCTAGTTGAGAGTGTGTTGACTGGGACCTACTATGGGTGGGCCAAGATAATGCTAGCATCATTGAAACGACAACTGTCGCTATACAAGAGACAAGGAAACCATGACTGTGCTTTTGGTACAGTATTGTAGTTGTTCTTCTTCGATAATATCCCCACACTTTGACCTCATGTACAGATCTAGGATGGGGGCCCGTAAGAGCTCAGGATGTGCCACTGAGGAAGCTACTCTGGAGAGGAGGAGGCAAGGGAGTCGGACGAGTGTTCTGACCCGATTTATTCTCACATTGGAATCAAATTACGCTGTATGTAGATGACAATCCATACAATGGGATGAACTATTAGGGGGACCCAGACTTGCCACTTTCACTCAATCGAGCCTAGGAACCAGATGGAAAGTGACAAGTTATTATATTTTATGGTGCATTTAAAGTTTTAGAATTATGTATGTGGTATTGATTCGTTACTTTTGGTATGTAGATATAGAATTGGTGAAGTCGACAGGGTATATGGGACGACTTGCAGTGCCAGGGGCTGCAAAGTCTAGCACAACTAGAGGAGCTGATAGAGCGGACTTAGAGGATGTCTGCTGCAAATACGAGTTGTTGATGACCAAGGTATCAGAGTGCGGCTGGAATGATCTAGATTACTATTACATTGGGGCATGTGTCAAGCTACTCTCGGAGTGGCGAGGTTTCATGCAGTGCATGGCGATGGTTGGGCAAGGTATGCGGGATTTGCGGGCTATAGGAGTCGAGCCATTAGCTCGGGACCCTCCAAATAGTGATTAGATGTAGGGGTGTGTGGTGCCCCTAGTTTTGATTTTGTAACATGCTATGGGCATGCCAGATGTATTAGAGTAGAGGACTCCAAAAAATTTATGATTTTGTGGACACATATTATGCATATGCATCTTTTTATATATGATGAGTATGTGGTTTGCCATTTTTTTATGATTATTGTCTTGTGTTAAATGCATGTGATAAGTGCCAATATAGAATATTGTTTGCAATGCTATCTACATAGTGATTATGGGCTCTAGATACATGACTGAATGTAATGGTTTCAAATTCACGCATTAAGAACTTCACTCGTAAATATCTTCTAAAAAGGACATGGTTATTCACATGACATACGCCATTCAATTGCATGACAAGAAGCAGGGAATCTAAACGAACATGAAGATGAAGGATGCGATGTTCAAGGGAATCGACTAACAAACCTATCACTGCATCATATTTGGCCTGATTATTGGTGGCAGATCCAATGCATATGCTAATGGAGAGGACTAACGAATGCATGGGGGTAAAAATGGCACAAGCTGCCGATGCTAGATTCTGCGAGTAGCGACTTGCACCATTGGCATAGAAGATATACGGTGTGGATGATGGATCCATCTGAAAGGGCCACAAGACAACAAATGAGATGATGATGAACAATGAAAGAAACCTGAATGCATGGCATAAATAAAACATGCATCTTGAAGGGGAATGCTATGGGTAAAATTTTGATGCCCCACACACTTATTAAGGAGATGGTCAATAAATGGTGTGGGGAAGTTTCCTTACAGACATGGATGGTGCCTTTTTTCTTGAGAATGGGATAGGTAAAACCATCCTGCTTGAGCTTGTCAATTTTGGCTACGATAGCCTCTCGTCTAGAAGGATTAATGGGTCTCAACTTTTTACGGACATGATTGGCATCGGGCCATGTATTGATATGGTGTTCGATAATGGTGGGATCAAGTCTGGGAATTTCTGAATAGGAACAGGCAAAAACATCACGAAATTCCTTGAATAACTTGGTGTAAGCTTCAATTTCTTCTAGGGTGTAATGTGCCCCAAAAGCAATGTTTTCTTCTATCCCTGGTTTATCGAAAATGTTAATTTCTATGGTAGGAGAGATATTGGCCATATTTCCTTCTTCGAAAGCATCGGGTGTAGGAATGGGATTTTCAAACCAATCGACCTCATCTGAGATGAATTCTTTAGACTCCACAACATATTGGTCATGGGAGTGTTGTAGAAGGAATTACGCATGATGATGCATATCATACCAAGGAAAGTGAGGGGTGGTCATTGCTTCCATAATTTCTTCATCGGAATGGAAGATGGGGGGACTGCTAGAAGAAATACCACATGACGCAGTGGGGCTAACTCATGCATCATGATGAGAATATGGTTCACATATGCATTGATATGGAGGGTAGACGAAGATCTAGTATATGAAAAATCTACCAATGTTGAGCCCAAGGTGATCGCCGAAGGAGGTTCAGTCGAAACAAAAGGGAATGTCGCAGAGGGGTTTTCCACCATGGATCTCAAGGATGATGACAGTAGCGGATAGTGGCCAAAGGTTTCGTCATCTCCACATCGGGGGGAGGTATCAAAATGGGTGCAGAAATTTCATCTGGTTCTGTAGAATCAAATATCACCAGTAGAGGAGTAGAGGATCCACTACGTTCGGCCTCAATTCGGCGAACAGCCTCAAGGGTGTCGCAAAAAATGTCAAGACGGGACAGAGGTGATAATAGTGGCCATAAAGATCACACAAAGCACAAGGGTGATTTGTGCACAAAGATTTTATTTCCTTAGCTGAATCAAGTAAGGTAACATGGACCTCTGGGATATCAGATTCAAGAAACACCTCATTGACCACAGGCTTGAGACGAGGAAGCTTGGGAAAATTTTGGGTAACATGCCTAACAAAATCACACAAAGCGCATAGAGGTGATCGCTTTGGAGGCTTAGGAGGAGAAGGATTTGTTTGGGTGACCTTATCCTTAGGTTCCTTATTTTTGGCTTTGACCCCCTCACCAGAGACTTTCACAATAGGAGTATATTCTTGTTGAGGTGGCTGAGGCACTGAAGCAAAGGGAGGGGTCATAGTGACCTGTTGCACCGAGGTCAAAGAGGTATAAGGTTTGAGTTGACCAGATAGAGTTTTCATTGGGGGATCAGTGTACCAGACTGGGATACCCAAGATCAAATTGGGAAGGCTCAATGTAGCCATAGCAGGCACCAAAAAGACTCCAAAGGGAAGAGCTAGAAACGGTATCTAGACGGAAGGGTAATGGCCTGGAGGAATGGCTCCCAAATGGTTAAGGATAGCGGGAACCATTCCTAGTTGAAAAGGGGTGGAAGAGACATCAACAGAGGGAGAAGGTCCTTTGAAAGAAGGTCCTAAAGGCTCCGTCGAGTGACCACCAACAGGTTGCGGAGGCATAGGCTACTAGCTGGTTGAACCAGACCGCTTGTGGCTAGTCCGAGATGATTATATCATGCAAGCATTCAATGAGATGGGGTCAGCGATAAGAGGGGGGGGGGACTGGGGAATGCACCAAGTAATGTGGAATATTTATAGAATCTAGGTGAAACACTAGTGAAAGGTGTGACTAATTTCTTATCGAACACCGAAGATATGATAGACTCGGGGGAGGTTTGAGACTTCGACTTGCAATATGTCAACTGATCGATGGTAACGATATTTAAATCGTGAGGAAAGCACATATTATGGTGAACCGTAGATGCGGAAACATACATGGCATAGGTATAGTTATAAACCAAGAGGACATTGTAATCTAAGGGGGTGTTAATGACTTCAATGTCTGTGCAAACAGTCTTTCTCGCAAGAGTGACAAGATAGTTCCGATACATTCCAAGGGGCTAAGAAGGGTGACCGTCCCAAGCATGCAAAGTGATGGTGGATGGGGCTAAGTCAGGTGATCCGATTTTATTCCAAACAGAGGCAGAAATCACACAAATGCATGCGCCCTCATCAATGATACATTGCGAGACATGGGAATTATGAATCTTGACTGGTATTTGGAAGGCTATTGATGAAGGTAAGGGGGTATGTTATGACTTGTCAACATCAAAGACGATCAAATGATCATCTGAAGGATTCAAAATGCCCAGAGTAGATAATAGAGATTTACATTGTGAAGGGCATGACTTGAGGAATTCCAGCGTTGACATGGCAGCGAGAGATTGTGCCAAGTCGTCTACTATGATGTAATTGTGGGCGAATTTGGCAAAAGCAATATTTCGGTGTAATGGCCCTTTGGGGATCTTGTGAATGACCTCAACCCACAACTGAGGGATCCGTAAGGGATAATTGGGTGTTGAAATGGACTCTGTGGAAATTTTGGTTTAGGACTCGGTTGTAGACAAAGCAGGTGGCTTGCCATATTGGCACGACTGGGTCTGAAGGTTGGCATTAATGGTATTAACCTCTTCAGAATTCATCATGAGAATCTGTTATTCAAGGTTAAAATATTTTGAAGGTTGAGGGGCGACCAGACCTTGAGGGGGTTGGGCAGCCAAATATCCTTGCTGAGGGAAAGGATTAATGAAAATAACCGGTTGAACTAGCGCAATATTCAGAGGAGCCGAAGGAGTGTCTTAATTTCCTCTATATGTTTCTTGCGCTTCCCACAACTGATGCATTTTGGGTAACGGGGGAAAATCATGAGTATAATTCCCATGGACACCACAATAAGAATAAGTCTTTTTCATACAAAGAGGCTTGCTCTGCTTGGGTTGATCGCCCTGTTGCTAGTTGTTAGTGTTAGGTTGGTTCCCTGGGGGTGTTTTTGGTTGGTTACCTTGGTGCCCTTGATTACCTTGCGCTTGTTTATTTTGGTTTCCTTTCATCTTTTTCTTGGAGTTAGGAGGATTAGTCGCACTCTGCTACGTATACACCTCACTCTGAGGGGGAGGTGGTTGCTGCGGCAGAGGTTGAGAAGGCACGGGAGGCTGGGGAGCTGATGTCGGAGGGACTAGAGCACCGGGATGTGGGTAAGGATAGAAAGGAGGTTGAGAAACATTGGGGTAAATAGGTTGATAAACAACTAGCCCTGGAATCAGTTGATGCAATGGGGCAAATGCGTAAGGTGTGCTTTGTCTTGGATACATGCTGCCGGGAGGGGGATAAGTGCTAGAGGAGTTGGTCCCTTCCTGAGGGAAACCATAACCCATGGGAGGATGAGTATATGGATGTGAAAGAGATCCAATGATACCGTCGACGACGTGAGATTCCCCTAATGCATTGGCACCACCAGGTCTAGGAAGATCCTATAAAATGGTATAAACATAACTATATTGGGCGTAGATCAAGTCATATTTCAATGCGATTTGGAGATATTCTTCCTCGGTCTGAGGAAAGTGAGACGTGACATATTTCCTAATAGAAGGCAAAGACTTTTTGAGAAAAAAATGCATATAGACATGGTTATCGAATGTAGGAGCTCGACATAAGCTCTTCCTTCTAGGCCATTCTTGGATATGGTTAGAAAGGCAGGTGGCAGAAGTTTGACAGAATGTGGTCAACAACTCAGTACCAGTATCATATCAGAGAGGTAGTTGGAAATATGATATAAATTCTTTAGTAGGAGTCAAAAAGGTGGAATGTGAGGCAGTGGTCTGATCGACATATCACTTTGTAGCTTCTCCACTGAGCGTACGTTGGAATAGCCAAAGACGGATGGAGTCATCAGTAATATAATTGGACAAAAACTACATGTGAAAGGAGTAGATGTAATTAGTATGGTCCTCTCTAGTGTTTCCTTCAAACTTAGAGATGTCTAAAGGAAGCTTAGTTGGCATAATAGGCCAACCTGGATTTTGGAGTATAGTGTCGTTAATTAACTGGCTGAAATTGGGAAGGCTTAAATCTCCCATAAAGGTTGGCAAAGGAGTAGCCGGAATGGTTCTGGTAGTGGTTCCACTAGTAGCAGCTCTAGAATTAGGGTTAGGGATACCACCAACTTGAGGACTAGCACCTACATTGGCGCCTAACATGGTCACTGAATGGGGTGGAGGAGAATCAAGTTCAGAATCAGAGGGAGGACCCGATGGACTAGAATTAGAGTCAGTATGGGGACTCAGCAAAGGACTAACTTAGACTCTACGCTTTGGAGTAAGTCTTCCTAACGGAATCTGGGGATGAAGGCTTGGGAGTCTTCAGGATAAGCGCCTTGGGGGCGCAATGATGGCAAGGCACAAATAACCCAATAATATGGAAGAGTAATTAATAAAGGCTCAGAGGGATAGATAAATTAATTACAATGTTTATGTCATGGCTTGGCGGTGTAAACCAAGCTCTCTTTGCTTTAGGTGTGCATGTGTGCTATTTGTGTGTTAATTTTAATTAAGCCCAGACATTTGTATATAAATAAAAAGAAAAAATGTTGAATAACTATAAATAAAATTGAAACGACAGTAAAATAAATAGCTAAAGATGCATAAATTCAATCCAAAAGAAGGTTTCTTGAACAACTGTTCTAAGAGGCAGGTGAAATTGACTCAAAACACACAAGATGAAAAAAATATCTAAGGTCTAAGGTGCATGGATCTAATGAATCAGATCTGCTGGAAAAGGTGCAGAAAACAACAAGAAACCAGAGGGAAAATTGCTGCAAAATGGGAGGCGAAAGGTTAAAACCCTAAGGGAAACAAGGGGAACCCTAAGGGAGAGACAAGAAAAAATCAAGAGGGGGTTTTGGATGGAATAATAACCAATCTAAAAGGATCTAAAAGAAGGATATATTAGACCCTAAACAATGGTTAAAAGCGCTGCAAAATCCTAGACTACCCACTCAGTTAAACCCCTCCTAAAAAGGTGGAAGTGTACTGAAACCCTAAGGGGATTGGTCCTACTTCAAGGAGAAAAACTGAGCATATCCAGGCTTAAGAAGGGCTAAGACAAAGGTCAGACAAATCTGAAGAGTGCTTGCGGAAAACCCTGACAGTCATAGAAAAAATCCCATAAAAAGTTGCAACTCGCAGGTACTGACCTGTTAGCTGTTGAAATCACAGTTTTTGGCCCCACATGTGTGACTTGAGCTTGAAATCACAGGTTTTGGGCTGAAAAGTGAAATTTTCAATTCTAGGATCCTCGGGCAGAAGGTTACGGAAAAATTTGTCGTCTCCGTCGCGGCTGATACCTGTTACCTGTGAAAAACACCCAGAAACACCCGAAAGTTAGAATTTTTACTATTTTAGGGCATAAAAGGTAAAAAAAAAACATTAAGAGACTAAAAATATCTAAATAAAAACCCTCGTTACTGAAGCAATTGGTCACGTGAGAATATGAATAAAACGCAGTGGAGTCGCCAATTGTTAGAATGAATTCTTAACGCAAGTGTACGAAAAGAGATCACTTTAGCTGCACATGAAAATCAACCCGAACAACATAGATGGATGCTTAAATTCTTAGATCTGCAATAGATAGTCGAAAAAAATGCAACAAATACCCATATCTATGCAGTAAAAGTATCTAAACAGTAAAATGAAATAAGTGTCTCTCCAAATATCCAGTGGACAAGACAAGATATATAAAGAATTTCATGTGTATTAACATGTGAGAAGGGAAGAAAGAATGATGTTACCAGTGCCCCTCAATGGGATGGGTTCTTGGCTGTCCTCAATGCTTGAGATCTAGAATTTTCTCTCTCTCAATGGTGTAGAAAACCCAAGACATGTTGAACTCGTTGGGAGCTGAAGAAGAAAAATAATAATAAAAGTGATAAAAGTATGACAATAACAAAAGGATCAAAGTCTGACCATGATAAAAGGATCATAGGTAAATAATTAATGGAAAACCCTCCTATTTATAACAAAATATTGAGTTATCCTTGATAATTGTGCATAATAAAATATTATTAACGAAGATCTAGATCTAACTGCTTGGAATATTTTATTATATTTTGTTGGAGGGAAAAAAAATTTAAATTGGTTAAATCCCTTTATTAGAAATAATAAATAAATAAATGATTTATTTATCATTTCGAGGATGGGGTTAAGGAATAATTTAACAAATCATGATTTATTTTACTATTCCTAAATGATTTAGTCAAATTTAACAAGGAATATTAATTAAATAATGATTTAATTAATTATTCCTAGAGAATAATAAGATAAATAATGATTTATCTAATTATTTCTCATTAATTGGGTTAAATATGACTAGGAATATTATTTAAACGGTGTTTTAATTAATTATTCCCAGAGGAAAATAAAATAAATAAGGATTTATTTAATTATTCCTCGTGGGGTTTCTTGTTTGAACCAGAAATAACTTAATAAAACATGGTTTATTAAATGATTTCTTATAGCAGAAGCAATTTTACTATGGTAAACTTGGTCTTACATGGTGTACCTCGATCAATCTAATTGCAAATGGTTAGATGACCAAAAATTGGTGTAACAACCCCGTAATTCAACTTCGTTTCCTTCCAAAAAAAATTCAAGAAAAGTTCTTGAAAATTAAAAGCTATCATCCAAAAATGTTGTAACCATTGGACTCCTAATATAACATCAAAACCACCCATAGGAATGGAGAGAATTGGACCATTCAACACATATTCCCCCATGGTTATCTTGATATTATCGCACTTTCCAGAGAAATTTATAGTTCCTCCATTTGCAACCATCACTTGACACTCTAGTGTGGGGTATAGAAATCAATTTAATTCCTTGATGACCTTACAATGAATAAAATTATGGGTGCTACCCGAATCAATCAAACTATTACATTTTTCTTCTTGATATGTCCTTCTATCTTGAGAGTTTGAGGAGTCGTAATATTGCCAATGCATTACAAGATATGGTCAGATTCATTTCTTCTTTCTCTAGGGTGGGTTCCTAGTGTATATCCTCTTAATTTGAAGTTTCTTGTTCATTTTCTTACTCCTCTTCACAATCTACGTAAAATAATTTCTTCTCATCACACTTATAACCTTTAGTGTATTTTCTATCACAAATGTAGCAAGGCCCCTTTGCTCTTTTTTCTTCCAATTGTTGTGGTATCAACCTTGTAGGTTGTGGAAGTCTAGGAGCATTAACACTTCCATATTTATAGTTGTGAGTGGTATGCTTCCTTGTTGCCATAATTTTTCTTTCAATTTTTCTTACCAACCTGAATGCCTTCTCCAATGAATCAGGTTCCCGAAGGCGAACCTCATGTTGGATGTTATCCTTTAAAGTCCCTATGAAGACATCAATCATGTGTTCCTCTGGAATTTTGGTTACCCTTGTATTCAATTTTTGGAAGTCCTCAATGTGGTCCACCATTGAACCCTTTTGTTTGAGATTTATCAATTGGCTAAAGAAGGTGTTGCTCTTTTTATCCTCATAATGTGCTTTCATTTCCTCCGTAAAAATTGACCAACTGAAAATTTTTTTTCAAGAGCAAAGACATTGATACCATAAAAATGTATTATGTTCTAAATATAAAGTTTCAATGCGTACCCTTTATCTATTTTTCACATTATGGAGATCAAATTATTGGTCCATCTGTAGTATCCATGTTACTAGATATTTGCCATCAAACTTCCTCATATCGATATTTGGTATATGGTGGGTCTTACATCCAACATTAGGGTCTATGAAATCATGATTAGCATTTCTTTTTTTCTCATCATGAGTTTCATCTACTACCATTTCGCCATTAGGAATCATTTCTTGTAGTATCTTTTTCAAACCTTCCTTCAAACTTTCCATGTCTTCGTTTAGACCATTCTTCATGTCTTCCATGTTGCCTTTCAGTTTTTCTTCTATACCATCGATCTCAGCTCCTGCACCATTCTTCAAACCATCCATATTAGCTTCCATTCATTTCTTCAAACCATCCATGTATTTATTAAAACCATCCATCTTAGCTTCCATTTCATTTTTTGTTACTCTTTGCAAGAGGAAATTTGTTGCACTTGGTCTCGTAATTTTGATATCATGTTGCACTTCTTCCTCTTCATGAGTCATAGTAGAACTTTCTGAGGATTAATGGGCATGGAATTATTTTTGGTGGGGATTTTAGCACCCAATATTGATATCTATGCTTCAATATGCCCTTGGAATAACTTCAAACTAATTTTTCAAACAAGACTTATGCAATTTAAAAAAAAAGACTACACATATTTTTGTTTTTTTGGAGGATCTCGATATTGAAACTGATGTATATCTGTAATTTAGAATTCCCAAGATTTTATATTTAGTCCTGTAGTATCCCTCTGAGTCTTCTTTCCAATTCCATGGGTCATACCTAATTGGGATTCTTCAAGGTAAAGTTATGCTCGATCTCCCACAATGACCTAATTATGGACTAGTTCAATAGAGAGAACTTGTATGGCATGCCACGTATCACTATTTCGACCTTCATCTCTGAAATCGATGCAAACGAAACTAAAGTCCGTGAAATTTCTTCCAATTTTTACATAATTCCAATCCGATGCCTGAAACAAAATTTATGACAATTTTACCTCGGTCACCTGTTTGAGATGAAATTTTGGAGCCTGCAAAAACCCTAACTTCCACAGATCATATCTCCGAAAATATGGAAAACCAAGCTCTGAAATTTTTACACGAAGTTCATCAAGATTTCAGCTCCACATGGTAAACATTTCAGCTTCTGAAGCCTCACAGAAAAAATTTTATAGTGAAAATTCCAAGATGACAAGTTTGAAGAAGCGAAACCCTAGAATCCCAAGCTCTGATACCAAACGTTATGAAACCAGATCACAAAATAGAAGAAAATATAGATCAACTACTTATAAATTAGCCTCTTCAAGGGGTAAACCTCCTTTACATTAAATAAATGAATAATTATTCGATGATACAAATGGCAAAACCTCCTTTCTATATATAGGAGTCCAAGGGGTCACAATATAATCCTAGGCGACATAACAATAAAAATGTAAGGACGCAACAATAACAATAGTGGGTCTCTATGGGGCACAATAATAATAATATGGGGACTACATGGGAACAACAAAAACAATAAGGGGATTGATCCAGATCTTTGGGGGAGGCCCCCAAGATCTAAAAAAATGAAATGGATCTGGCAAGATCTGCAAAATTAGAATTCTAGGAAAATGAGAGAACAAACAGTAAATAAAACCACAAAGAATTTTTTTTATTATTAAGACATAGAATAATTGTAGAAGCTATATTATGGTGAAAAATCTTTCCTTTTACATGTGCGACTTGTTACTTATAGGATTCTTTAGTTACAATACCACATGTAAATTCCATGGGTGGGTAAATACCATGGGTGAATGAATACCATGGGCATATGTTAGTTACAATACCATGGGTGGATAAATACCATGGGTGATGAATACCATGGATGGATTCCATTTACAATACCATGGGTAAATTCCATGTGTGGATGAATACCATGGGTGAATGAATACCATGGATAAATGTCACTTATAATACCATGGGCGGATAAATACCATGAGTGGATGAATATCATGGGTGTAGGTCATTTTCTGTTCGGGACATTCCTCCCATCTTAAGAACCAATGGTCCCCATTGCATGAATTTCCCTCCTGAGAAGTCCTTGTTGAATATGCAGAGCCATTGAAGAAAAGGATTTTGTGTGTTTAGCCCATAACCATGATGAACAAAGATCCGAGGATAAAGATACCCTGTAATGCTTATGAACAATTGTGATACTGACAATGTGCGGCCTAGCAAATGGACTTTGAAGAAGTGTGTGTTTTTAGATAACCCATAACCATGACAAACAAATATCCGAGGATAGATATACCATGTAATGCTTGTGACCAACTGTGACGCTATAGTGTGCGGCCTAGCAAATGGACTTCGATGAAGTATGGCTTTTTGGATGACCTATAACCATGAAAAAATAATATCTGAGGATAGAGATAGCTTGTAATTCTTGTGACCAACTGTGATACTAACATTGTGAGGCATAGCAAATGGACTTCGATGAGAAGGATTTTGTGCAGTTGATCCATAACTGTGATGCTGAATATTGATGAAGTAGAAGGTGCTTACATAGCTTGGGGTGGGAGGGCACGCCTCCAAAGAGCTAAAAACTGCTATTCTGAAACTGATGAATGTGAAGTAGGTGCCTCCTAAAAAGGGGTGGGAGGGCACATCTCCAAAGGGAACTCACTCTAAATGTTGCTCTAGATTTAAAATGAGCGTAACTCGGTCAATATAACTCAAAATATTTATTATAACCTATTTTTGGAAATAGAATGATCATTTTACATCTTCCCATGTGTTTGAAAACACTATCTGGATATTTTGGAAACTTATAATCACACTACAACTGTATTGCCATCACAAAAATTTTCAAAAAATAGCCGATTTTAAATCAGTAATAACTCCCTCGTCCGTACTCTGATTCAACGGATGCTTTTTTTCTTAAGTCAAGTGATTTTTCAAGTTTTACTCAGATCTATAATAATTTCTCTAAAAATTTTCATTGAAAAGTCTAAAAAATGACAAGAGATCCACCATCCATGAATTGTCATCAGAAAAATTTCTGCAACACTGCTTATTTTAAATCAGCGATATCTCCCTCATCTAGACGTCGATTTGACTGATTTTTTTTTTGAAATTGGCTATTTTTTAGTGAGGAATCCATATCTGCTATTTGTTTTTGAAAATTTTGATCTAATATTTTCAGATATTCTCTACAAACTCGCCGCCCAAACAATTCCAGCAAAAAAAATGAAAAAAACAAAAATTCTTCCTGCTTTGCCCAAGAAAGTGCTATGTGGAGGTCGTGAACTTGCATCGAGTTTTATAAATATGGATGAAAAATGTTGGAACTAAAATATGCTTCAAACCCTCATTCCTATGGATTTGTAACTTGAATCTGATACCACTGATCCATATCGTGGGGGGATGCCCCCAAGATCTAAAAAATTGAAATGGATCTGGTAAGATTTGAAAAATTAGAATGCCAAAAAAAGGAGAGAACACACAATAAATAAAACCACAAAGATTTTTTTATATTAAAACAGAGAATAACTATAGAAGTTACATTATCGTGGACAATATTTCCTTTTACAAGATGCGACTTTTTACTTATAACATTTTTTAGTTACAATACCATAAGTAAATTCCATGGGTTGTTAAATACCATGGGTGAATGAATACCATGGGTAGATGTCACTTACAATACCATGGGTGGATAGATATCATGGGTGATGAATACCATGAGCGGATGCTATTTACAACACCATGGGTAAATTCCATGTGTGGATGAATACTATGGGTGGATACATACCATGAGTGAATGAATACCATGGATAGATGTCACTTACAATACCATGGGCGGATAAATACCATGGATGGATGAATACCATGGGTGTAGGCCATTTTCTATTCAGATCAGGACTACACTAACAATAACAATAATGGGATACAATAGTATTATAGGGACCTACCATGATTATTTTCCATGGTTTCCCTGTGATGCCTCTTAATTCAATTTCCTTTTATTCCCAAAAAAAATTCAAAAAAAATCTTGAAAAATAAAATCTATTTTCTCCAAAGATTGTAACCATTGGACTCATAATACATCAGCACCATCCATTGGAATGGAAAGAATTATAATATTCAATACATATTACCCCATGGTTAGCTTGATATTATGACACTTTCCAGAGCAATTTTTAGTTCCTCCATTTGCAAATGTCACTTGACACTTTGGTGTTGGATACAGAAATCAATTAAATTCCTTGGCTATCTTACAATGAATAAAATTATGGGTACTATCTGAATGAATCAAAACTATTAACTTCTTCTTCTTGATATATCCTTCTACCTTGAGAGTTTGAGGTGTGGTAATTCTCGCCAATGCATTACAAGATATGGTCAGATTCATTTCTTCTTTCTCTGGGGTTGGTTCCTAGTGTATATCCTCTTCTTTTGATGTTTTGTGTTCCTTTTCTTCCTCCTCTTCACAATCTATGTAAAATAATTTCTTCTCAACACACTTATGACCTTTAGTGTATTTTCTATCACAACTATAACAAAGCCCTTTTTCTCTTTTTTCCTCCAATTTTTGTGGTGTTAACCTTGTAGGGTGTGGAAGGCTAGGAGTAGCAACACTTCCATCTTTATAGTTTTGAGTGGTAGACTTTCTTATTTCCATAATTTTGCTTTCAAATTTTCTTTCCACCCTGAATTCCTTCTCCAATGAATCAGGTTCCCAAAGGCGAACATCATGTTGGATGTTATCCTTTAAAGTCCCTATGAAGACATCAAACATATGCTCCTTTGGAATATCAGTTACCCTGATATTCAATTTTTGGAAATCATAAATGTGCTCCACCATCGAACCATTTTTCTATAGATTTATCAGTTGTCTAAAGAATTTTTTTCTCTTTGTATCCTCATAATGTGCTATCATTTCCTCCATAAAAATTTTCCAAGTGACAAGTGGTTTACGAGAACAAATTCATCGATACTAATACAAATTGATTGGGTTCTAAATATAAAGATGGAATGCGTACCTTTTGTGTGTGTTGTATATCATGTAGATCAAAATATTGCTCCATCTATAGTATCCATGTTACCAGATCCTTGCCATCAAAATTCCTCATATCTATCTTTGGAATGTGGTTGGTCTTCAATCCAAATTTAGAGTCTCTAAAATCATGATTAAGATTCCTTTTTTTCTCTTCATGAGTTTAATGGAATATTGTTTCACTTTTAGGAAGCATTTCTTGTAGAAAATTTTTCAAACCTTTGTTTAAACCTTACATGTCTTCTTTTAATCCATCCTTCAAGCCATCCATCTTAGCTTCCATTTTATTTTTGGTTACTCTTTGCGAGAGTGAAATTTGTTGCACTTGGTCATGTAATTTTGATATATCGTGTTGCATTTATTCCTCTTCTTCATGTGTCATAGTAGAGCTTTCTGGTTGTTTACTAGGTGTGTCCATTTTTTTCCTTCGAGAAATTTGGAGTCAAACAATGATATTTATGTTTCAATATGCCCTTTCAATCACTTCAAATGATTTTTCAAAAAACATTTATGCAAAATTTAAAAAAAAATGCACCTTTTTATTACTTTTTAGGAGCTCAATACTGAGATTTTTGTATCTTTTTAATTCCAGCTCTTCAAGTTCTGAAATTTTGTCTTCTAGTAGCCTTATGAGCCTTCTTTACAGTGCCACAAGTCAGACCAAAATTGGAATATTAAAGGTAAATTAATGCCAAGTATACCATGATGACTTGATTATGGACTGGTTCAGTAGAGCGAACTTGTACATAATTCCACGTGTGATTGTTTTATCTTTCATCCATGAAATTGATACACGAGAAACTACAATTTGTGAAATTTTTGTCACTTTTTATGAAATTCAAGTTTGATTCTTGAAGAGAAAGTTATGATGATTTTCCTTATGTAATTTGTTTAAGATTGAATTCTGGAGCATGCATAAACCATAACTTATTCATCCCATATCTTAGAAAATATAGTGAACCAAGATCTAAAAGTCCTACCAAATTTCATCAATATTTTTCCTCTACGTGGTTACAATTTCATCTTCTGAAGCTTCATAGAAAAATTTTTATAGAGAAAATACCAATATGAAATATTTGAAGTAGTGAAACCCTAGAATCCAAAGCTCTTATACTAAATGCTATGTAACCAAATAAAAAAAAGATAAATAAATGACTTCAAAATCATCCTCTTTGAGGGGGAAACATCTTTTACAACACATAAATGAACAATTCTTAAATGATACAAATGATAAGACCTCCTTTGTATATACAGGATTCTAAGTGGTCACAATATAATCAGAGCCTACATAACAATAATAATGTAAGGGCACAAGAATAACCATATGGGGGTTACATGGGCATGAAAATAACAATAAGGGGGCTACACTAGTATTATAGGGACATAACATAATTCAAATACATGAAAACAATGGATCTTTATTGGCAGATGTAATTTCCTCTGGGCCGCACACTCCTGGATAGACATGAGAATTGAACAAATATTCTTTACTCGAGAACTTACACCAGTATTTGTGGGACTGAGATCATAGATTGGAGAGAATTTAACATCATCTCAAAATTCAGACCTCAACTAGGAAAACATATGACGGCTATAAGGAGCCCATTCAGGTTGTAGGTTTTGATTAATATCACTTTGCCTAGTTATTTATCATGTCTATGTGCTTTTTCCTTATGCTATAGTCTCTTTACTGCAAAGATGTTTTGGACAATGTATTTGTTTCACTAGGCTTAGTTTTGGATCACCTAACATGTAGATGACCCCCTCCAATTTGTTAAGAGCCAATTTTTGGCTCTCATCAAATCTCCCTAGTGAAACACTAACACGAAAAGTTCTTGTTTTTGAAGGCAATACAAAGTTTCACCTTACAAAAAGAAAAAAATATTATTATGAAAAATTAAACATATAATAGAATAAGAATCTTAATCATGTTCACCCCATTTTAACATAGAGATTCTTAATCTATAAATAAGTTTTTTTAAATATCATGACTTACTTATACCACATGCCTTAAAAATTATAATTAATATCCATTTGACACATGTTCATGTGGCATTGTTTTAGTCGATCAATTTAATTAAAAAATAGAAAAAACATAATATTTTTAAATATAAATCTTATTCTTTACTTTGTAATTATTGCCAAAAAAAGTATTCTATTAAAATAATCAAAATATTCCCCTTATCTATTCTACACAATAAATGCAAGATTTCGCTTTCCTCTAAGTTTTTTCTCTCCATATATCGCGTCCCCATATAAACAAACTATTATGCATGTCAATATTGTCGGAATACATGAGGTGCAATAGTGAAGTGGTACTAGAAGATATTGGACACCATATGAATGAAGGATATTTTAACATCCACAAGACTAAAAATAGTCTATGAGACCATCAACCTCCCTGCTTTCGCCTTTTGCAATTCAATCCTTTTCTTACTCAAATTGATGATGAGTTGACCAAACCTTGTAACGGTCCCCTCATTGAAAAGATAATGCCAAGGAAACAATGCTAACATATTGTCATAATTGTCTTTGATGTCTTTGAAAGCATCACATTCCAAAACGAAATATTTTCCTGATTTCATTGCCTCAGAAGTGCAAAAAGTACACAATTGTTCTTCCCAAGCTTCTTTAGATTTTTTCCATTGTCATATTTCACATCGAAGTTGATGTGATTTAGTTCTTAATTTAGAAATACTAATATTTTCTCTCCACGAAATGATAGCTCCAATGTACTCTTTTTGTTTGATATCATAAGTGGGATTGAATTCCTGAACATAGTACTTCTTCTTTCTACCCAATTATTTTCCCCATATACACTTTTGAAACTTCTCCATAACAAAATTATTTAATTCCTTGCTATTTGTGGGATAAGCATTAAGGTGAATATTCCATTTTTGCACCCATTTGTTTTTTTGTCTCATCCATGATTTTTTTTCTTTCACAAATGCTTTTTTTGAAGATAAATTTAGGCCCTCTACCTACTCCCATTTGCTCAATTCATTTTAGGTACCTTATGAAACGCGACATAACAATTGCTTCGATGAGTGTTTCTCCTGTTTCATTCAAAATTATCTCATAAGGAACCAAAAAATTTATTTTGAACTCATTCATGATCAAACGTTTTTGGATTTTCTCAATTTGTTTCCATTTTGAGCCATGGATGCTACTAGCCCACAATTCATGCCCATATAATATCATTGGAAAAACTAGGAGTCCAAAAAGAACTTTAATCGTTTTCCAATCCCATAACTCAACCTCTCTACATATGTTTTGAAGAGCATATAACGCTTTCCACCCTCCTAAAATTCTCTTCTTTCTACAGTCCTCCCAATTATTAAGCTTGTTGTTGAAATCAATCTCACAATACTTGTATTCGTTTACTTATTGAATAATGTTTCTTTCAAAGAAGAACATATGATGGCTCTACTTCCTTTTATTAGAGAAAATCATTATTTTGGTCTTCCTAGTATTGACTTGCATCCCCATTTCTTTACAAAACTGCTCAAGGACATATAGGTGCATCTAAAATCCATGGGCCGATTTAGTAATCAATACAAGGTTATTATCATATAAAATAAGTTTTATCACAAAATCCCCCAACTGAACACAATCCCCACCTTACAGATTTAGTCACTCTTCTAGTTTATCAATATAGAAACAAAAAAGAGTAGGGGTTAAAGGGAAACCTTGCTTGGCTTCGATGTCACTTCTAAAACTTTCTGAAATTCTTGCTGAAGTTCTAATTTTGACTTTCACCTCTTTATAAATCCTATGGAAAACGACTCTATAATGCAAATAAATTTCAAGACCTTCCATTCTGCACAACAACTTATCTCTAGGGACCATGTCAAATTCCTTTTTGAAGTCAACAAAGCAGCAAAATACTTCTGGGTTATTAAAAAAACTCAGAAACAGGTTATTCCTCTCCTCTATAATCTATTTCACCTGTATGGATTCTCTCTTTAAAATACTTCTCCTTTGTCCCCCCAAACCTTTTGAATAATTTGTCTCAATGTGATACCATGATCTACTATGAAACGTTTCAGCCTAAAACCCGCTTGCCCTTTTTCCCTCTTTTCTTTTACTTTTGCGCACTTACTGATTCTATTTTCTACCATGCTGCCAAAAAAATTTGCAAACAAAGAATTGATCATAATGGTTATATAGTTAGAAAGATTATTAATGTCTCCATTTTTAAAAAGGAAGTCTCTCCTATAAGCGCACATTTTTAATGTATATTGTACCCACTAAATGTAAATGTAAATGAATTTAATAAAATTGTATTTTTTGAAACAATTTATGTATTTTTTATTCTAAGTGGAGCATCCATCTATTGGTTGTTTTTTAGGTCAAAATAAACAACTTTTTTAAAAGGAAAAATTATATTAACAACCAGTTTGATTATTTTATGTTTTTATTTTTTAATAAGATAATAAAATGATATTAGTGAGATTTCAATATATTTTTAATTATTCTAATTTAATTAGTAGATGTTTTATTTTATTTTTAATATATATATATATATATTTTGTCAATTTTACTCACATAAAAATTTATTAGAATAGTAAATTTAAGATATATAATTATTGCGATTTAAATGTTTTATTATCAAAGTTTTAAATTTCATTTAAAAATGTAGTTTAAATGAATAAAATTTATACTCTTCTAAAAATTTTATATTATTAAATTATAACTAAAAACTAAAATATCTCAAAATTAAATTGTACCTTTTCAATTGAGAAATAGGTTTAAAATCAAAATTAAATTAGGTTTAAAAATCTAATCCCAAGGGTTAGCTCAATTAGTCAAGTTTCTATTGTTAAAACACTTTGGTAATGAGAGATCACTGGTCAATTTTTCTTGATGCCCTTGGGATTAGTTGGCCAAAAGTGATCCCTTTGGATGAATTTGTTGAATCTGAGGTATCCTGAACCACAATTTAAAAAAAAAAAAATCCATTATAAATATTTAATAATTTAAATTTCCAATTTTAATAAATTTTAGCATAGCTTAAATAAAACTCATTTAAAAATAGATTTGAAAAAAACAAAAATTTAAATAATTGAATTTAGGCTTCTATGATTCATATCATATGTTAAGAAACCTTTGAGTGATAATTACATTTGTCAATGAGTTTCAAACTATGCACTGTGGTTCATTGTCAACACCAACCTTTGAATCTCACACTCATATTATATATATATATATAAAAGTTAAATTAAATTGATTATTTAAATCTAAAAATTAGAATTATGAAAAAATAAAATTAAGATTTATAATAAATAATAATATTAATATCAAATTTTATTAAAACCATAAGTAATATATTTGGATAAAAATACAAAATATCATTAATAAATTAAATAATATAAAAAAAAAAATTAAGTTTTCAAGAGTTATAAAGTTATACTTAAGTTAAAGATTAAAATACAATATATATAAAAAATTTGATTGGTAAAGTAAGAAATAGTCAAAAATTTCTACACTTGTATCTACTCAATAATATTATTATAAATCAAGTAAAAAAAGTTATATATATATATATATATATATATATATATATATAAATAAATAAATAAAATGAATCCTCCAAAGTGCATATCTTGTTGAGAAAGGAGAAAGAATGATTATGATTTCAATGTGTAAGCAATAGGTGCCAAGCTACAACCTCTGAAAGAAATGATAAAAATTATCTTTAAATCAAAACCTTGGTTTCCCTCGTCAAAAGGTTAAAAAATGCCAATGTTAGGCAGATACAATGGTATAAACAACAGTGCTTTCTGTATCTATTTGATCATTAACGGTGTAATCGGGTCATCCACGGAAACTATAGAGTACTTGCAACAAGCTCCATAGCTATTGCTAAACTTGTTGACAAACCAGTCACACGTGGGAACCTACCAATGTTTCCCTTAATTGTCAAATTCCACTAATTCCATGCCCCACCAACAAAGACTTGCAAATTGGAATCTTTTGCAAATTAGTAGCGTGACAATTTGGGATCATATCTAAAGAAAACACTATTAAACAGTAGACCAGAGTCCAGAATTATAATTGTAGACTTGCAAATTTGGTTTCTTTGTCAACATCCTTAGGAAGATAGCGAAATGTCGAAAACAAGGAGGAGTCCAGGACAGCGACCTGTAGGCAATGTAGCTCATTCTCTTCACAGTAACTCCAAATCTATGAAAAGATTTCTTGCTTTTTAGGAAATCCAAGCATTCAGATTTCACTTTCAATGTATCCTCCAGTCTTTCTCCTAGCTAAGACATCCATGGGAATTGTCTTCCTAGCAGCATTAGTCCATATCAATGTTGTAAGATAACCAGGTCTAAATGCCCCTGTAGTATCTCAAAGCAATTCTAGTCTATCTTCAGTCACTCCCTGCTTCTTCCTTTCCCACAGATAAATTCAGAACTTGTGAGCCAAAACATTCCAGATAAATTCAGAACTTTGAGCCAAACCATTCCAGATAATTTCAGAACTTGTCAGTCAACCCATTCATGTAAGAGAAGTTACAAAAATTGGCAGTCAATGAACTACATAACGAACCAGTCTCATGGATAACCTTAAGAAATAATGCAAATATGGAAAATCTCCTCTGCCAATCTTAGCCCATATGAAAATAAGATGGGTTTATGAACAAACTGACTGTTGAACTATGCTTGGACTACGGAGGTAATTAAAAGGCTGCAGACTCACTCGGGTATGATGAAAGGGTATTTTAAATGCCACACGGTTGAATCTTCTACTTGAAAACTTTCCATAAAGATTTTCTAATCTGCCCTGTGAATCCAAGTGGTATTTGGCCATCCCTAAAAAGTGAAAACAAATGAAGATACCTAAAAAAATGACAGGTATCCAAATCTTTATATCCAGGGATTCCAAAGTATTATATCCTATCCAGAAGCATAATTATAAGAAATTAAGTGAGTTATTATTAATTGTACCCTGTATAAAACTGGAGGCCTTTGTTCCACTGTGAATTCTTATGGATGCCAGCACACCAAGAGCAATAGATTCCAGCAGCAGCAGTCAGCTTCAATGGTAAATGCTGGAACATCTTGTATTGGGTAAGGATAACTGGCTCAAAAAGGATGCCCTATGTCTTAACTAATCAACCAAAACCAAACATCAATTGACATAATTCTCTCAAAAGACCACTTGAAAGTTTTCTCTGATATGCTCTTGCTATTTTGTTGAGCCTGTATAAAAATTTAACTGTTTTCTCTTTGTCTTTACAAAACAGATGCTATGGATATGAAATCAGAACAAGATTCTCAAGGTAGTTAGACAAGAACATTTTAGGTACAGTGTTTTTACCAATTTTTCTAGACCAGAACATTTTAGGTGCAGTATTTTTACCAATTTTTCTGGACCAGCCAACTTTAGAGATATATTCAATATTTTAAATTAAATTGGAAAATCAAAGGTATAGAAAATCAAATGCTTGAATATTCAGTAGAAATATGAGCGATGTCAACTACTTGACTTTGCTAATATCTGCAATAGTTATGCTCACGTTTGAAAATCTACCATGGTTTCTTGCTGCAGTAGTAAAAATTTTATAAACCAATGAAATCTGAAACACAAAATTTTATTTTATCTCCGAACCAAATATAGATACTTACCCCCTCTCCCTATATATATATATATCCAAAAAAGATCTCAAAAGAACTTTCTATAAATCTTAACAGCTAAAGCCTAAACTTAATTTAAATTTAACTAAAACAATTCTAGAATGACAATTCTAAAATCTTCTATAACTCGCACGAGTAATTGCAATATTCCAACGATATTGCAATATTCCAAAAAAACACTACGCATCCATTAGACCAAGCCTTACAATAATTTCAATACATAAGAGGGGAATGGATTATACGATGCTACTCCATTTGGAAAGCCAATGTGATAAGTAAATCCCACGTTTTGGTTTGGCTAACTTTGATATAGAGCGAGGCATTGAAGTATAAACTATAATCAATAAGTTGGTTCGGTGGAAACAAATGTTGGTTGGGTGGGTGGACTTTGTAATATTGGGGGAGGAAATAATTAGAGTTATATATATATATATATATATATATATATATATATATATATATATATATATATTATAACTTGTTTGTGTAATTGTATGTGTTTTTTTAGTTAATTTGTTGTCTTTTTCATCAAAGTGGTAATATAGCTAAGGTTTAGAGAGAGAAGTTTGAGAGTAAAGCCACAAATTGAAGAAGCTGCAAAACTCAAGATAGGTCGACAAGTGATGCATATGGAAAGGTACACAAGTCCCCATCTAAGTGAGACTAAAGTATTTAAGTGCTTGGTTTTATGCATTTTTTTACTTTGGAGGGATTTTGTTTGCACTTCACAATTTGGTGAAATTATTCCTTTACAATTTTAGAAAGTTTCTAGGCTAGAGAATTGTTTAGTTGTTTATAAAAAAATCACCTTTATCTATTGTTAAGGAAATAAAATGGTGGTTAGGGAATAATACATGCAGGTACTACACATGGTTTCATGTGGTTGCAAATACATTGTTTTACCTAGTTGGAAACCCCTGTACCCTTTGTAACATCCTTTTTGTTGCACCCCATGATTATAAATATCCCTGTGTAAATTTTGGGGACATATGTAAATTTAAGAGAAAATTTAATTGATGGCGAAGCTGAAGGGAGGGGGGGGGGGCAGGGAGGGGGGGAAATGGATCTAGAGTTCTACAGGAGAAGGTTGCATGACTTGTTGGATTGTTGATGGAGTGTAGTGAGAAGGCCACACCTACCTCATTTATCTTTGTCACATATCACCCTAACCACAGTGATGTCTGCACTAATAGACATTGAAGTTTTGGATTGGGCAATAAGCATGAAGGACAATGCCCATCCCAATTCCTTCCTCGAGGACCAAGATAGGAACAATGGTCGAAAAAGGAAAAGGGGTCAAATGAGAAAGGGGACATGGGGAACAGAGTAAAAGAGAAGAGAGATGAAACGAGAGTAGTGAGTCGACCTAGAAGAGGAAGAGGAATGTGCGTTAAAATGACCGTGATTGACAACTGAGAAACTAAGGAACCAGACAATAGAAGTGATTTGTTGGAAGATAGTGAAGAAGGTTTTATTGGAACAGATTGTCCATGATTTGGAGCTCTAAGATTTGGGATGTCATTGTTTGTTTTGTGATGAGAATACTTTAGATGGTGTGCTTAAAATTGAATGACCATTAGAAGGCTCAGAGGAGGACTAAGCCACGAGTGTTTGATGAGTAAGTTGATAAACCTCTAAGTGTTTGTGTAATAAAGTGATAAACCACTTAGTGTCTTCTAAATGGGTTGATAAAACACTTAGGTGCTTGTTGTAAGGTTGATAAACCACTCAACAAGGTGAACTGAGCCACTATGGTGCTTGACGTGAGGATGATAAACCACTTGGACTATGGGCTACAAGATCCTGCGATTCTTGCCTTGAAAACAAAACTAATAAACCACCTAGTTAGTGGATTCAGACTCTTAGAAATGAAAAATCCCCCAGTTGGGCCTTAGGTGAAACCCTATGATTGATTTAGAAATAATAGGTGAGTCATGATGGTGCTTAATACTAGAGAGGAGTTGATAGATGACTTGGATAGTGAATTCCATCTCCTAGGTATTTGACCAAGCTTTTGGTGTGAATTTCCCTTGAGAAATAATCCCCCTAGACCCTCGATCTGACTTGGGGGTGGTCAACTATAAGAGAGATTGCAGTATAATTTTCCTATGGCTAGGTGGAGATTTCAAGTCCATCTTTCATTTTCCAACCATCTCAAATTATTGAAATAAGTAAAAAATTGGGCCTATATGGTTTTCAAGCTTTGATAGCCTTGTTCTGATGATTAATTCTATTGTGATTGTTCATACTCATGTGTGGATGATTGAATGTTGTTATTACGTTGACTATTGTCCATCTCAAATATTATTAATTCAAATACTAGTAGCATCGTGGAACTACTATCATGTTCAAGACTTACTAAAAATTATTATGTATGGCATTGAGGGCTTATGATGCAGCATGAAACTACAATTTACACATAATACCGTGGACCTGTGGGTTATGGCCCACATAAATTCGGAAGCACATAACAATGGAATCACACTACGACAGTTATAAACAAATCAAAGATTCCAATCCTTAACTCATCGCATCTCAGATCTTTTAGGATATCGCATATTGGTAAACTTAACAAATACCATTAACGCTAAAAAAAAATATCAATGTCGATGCGAAATGCGATGACCATATCGCATCGCATCTTCGCAACCTTTCTCTCCCTAGACTTTGGCAATTCGCATACTCAAGTTTTGCTGCTGAGTGCGATATGCAATAGAGCGTTATGCCGACACATGGCCACCCTTCATCCTCGCATTGCAAGTTATATCGGTTAAACTGTGATAAAATAACACATAAATATAAAACGTTTTGATGGCGATGTGCGCTCACCATCTACTATACAATGCGATGTGATCCAGTCCATTCATCTCCCGCTACTAGTTCTGCAGCTTGATCACGATCGTCTGTTCAACCTTCAACAGGTTCTTCTTTGGATCTCCCACTCTGCCATACTTTATCTACGCAAAGTTCATAGGAACTTCGTTCACCACTCATACTCACAAAGTCTATTAATTAACAGAAATAACACGCATATATATTGATAATTCGGAATAAAATAACACACAGATACTGTAGTATCCAGATTATTCGTGGATGCTTAAAAACACACAATTTACGTTATTTTCTGAGCTCGAATACATGGTAAGGCCACTCTGGTCTGGATCACACTTTCTCCCCGCGGCTACATTATGTGCTCAGCCCTTCTATCACACAATACATACTTATTTTATAAACTAAATACAAAGGAGTGGATCATCTAAGATCCACGAGTTTTTCTCCCACAACTCGCTCGACTAACCCCTGAACTCTCTATGTTTGATTACATGGAAGATAATTACAATAAATCAAATCATCTAGATACATATCGCTTCCATCATTTTAGCTCTGTTTCATAGAATTTAGCCCCATTTACAAATAGTTGTCCATGTTCTCCTTCCGCAACGTTGAATTTCATTTATGATTAACAGTGGTACGATGCTCCTCCATCAGATTATATGGTCATAATTATAGATTTACATCTTGTGAATGTATTGGAAAACTATAGATCTATGCCAATAGTCATGGTTGTTGGTTGTTTGACTTATGATTCAATATATTCCCTTTGAACCCACCATCTGGAGGAAATTCCTAACAAAACACTTAAGAACTAAGCTGCATGTATACTTTTCTTGTGCAAAGGCCATTGTGCAATCTTTGGTGGCCACTTTTAGAAAATTTGACATTTTTAGTGATTGTCCCTATCTTATGAATTCTTTTTCATTTTACCTACTCCATTATTTACTGTCCCTATAAACAAATATGGGCATTCGAGGTATCCAAGGGTCATAAGGGCCATTACTCCTATGTGGAGGGTATATCACCACTTAACTAGATTGATTTAACATTTTAATAGATTGCATCTAGGAATCTAGGGTGTGCCAGGAGCACTTTCATTTGCACATGACTAGATGCATTTGGGGCTAGATTTCCTTATGGCAGATCTAAATATCTAAATGAGTGAAAGGGTAAAATATGAGGTGGAAGGTTGGATGGTTGAATGTATTCAAATACATTGAAGTTTGGTTGCATTCAAGATATGAGGAATCAAATGTGAACACGGGGGCATTCGTCCACAAAGGATCAGATAGATGTTGGTCGAATTTCCCTCAGGAAAGTACATAGATCTAGGGATCCCAATGACTGGGCATGTTGATGAATGTCACATTGTTGGGACATCAGATTTAAATGAACTGAATATAACAAGAAATTTCGTAAGGCACGTAGGGACCCTTAATGATGTGGACTCGTTTTTGTGATGATGAGATGGTGTCACATGGGTCAATAGGAGCCACATGGATGCCACATGAAATTTATTTGTTGATGTGGTCTCATATGATCGGTTTTAATTTAAATGAGCACAACTTTCAACGTAAGAGTTGGATTGAGATAAAATTTATGTCACTAGAAATGTCTTAGAAATCTAGGTATGATAGTGGGGTCAAAAGCTAATCATGAAAACTTGAAAAAAATCAGTTTTTATAACCTCATCTCCATAATATACCTTGGGGTTGCATTAGAGAAATAAGTAACACATACCACAGCCCGAGGAAGTATAAGGGGGTGTGAGGGAGTGTCACAAAATGGTATAAGAGCCCGAGTTTAGCACTTGGACTAGATGGGCCTTGAAAGATAAATTTTGGAGCTTCGATAAATAAAGTGGTATCAAAGCAGAAGCTTCAAGACTAGACCCTTGGGACAAATTTTAGGTTCCATTAAAAACGATGAATTAAAGCCCAAGTTAACACTCAAAATGAATGGGCCTTAAATAATAAAATTTAGAACCATTTTTCCGAGTGATATTAAAATAAAGATTCAATGTTAGGCCCCTAAAAGTAAAATTGAGATGAAGAAATGGATAAAATTCGAACTATTATTTTTAAATGTTAAATGTATATTGAATGTTAGATATGCAACTGAAAGGGATACTAACCTTGTGAAAATGTTGATATGATATTTTATCTTACATATTAACATGGGATTTGATTTTGTGACCAACTTTAGAGCTGCATGCTTAAGTGAAAATATGCCAAGATGCTAAGTGAATGCATTTATTCATTTACAATGGACTAAGCTAATAATTGTGTGTGTGTAACAACACTTAAGAAGAAACAAAAATTGTAGTAAGAAAATAGAGAAATAAACAATAGAATGGTATAGTAGAACAATGATACATCCACACATAATCCGGAAGAAGAATTAGTTGGGAAGAGGAAAAAGGGAAATTCCCCTATTTGGATGGACACCCTTAGGAGTCTAAGAACTAATTTTAGAATTTGTAAAGGCAAGCACATAATTGAACAACAATATACTCTGGAAACCCCATAGGGAAAAACCACCAAACATTTAATTTTCTTAAACGCTTTGTGTGGGTGTTCACCCCTCACTCAATGGTTATAAGGGATTCCATCCCTTGACCATTGTTCAAAATTAACCCTACAAATAATTATCATCTTAGGTTCAACACAAGTAGCTAAAATATGTTACATTAATCATGATATAATTTACCCAGAAATCTTAGATCACTATGTCTTTGTGGCATGGTTCTACCATCAATGGTTTATCCTACAGTTGATATTCCTTCAATCTACATGGACCACTAGTTCTTTTCCTACAATAATGTTAAGGAAAATTTGTCCTTTGCATGAATTACAATCCTTTCCTGCAATTATTACTGTCAAAAAAATCTCACATCCAAATAATAAATATTTACCAATTATGCTTCAAGTATCCTATCATGTTCATAATTAAAACAAATACAAAGTATTGAGACTCGCATCTTTATTAACATTGCACACACATTAATCAAGAGTACATAACTACCAAAACATATTTTTTTACCCATGCATTCAGATGGCCATGAACCATGCCTAACCATTCAAATTCCCACATGCATAAGATAAAATAACTAAATATTTTCAAGGCATGCTTCTTAAGCCCTACTTCACATGTATCATGAAAATGGACTTAGTTAAACTCTACTTCTGACCTCAAAAACATAGTAATAATTAAAACAAATTCCATGGTTATCACGCATCTCTTTGCACAAGAAGATAGAAGTCTTTTCAAAGATAAACACCACAAAAATTATTAATTTGTTCACCGAAGAAAAAATTCATTTCCAAAATAAAACCATCGCAGCTCCCCATATTATTTAAAGGATGTACACAATAGCTATAATATTTGTGCATGTAATTACATGAACTTTATCCAAAAGAAACCAGCCCCTCAATTATCACTTTTGTGCATGCAAATATCTAAAATAAACCTATCATGACAAATATTATTCCTATGCATTAAAATGCATAGTATTTCCCAAAATAAGGCTAACACAACAACCATTACTTCTATACATATAAACACAAGTTCTTTCCAAGAGAACTAACACATTAACAAACCTTTTTATGTACATAAACACTCTCTTCAAGGAAAACTGACATGATCGCTATCATTTTGTGCACCTCAACACATATTCATTTCCAAGAACTTAGAAAAATAATTTTTATTTATGTTCTTATAAGCACATGTTCTTTTAGAAAAACTATATAAAAACTATCACATGTTATTTCAAGAATTCTAACATAGTAGTCGTTCTTTTCATGCATGCAAAAATACCTATTTCTTTTCCAAGAAATGAAAATCATAGTAGCTATTATTTCATGTGTGAAAACACATGTTTCTTTTCAAGAAATAAAATGAATAATAATTATTCTTTCATGCATGTAAAACACATGTTTCCTTTTCAAGAAATCAAACACATAATAGCTATTCTTTCATGCATGAAAACACATTTTTATTTTTCAATAAATCAAATGCAAAACAGTTATTCTTTCATCCATGCAAAACAAAGGTTTATTTTTCAAGAAATCAAATGTATAATAGCTATTCTTTCATGCATGAAAATACATACTCTTATTCTTAAAATAAGCTAGCATAAATCATAATATTTCAAGAAGTATATAAAAAATAAACACATATTCCTCTTCAAGGAATCTAGAACCAAACACCGTATTCTTTTTGAAATAATACCACATTAATTATCGATTCTTTTTAAACCAAAATACATAGTTACTTATCTCTTAGTGTATTATGGCATCACCAGACTGATTGAACACAATATGGAATATCTTCCTCTACCAACGGTGTTGTGGGAACTGTAAGTTACTCACTAGGAAAGCCACAACTGCATTAGAGGTGTTTATATATGTAAGAGTAATTTTTCCCACCCCACCCTTACGGATTGCAATATAGTGTGAAGAGATCACATGATTCTTGTTTATCTCAGTAGAAATTTTGAAATACAAACCAAACACCACCCAAGATTCACAGTTATAGGCTATTTTTTAGATACAAGAACATCTATCAAGAAAATTCTAAGTGGAATTTTAATGGTGTTGAATGATTCTGTAAATGAAATGTATCTTCTTCCCCCTTGCTCCCCTACAAGGGAGAAACTCAAAATTGCTTCTTTTGCATCTCGGCCCATGTAACTGTAATCACACTCACTATCACTCTGATCTTCAAGAGGAAATGGTTAAAGTTTTATTTTTCTTTGAATTGATGAAACATCTAATAATAAAATTAACTACAAACCCATTTATTTCATTCCACCCATTTTTTACTTTTTCCAAATAATAGAGCCAGCAAACTAAGAATCAAAAGTTTGTTCCAAAAAATTCATTTAAACATTTAACCAATTCTTGATGGAAATGATTAAGCCTATATTAAACTAATAAACTGTGTGATTATGTAACTACACGTGTTTCTTACAATTAGAGATATTCCATACTCCCCCACTTAAAGGAAACATCATCCTCGGTGTTCATCGCTAACTTTTACTCATGATATAACACTCTAAACAATAAAAAAGGGATCCTTCCCCTTTGAAATTAAGGATTTAATTTCCAAGAAGTACCAATAGAAAAAAACAATAATGTTTTATCAATAATCATAAGCATTTGTAGTTACAAAAATATTTAACTTTTACTTTCAATCACTTAGTGATTATTCAATTTCATAGAAACAAAAACAAAGTGTCTATACCGATTTATTGTTACTTGCTGATTAACCTTGTAAATCACGGTCACACTTGCAATTTTTTTAACTATAGGTGGTTTCTCAGTTGTGAAAAGCACGCTAAGAGTGGTTTGATAACCCAACAACAAGAATCTAAGGTGGTTTCACAACCTCCATGTTAAGCACCCTGTAATGTATTATCAACAAATTCAATAAAATTCCAGTAATCACAACATTTCCGATCATTAATTATTTATGCAATGCTAGCTGATATTTTAATCATAGTAATTTTGCATGTACTCAAAGAGCACCTAGCTCTCTAATCATCAAAATGATCAATAACTGCACCAAGTGCATAGTGTTTTAGCTTCATACTAAATAAATTCACAATATTGGTAATACAATAAAGGAAATCCATTTCCACTAATTCCTTTTTGAGCACTAAGATCCTTTCCTGTCAATATGTACATAAAATTCTTATACAATCATATTGAAAATTCATTTTTAACACATCACTTATCTAACTAGTTACTTGTTTGGCTATGAGAACTAGGGTGTGCAAAATAATTCTCCTCCCAACCAATGGGAACTAGTTTCCACAACCATATTGAGCCAATTTCACATCCAAGGCAATTCGCTAACAATGATCACTCTTGGTCCAACATAGAATTCCTCTTGGCATCATCCTGCCTATTCCTTTGACATTTTCCTATTATGAGGAATGTAGAACTCAAAAAATCACTCCTTGGGCCTCCTCCAATAGGCTCCAAAATTAATAGAGTTGCCTCAAGGCTTTTCCCCTCTCACCATTTTTTCCAACACTTCTCCCTTACTAAGATCATCTATCTCTAGGGAGAGGAAGTTCGAGAAGGAAACCACCTCAACCCAAGGCATCCTTGGCCTTAAAATCATTCCTATAACTATTTTGGATGTGAAATTATCATTCCCAGTATTTCCCACTATAATTTACATAACTGACCATATGCATGTTAAAATTAAAGAAAAAGGAAAATTTATGTACATCATGCATTCATACTTGACCCTCAACATGGTTCAAGTTGAGACAATTTCACATCCAAGGCAGTTCCCTAACAATGATCACTCTTGGTCCAACATAGAATTCCTCTTAACATCATCCTGCCTATTACTCTGACATTTTCCTATTATGAGGAATGTAGAGCTCAAAAAATCGCTCCTTGGGCCTCCTCCAACAGGGTCCAAAATTAATAGAGTTGCCTCAAGGCTTTTCCCCTCTCACCATTTTTTCCATCACTTCTCCCTTATTAAGATCATCTATCTCTAGGGAGAGGAATTTCAAGAAGGAAACCACCTCAACCCAAGGCATCCTTGGCCTTCAAATCATTCCTATAACTATTTTGGATGTGAAATTCTCGTTCCCACCATTTCCCACTATAATTTACATAACTTACCATATGCATGTTAAAATTAAAGAAAAAGGAACATTTATGTACATCATGCATTCATACTTGACCCTCAACATGGGTCCCATAATCTGTAAAATTAAATTTTACAGGAATTCATAATTGAAATTTCATATCATATAGGTGGTATTCATTTCAAAATTTCCACATAGTAACCATAATGTAATTTAAAAATAACATTTCCATATATTTCATATCATAAGCATTTTACCTTCTCATTTGCAGCTCAAAATCACATTGCAACATTTTTCCATTCACAGGTCATTATGTTCCATGCTTCCATTAAGCTACCCTTGCTTAATCACACTAGAAACATTAGTCATAACTTCCTTTTTTTAAAACATACCTTCTACAAAATAATATTATTTGAAATTTATATTGTCAATTCAACATTTCATCAATAGAGAATGGAAATGGTCCTATCCATATTTCATAAACCATTTCCATGCATAACAAATAAGGCGAAATCCAAGGAAATTTAAAAAAATGTTTCTTTAAAGTTGTTTTCCAACAATAGTTAATGGAATATGACCTTCAAAAATAACATTATCTAATTCATACGGAATGACACTTCATTTATGCATATGTATATAATAAAAAATCATTAGGAAACATTATCAGATTCAACTCAATCACACATGGTTTTCTTTTTTAAACAAATTAGTAATGCCAATAGGTTGAAAGTTCCATCCAAATTTTTGTTTTGTGATGATAATGAAAGCACCATGTTTCCAAAACATGATGGAATTATCTTTGGGTTGTTTTTTCCTCATAAGAGGAGGTCCGGGGATAGGATTGGGACAAACAGGCCAACTAATTTTAGCGTTTTTTTATGGACTGGAAAATAGATTATATGGTTTTCCTAGTTTTGGAAAAGGCTGTAAGATCATTGGTCAATTCTCTGGAGGGAATTTTCCCAGACAAATGAATGCCTCATTGCATGTGCAATGTAACTTTTTTTTTTAATATAAAAAGTTCAATTTTTTCTTTGGAAAAAAACATGATGGACTTATCTGATTAGATTTAATATGAATTATCAATGCAATGTTCACATGCACATGATGAACATATTTGTTAGATATAATATGCATACCAACTAACATCATCATTGAATCATCAATTTGCAAATTTTTGAAGTTTGAACAAACAAGGTAATCAAGATAACCTAATTACTACTAGTTATATCACTGAGTTGGTAGAACCATTACATCAATCAATTTAATGACACTACTATATCATGATCCAAGTTATTTGTGATTTTCAGTCATATGTATTTGTTGCTAAACAAGTATCCACTTTCGCCAATCATTGTAGTTTCTTGCATACAATAATTTTATGCATAAAATCTTATGCAAAGCTTTATTGATATAAAACATTAATTTATCATTAATGTGTATGTTTCGATAACAATTAGGGTAAAAATCCAAAAAACCCTAATTCAACAATCTATTTTCACTATTAAAGTAATCTACCATGATCACATTATTTAGTATTTTAACAATAATCTTGAATTAAGAACTTAATGATGAATATTCCAACATAAAAATGATGTCATGCAATACTAGATAATCAATTCTACTAACCATAATAACTTAAACAAAATCCATGTTAAGGCTAATCATCAATTATTCATTACAATCAATACCTTAACACTTGAATCATTGCTTATTTTTAACATCCAAAGGGGTTCTTTCAATGTATTTTAAAATATTTTATCATCCTCTTCAAGGACATTCCCCACCTTCTACATTCTTTCGTTATCACACATAGAAATACATACATTAATTTTTTATAAGTAGTGCATTGTAACAATAATAATTTAAATGCACCATTAAACATTATAATGCATGCAAAGGTTGGTGGTTAATCCACACTATCACTAGTGACTGCTCACGATTGTTCATAAATGAAACAACGACTTTATTATCTTTTATCCACAAAAAATTCCATTGTCATGAGAACAATTTTAAAGCATACATTATCACTTAATATTATTTAATGCAATTATTAACATGTTTCATGCATTTCATGCCAATTGTAGTCTACTGCATATATCATTATGTAGTTTTTTAGAATCATACTTGATCCTAGTACCATACCTCTACTTCTTCTATGATTATCGATTCCCAAAAGGTGACAGTGCTGTAATATTTTGCTTTGATACCAATTGTAACATCCCCTAGTAAACCTCATATGAAATTGCATAGGATTAGAATTTTTTTATGTAATTTATCAACATTTAATAATATGAATTCACTATTCCATATTCCTTAACTAATTGTTAGAAAAAATCATCACCATTACATCGAGTAACTTTAGAATTGGAATAGCAATTACATAACCATTAAAAATTGTTGTTATAGCATATTAACGTAACTTCTTATAGCCACCTTGCATCATTTTGATGATTATTTTAACTATTTTAGTTAATCAAATACTTAATAATGTAAATTCCATGGCATGCAAGGAAACACCATCATTATAATGACACAACTGGAAAGCACATCATTGAACATCAATATACCCTCGAACCCCCTTTGTGAGGGTGTTCACCCCTCCCTCAATGGATGTAAGGGAGTCCTTCCCTTGACCATTGTTCAAAAATAATCTTAGAAAGAAATATCATCCTAAGTTCAACACAACTAGCTGAAACATATTAGATTAATCATGATATCATTTACCCACAATCCCCGATCACTATGTCTTTGTGGTATGATTCTTCCATTAGTGGATTATCCTACAATTGACATTCCTTCAATTTGCATGGATCACTATTTATTTTCCTGCCATAATGTTAAATATAATCCATTCTTTGGATGTATTAAAGTCCTTTCCTGCAATTATTACTATCAACAAACTATGACATCCAAATAATAAATCTTGAGTAGTAATTCTTCAAGCATGTTTTCATGTGCATAATTAAAATGCACAGAGAACATTAAGACTTGACTCTTTATTAAAATGACACATATAATCAAAAGTATATAACTACCAAAACATGTTTTCTTATACATGCATGCGGATGACCATGAACCATGCTTAACCATTCAAATTCCCACATGCATAAGGAAAAAGACCTAAAGATTAGGAAGGCATGCTTCTTAATACCTAGTTCACATGTATCATGAAAAGGGAATTAGTTAAACTCTACTTGTCACCACAAAAATACAGTAATAATTAAAATAACTTATATGGTTATCACCCATCTCTTTTCATAAGAAGAGGGAATCATTTTCAAAGATAAACACCACAAACATTATTGATTCCTTTTCATAAGAACACAATATTTTCCAAACAAATCCATTGCAATTATCCATATTATTTAAATAAACTATACATTAGCTATAATATTTGTGCATGCAATTACATAAACTTTATCCAAAACAAACTATCAACTTAGCTATTACTTTTATGTATGCAAATACGTAAAAGAAAACTGTCAAAACAAATATTATTCCTATGCATGGAAATTCATATTCTTTCCCAAAAGAAAGCTAACACAATATCCATTACTTCTGTACATATAAACGCATGATCTTTTCCAAGAGCACTAACATATTTTAAAATATTTTTATGTACTCAAACACTCTCTTCAAGGAAAACTAACATGATAGTTCTTATTTTATGCACCTCATCAAAAATTCTATTCCAATAAATTAGAAAAATAATTGTTATTTATATGCTTATATACACATGTTATTTTCAAGAAACAATATAAAAATAATCACATTTCTTTCCAAAAATTCTAACATAATATTTGTTCTTTTCATGCCTGCAAAAACACTTATTTCTTTTCCAAGAAATCAAAAAAATAGTATCTATCTTTCATGCATGCAAACAGATGTTTCTTTTTAGGAAATCAAATGCATAATAGCTATTCTTTCATACATACAAAACACATGTTTCTTTTTTAAGAAATCAAATGCATAATATCTATTCTTTCATGCATGAAAAAACATGTTTCTTTTTCAAGAAATCAAATGCATAATAGTTATTCTTTCATACATGCAAAACACATGTTTATTTTTCAAGAAATCAAATGCATAAGAAATATTCTTTCATGCATGAAAATACATGCTCTTGTTCTAAAAACAATCTAACATAATACATTATCTTTTAAGAAGTCTATTAAAACTAAACACCTATTCCTTTTCAAGGAATATAGCACCAAAAAACATGTTCTTTCTCAAATAATACCACAAGAATTATCTATTATTTTTAACACAGAAGAAATAGTTACTTATCTCTTACTGTAGTTTGGCTTCTCCAAATTGATTGAACACAATATGGAAGATCTTCCTCTGCCAACGGTGTTGTGGAAACTATCAACTGTATCTCAGTAGGTGAGCCATGATCGAATTGGATGTGTTTAGCTATACTAGATATGCGAGAGTAGTTTTTCCCACCGCCCCCCTGTGGTTAGAAAAAAAATGTGAAGAGATCATGGGATTGTTGTTTATCTCAATAGAACTCTTGAAATCCAAACAAATCACCACCCAAACGTCCACTGTTAGAAGCTCTTTTTTTAGAGTCAAGAATACATGTCAAGAAAAATCTAAGTGGAATTTTCACAATGTTGAATGATTTTGTAAATGACAGGTATCTTGTCCCTCACTCCCTTACCAAGGAGAAACTTACAGTTGCTTCTTATGTGTCTTAGCCCATGTAACTTTAATTTTTATTTTTGTCTCTTTGATCTTCAAGAGGCAATGGCTAATTTTTTTTTTTCTTGAAATGATGAAACATCTAATAATAAAATTAACTAGGATCTTGTATCTTTGATCGCACTTTTTTTTCCCTTTTTACAAAGAATAGAGCTACCTAACCAAAAATCAAAATTTTTTTACTAATAATTCATTTTAACTTTTAACCAATTCTTGATGTAAAAAATTAAATGTATATTAAATTAATATTTTTTTTTTACGTATGTAACTACATTAGTTTCTAATATGTAGTGATATTACATACTCCCCCTTAAATATAACATCGTCCTCGATGTTCATTGTTAACTTTTACTCATGATATAACAATCTAAACAGCCAAAAGGAGATCCTTCCCCTTCAAAATGAAGGATTTAATTTGGAGGAAGTACTAATAAGAAAAAGCAATAATGTTTTATCAATAAACATAAGAATTTGTAGTTGAAAAAATATCCAATTTTTACTTTCAATCACTTATCCATTATTCAATTTCATAGAAACAAAAGGAAAGTGTTTATACTGACCTATTGTTACTTGCGAATTAATCTTGGAAATCACGGTCACATATGAATTTTTTTTAAATATATGTGGTTTCTAGATTGTGGGAACCACTCTAAGAGCAGCTTGAAAGCTAGAAAACAAGAATCTAGGGTGGTTTCACAACCTCCACTACAAGCACCCTATAATGTATGATCAACAAATTCAATATAATCACAATAATCATAACAATTTCATTCATTAATTATTTATGAAATGTTAGGTAATAATTTAATTTTAGTACTTATACATGTACTTAGAGAGCACCTAGTTCTCTAATCATAAAAATGATCAATAATTTCTCCAAGTGCATACTATTAGCCTCTTTCGAAAGACATTCACAAGATTGGTAATACAATAAAGGAAATACACTTCTAGTAATTATTTTCTGAGCACTAGACTCCTTTCCTGTCAAGATGTACATAAAATTCTTACACAATCATGTAGAAAATGCATTTTTAACACATCACTTACCTAATTAGTTAGTGTGTTCGACTATGAGAACTAGAGTGTGAAAAATAATTTTCCTCCCAACCAATGGGAATTTATTTCCATGACCATATTGAGATGATTTCACATCAAAGTCAATTCCCTGACAGTGACCACTCTTGGTCCAACATAGGTTTCCTCTTGGAAACATCATGCCTATTCCCCCAACAACGTCTTATCCTGTGGAATTTAGAGCTCAACAACTCACTCCTTGGGCCTCCTCCAAACAGATCCAAAATCATTGGAGTTGTCTCAAGGATTTTCCCCTCTCACCATCTTGGCAACTATTTTCCCTTACTAAGCTCATATATCTTTAGGGAGAGGAAATTCGTGAAGGAAACCACCTCAGCCCAAGGCCTCCTTGGCCTTCGCAACTATCCTATAAATTTTTGGGATTTGAAATTCTCTTTATCAACATTTCCCATTATAATTTACGTAACTATCCATATGCATATTAACATTAAATCAAAAGGAGCATTTATGTGCGTCATGAATTCATACTTAACCCTTAGCGCGAGTCCCATAATCTATAAAAGTAAAATTGACAGAATTTCATAACTGATATCTCATATCATATAGGTGGTATTCATTTCAAATTTTCCACATAATAACCATCATGTAATTTAAAAATAACATTACCATATCTTTCATATCACAACATTATACCTTCTCATTTGTAGTTGCAAATAGCATTGTAACATTTTACCTTTCATAGGTCCTTATGGTCAATGCTTCCATTAAGCTACCTCTTCTTAATCACATTGGCAAAATTAGTCACAACTTCCTTTGATAAAAACATGCCTTCAACAAAATACTATTATTTACAAAAAATCTTGTCAATTCAACATTTCAACAATGTATAAATCTATTTGTCCTTTCCATATGTCATAAACCATTTCCATTCATAAAAAATAAGGCTACATCCAAGGAACTTTAAAACAAAGTTTCTATAAATTTGTTTTCCAACAATAGTTAAGGGAATAAGACCTTCAAAAATATCTTAATCACTAATTCATGAAAAATGACATTTCATTTACGCATATGTATCTAATCAACAGTCATTAGGAAGAATTACCAAATTCAAGTAGATATTTTTTTTTCTTGGTTAAACAAATTAGTAATGGAAATAGGTTCAAAATGAAAGGCATGTTATTTTTAGTGAATATAATGAAATCTCCATGTTTCCACAACATGATGGACTTATCTGATTAGATTTACTATGTGTTTTCTCCATAGTGTTCACAAGCATTGGATGAATCTATAAACATGTTTGTTAGATATAATATGCATACCAACTAACATCATCATTGTATCACCTGGCACTTTAATGACACCAATCTATCATGATCCAAGTTCTTTTTATCTTGAAATCATATGTATGTATTGCTAAACAAGTATCCACTTTTGTCAATCATTGTAGTTTATTGCATACAATATCGATATGCATAAAATATGCAAATATTTATTCATATAAAATATTGATTTATTATTAATGTGTAAGTGTCGATAAAATTTAGGGTAACAATCCAAACAATCCCAATTCAACAGTGTATTTTCACCATCAGAGTAATCTTCAAAGATCAAAATGTTTACCATTTCAACAACAATCTTCAATTAACAACTAGATGATGCATATTCCAAATAAAAATGATGTCATGTAATACAAGACAATCATAACTCAATCAAATCCCATGACAAAACTCAATCGTCAATTCATCATTATATTCAAGACCTTAACACTTGACTGACTTATTATTTTTAACATCCAAAGGGGTTATTTCAATGTCTTTTAAAATATTTTATTGTCCTCTTCAAGGAAATTCTCCACCTTCTACATTATTTGGTATCACATAAAACAATACATGAATTCATTATTTATAAGCAATGCATTGTAACTTTAATAATTTAAATACACCATTAAACATTATCATTCATGCAAAGGTTTGTAGTTAATCCGCACTATCAATAGTATGTGCTCAAGATTGTTCATAAAAGCAACATAAGTTTTATTGTCTTTTATCCACATAAATATTCCAATGTCATGAGCACAATTTTAAAGCGGACGTTATCACTTACTAGTATTTAATGAGGTTATTAACATGCATCATGCATCTTATCTAAAATGTAGTCTAATGCATATATCATTATATAATTTTCTACAATCATAACTGAGTTGATTCCTAATAGCATCATATATGTAGTTCTATTCTACTTATCAATTCCCAAAATGCACCATTTCTACAACCTTTTTCTCTAATACCACTTGTAACATCCACCGGTAAACCTTGTGTGAAATTTCACAGGATTGGAAATATTTTATGAAATTTACCAACATGTAGTAATCTAGATTCACTATTCCATTTTATTTAACTGGCCTTTAGATAAAATCATCACCATTATATATAGTAACTTTAGAAGTGGAATAGTAATTACATAACCATTAACAATAATTTTTGTAGCATACTAACATAACGTCCTATTAGGGTTCCCATGTTTTGGCCAAGTTGGAAAGACCAAAAGATGAGACAACATTACAAGCACTTTCAGACCTCAGGATCTAGCCCTCCTGGGTCCAGAGAGGGATATCTCTATACAAGCAAAGGTTTTATGTCTTTGAAGCTCAAGGTCGAGATATTAGGCTAGTTATAGGCTCAGGGTTTTTTTGTTTAATGTTTGTTTGGTTGGTTGTTGGGAAATATAGAAAGAAGGGTTTAGTATAAGACAAGGCTGAGAAAAGAGGATTTTAGGCAGAGGAGGGATGATTCAGAGAACATTCAAGACCATTGGGCAATGGAGTCAGGAAAGGGTTTGCTTTCTATTCAATATGCAGGCTTTCAGTTGGGCTAGTCATTTAAAGCATTGGATCTTAGAGATGATAATGTGGCATGAAAGGAAGAAAGAAGGTGAAAGGCAAGGAAACCTCCAAGGTGACCTTTCAGAATTGAGATCCAGGGACAGGACATGCCATTGAACACCTGTGATCCACAACCTAAAAGGTAATCTCTTCAGACAAGGAACATAAAAGATTTAGAGCACAAAATGAAAACCTGAGATTAGAGAGAGACTTTGAACTCTCAATGCTTCAGCCTCCAGTTCAAGGGAACTTATAAAGGTTTAATCTAGTGAAAGGAGTTTGGTGAGACAGAGACAAAGTTCTAACCTCCCAGTAACCCCATTCATTTAATTGAAGCCTAACAAGAACATCTGAAAACAGTTTCATTAATTCATACATCAGCTATCAGCATATGTTTTTACCACTACACTGGTTAAATTAGATTGAAACAATCCTCAGATAACACATACAGTAGAAAACATTGAAGGCAAGGAGAGCAAAAACATAGGGTACCTAACAAGGGTAAATCCTATGCCAGATTTCTGATGTGAGCCAGTAGAAATGAAATGTAATGAACAACAAGGTAAAACGAATACAGATATAGAAAAACATCACCGTTGCTTTAAATCAGGATCCAAAGAAATGTGCTTGTCATATTAAAGAGCAACACTAGTCAAGTACAACATCCCCAATAGGTTTATATTCAGTCTGAAAAAATCTTCCTTGGCCTATCTTACAACTTTACACAGAGAACATGTCTCAAGAGAAACAACTTGCAATTCACAGATAGCCGATCAACAACCTTTACAATGAGTTCTTTTGTGAATTTTATAGCTGAAAGAGGAGCAGAGGAGTTAGGTGAAAAAATAAATGTATCATTAAAACTCAGAAGGGAAGAGAGCTGAAGCCTCATTCTATCTTAAATTTTGGGCATTTATCTCTGGTACTCTTTGGATGAAAGAGTGGTCTTTGTCAGGCTGCAAATTTACTCCAGTTATGTATTTGATGTACTTGCTATAGCACTTCTGCAATACTCTGGTGAATTGAATCAAAACAGGTCAATAATTTAGGTCTGCCATATTGTGTAACAAATGCTTCTGATCTCATAATACTGTTGTCAGGGGGGGAAAATTCTCATGGACACTACGTAAACTGAAACAATAATGAGTACTGTGTCCTTTCTTAGGAGGGGACATTCTGCTGATATAAACACCCTTATGATATGGTTTTCTATGCATTGGACCTTCTGAGCGATCCATGGGGTCTTCGATCTGGTACCTACCTCTAAATTATTGGATTAAGGCTCAAAATCTTCCACTTACAGGCCTTAAGCTCACTGCTTTTTTCTGATACTCTCTGCCACTCCATTCCTGTATCTGTTAGTGAAATCTGTGCTTTAATGGCTATGAGGAGGTTTCACAGAGTTTAACCCTGTTCCTTTAATGAAAGTCCTATCATAATGCCTTCCCGGGCCTTTCTTTCATAATTTCGATCTTTGCACATGGTCTTCCCGACATTTTAGCCACTGTAACAGTGATTGTGAACCATGGCGGTTTCCGCCTGCCTGTAACCCTGCAAAATATGAAAACAAATTAAGAAAACCATGCATGGGGATGGTGAATGCAATGCGGCCAATGAGAATGGATGTACAGCCCGGTGAATTGGTGGAATAGTGCAGGGTGATGGAAAAAATGCAGTGAAACGATGGAGGATGGTCTGGTGAAAGTTGGCGGACTGCGGAAAAGATTTAAATGTGAACCTTTGACATTTAACCTTTGAGAGAAATATAAAGGGGGTTGATGAAAATGCGACGAAAATATATGAACACACATGGAATGGTGACATGGCAGGAGCCGGTCAATGGCGGGGCATGCAGTTAATCCGGACCGTCCGATCTCGAGAGGAGATCGACGGTTGAGATCGTGTCAGAGGGCGACAGATGGTGGGCCAGGGGTCTATTTGCCTTGGATTATCCCCCGTGTAGCTTCGTGGCGTGATCACCGTTAGATAGACAGCTCCAGATCGGACGGTGTACATGCATATTGCGCCGGGTCCACGACCGAACTATAATGTGCAATGCACCTCTCAAAGGCGATGCGATAGAAACCAGCAGTTTTCTGCACAGTGTCTTGGTGTGGGGACTATGGGGGTGGATGAAATACTAACCGTTGATTTTCGGATTGAACGAATGGTGGATATGCGATTGGGGCGATGAAAGGGGTAGGTGATGGAGACTATGGAGCTTGTGACGACCGTCCGATCTGTATAGATCGACGGCTCAAAACACTCCCGATACACATTTGCAATAAGCACTTTTCGGGTTAGCGCCAGGTTCTAGCGCTTGAGTCACGTGGGAAGAAATGGTTCTGGGGCTGAGCCAAAAGGGGCTAAACCTGAAATGTGAAGAATATGGGTTTTTTGGCCCATTTTAATGAAATTCGAGGCCAAAAAAGGGTAACTGTAGAGGGAGTAGGAGGTTTTAAACCAAGAAAGGGGTATTTGAAGGTTTTGAGAGGGGGATGGAGGTGACTTAGAAGATTTAGGAGAGATTTGGGGGTAAAAAGGGGGAATTTGACAAGAGGAAAGAGGTTAAAATGGGACATTCTGCAGGAATACAAGGGCAAATGAAGGCCACCTTTTTTAGCACAATATTTTACAATCAATGAGGCTTTTTGGCTTAGAAACATTAGTGGAATTTTACTAAAGGGAAGAGGGTAAGAGGAGGCTTCCAAGGATGATGTGTTTTTAAGGAAAAATGCATGAACGCTCCAATAAACAATTTAGCCCCCTGCTTGCTTGTCAAGAAATTTACAGGGGGTTAACAGTGGCTCCACATGGGGATGTCTTCTTCTTGAAGGAGTCATGAATTCAGAAAATAAATCTTTGGAGGTAGGCGAGATGCCTGCTGCTTGAGCCATCTTCCTTTTTTTATTTTCAACTGCCACAAACATGATAGATCAGCAGAAACAATCCCAAAACAAACTACCTACCCAGACTATTTTCCTAACATTTTTTCTTCCAGGGTGCATTGGGCTAGCAGACCCTTTACATCATTTATTTTTTACAAACAAGAAAATAAACCTATTCTATTTCTACCCTTATTACTTCATGAGACCAGATTAAACTTTTGGTCTCATATGTTTCTCTACCTAATCTAATATCTGTTGGGATTAGACTGTCCAACAGATTTATTCTCTACATTCTACAACAGAAATTTAAAAATAGTCAAACTAGGATTAGACGGCCATAATTGGGATCAGATGTGGAAGCTACAGTGTCATCTCTATATGTTACCCTTTTCTCAGCTCTCAATCTTTATTTCTTCTCAATCAGGTTAGCCTCTACACTCACTGCTCCCCTTTTCATATCTTCCAGTATGTTGTAATCCCTCTCCCTAAGCTAGTAGGCCATGTTAGCATCAAAACCTTCAGGGTATTTCACTAGGGCCAAACCTTGGGGAGGTTTCATGTGGGGAGGAAGAGCGTTATAAATGCTATTAAACCTCGTAGAGTAGTCATGGACACTCTCTCCTACGTTTCTCTTAAGATTCTTGTTTTCTGCTAGGATTTGGAGAGGTTTGGCCTTAACTTCCCATTTTTTTATGAAAGTTTGATATAAAGCAGGGAGGTCTTGGATACTATTAGGAGGTAGGCCTTTGAACCATTTCTTCACATCACCCCCTAGGCTTTGGGAAAATATTCTCATTTTGATTGTATCATCATCTATTTCCATGTAGTCAAAATAATCCTCCATCCTATCTACATGGTGTTGAGCTATGGTAGACTCTTTTGCAGTGAAGTTCGGGATCTTTGATTGATAATCGTTGGGTAAGGGCACTGGAGACTGAGGTAATACTAGAGGTGTGTACCAGGCCACCATGATGATGTTCTAAAGAGGTAAGGGGTTGGCTTGGGTGGCTGGTATATGGATGACATGGGTAATAGGATAGGCAGAAGCTTGTTGAACTGATTTAGGATGATAGAGTCCCAAGTTTTGAATGAAGTGAATATCAGGAGGTGTAGATGGAGGGGTTTCTCTATCCCTAATGTGTTGAACAATATGGGATGATGAGCTGGGAAGCTCAAGGTTTGGTTGGTCTAGAACACTGAATGACCTAGTTCTTGGTAATCCGTTTGGTGAGTCTAGATCAAAAGGTGGGACTAATAGAGCTATAAAGTCTTCCGGTGCAGAGTTAGCTCTATGGATGTGCCTAGAAATAGTTGGTCTTTTAGGTGTCGGAGATCTCTTGAGGATGCTCTCAGGGTTGTCAACTATTTCAGGTGGTTTGGGTTAGGATAAGCTCTTGTGTGAATGGTTCTTGAAGCCATAATGTTGCTTTCTGACCAAGTAGCTTAACCCTACTCGTTACTTCTATTATGGTTGATGTTGTTATGGAGGTTGGTCTCCCAGTGGAGTCTTATGTGAACCAAGATAATCAGCAGGCCTACTGATCACCAGTGGAGTCTTTGATCTTTAAGGAGCTATGGAGTTGCCAGGTGGAAGGTTTAGTGTTTCAAGGAGGTACATTTTCCACCACAGTGCTTATGAAATGTCCCTTTGCAAGGATATCCTAAAAACACGGCAAACTCTAACCAAAGATGGACTGGGAGGGATTTTACCAGATATTTCACCTCTAAGAGAGAGTGAGATCTAGAGGCTACCTGGCCCTTTCCAGAATCTGTCTAAGAGTGTGGGAGAAACAGAACCAGTGGTGTAGAAAGTGGATTTTGCAGGTGGAAGTGTTATACTGCCAACTTAACCAGAGATTTTGGTTTTCTGAGGCTCTTGTGATGTAGTAAAATGGGAAATACTCAGAAAGTCCCCAGCGAAGTCGCCATTATGTTGGGGTTCCCATGTTTTGGCTAGGTTGGCAAGACCAAAAGATGAGACAACATCAGAACCACTTTCAGACCTTGGGATCTAGCCCTCCTGGGTCTAGAGAGGGATCTCTCTATATAAGCAAAGGTTTTATGTCTTTGAAGCTCAAGGTCAAGATATTAGGCTAGTTATAGGCTCAGGGTTTGTTTGTTTAATGTTTGTTTGGTTGGTTGTTGGGAAATCAGGAAAGAAGGGTTCAGTATAAGACAAGGTTGGGCAAAGAGGATTTTAGGTAGAGGAGGGATGATTCAGAGAACATTCAAGACCATTGGGCAATGGAGTCAGGAAAGGGTTTACTTGCTATTCAATATGCAGGCTTTCAGTTGGGCTAGTCATCTAAAGCATTGGATCTTAGAGATGATAATGTGGCATGAAAGGTAGAAAGAAGGTGAAAGGCAAGGAAATCTCCAAGGTGACCTTTCAGAATTGAGATCCAGGGACAGGACATGCCATTGAACACCTGTGATCCACAACCTAAAAGGTAAACTCTTCAGACAAGGAACATAAAATATTTAGAGCACAAACTGAAAACCTGAGATTAGAGAGAGACTTTGAACTCTCAATGCTTCGGCCTCCAGCTCAAGGGAACTTAGAAAGGCTTAATCTAGTGAAAGGATTTTGGTGAGACAGAGACAAAGTTCTAACCTCCCAGTATCCCCATTCATTTAATCAAAGCCTAACAAGAACATCTGAAAACAGTTTCATTAATTCATACATCAGCTAGCGGCATATGTTTTGACCACTACACTGGTTAAATTAGATTGAAAAAATCCTCAAATAACACATACAGTAGAAAAAATTGAAGGCAAGGAAAGCAGAAACATAGGGTACCTAACAAGGGTAAATCCTATGCCATATTTCTGATGCCAGCCAGTAGAAATGAAATGTAATGAACTACAAGGTAAAACGAATACAGAGATAGAAAAACATCACCACTGCTTTAAATCAGGATCCAAAGAAATGTGTTTGTCATATTAAAGAGCAACACCAATCAAGTAAAACATCCCCAATAACTTGATATTCAGTCTGAAAACATCTTCCTTGGCCTATATTACAACTTTATACAGAGAACATGTCTCAAGAGAAACAACTTGCAATTCACAGATAACCGATCAAAAACCTTTACAATGAGTTCTTTTGTGAATTTTATAGCTGAAAGAGGATCAGAGGAGTTAGGTGAAAAACTAAATGTATCATTAAAACTCAGAAGGGAAGAGGGCCGAAGCCTCATTCTATCTTAAATTCTAGGCATTTATATCTGGAACTCTTTGGATGAAAGAGTGGTCTTCGTTAGGCTACAAATTTACTCCAGGTATGTCTTTGATGTACTTGTTGTAGCACTTCTGCAATACTCTGGTGAACTGAATCAAAACAGGTCAATAATTCAAGTCTGCCATATTGTGTAACAAATGCTTCTGATCTCATAGGACTGTTGTCAGGGGGGGAACTTCTCATGGACACTACGTAAACTAAAACAATAATGAGTATTGTGTCCTTTCTCAGGAGAGGACGTTCTGCTGATATAAACACCTTTATGATATGGTTTTCTGTGCATTGGACCCTCTGAGTGATCCATGGGGTCTTCGATCTAGTACCTGCCTCTAAATTATTGGATTAAGGCTCAAAATATTCCACTTATAGGCCTTAAGCTCACTGCTTTTTTCTGATACTCTCTGCCGCTCCATTCCTATATTTGTTAGTGAAATCTGCGCTTTAATGGCTCCAGGGAGGTTTCATAGAGTTTAACCCTGTTCCCTTAATGAAATTCCTGTCATAACGCCTTCCCAGGCCTTTCTTTCATAATTTCAATCTCTGCACATGGTCTTCCTGGCATTTTAGCCACTGTAACAGTGATTGTGAACCATGGCGGTTTCTGCCTGCCTGTAACCCTGCAAAATACGAAAACAAATTAAGAAAAACATGCATGGGGATGGTGAATGTAGCGGGGCTAGTGAGAATGGACGTGCAGCCTGGTGAATTGGTGGAACAGTGCAGAGTTATGGCGAAAACGCAGTGAAACGATGGAGGATGGTCTGGTGAAAGTTGGCGGACTGCGGCAAAAATTTAAATGTGAACCTTTGAAATTTAACCTTTGAGAAAAATATAAAGGGGGCTGATGAAAATGTGACGAAAATATATGAACACACGCGGAATGGTGATGTGGCGGGAGCCGGTCAATGGTGGGGCATGTAGTTAATCCAGACCGTTCGATCTCGGGAGGAGATCAATGGTTGAGATTGCGTCGGAGGGCAACAGATGGTGGGCTAGGGGTCTATTTGCCTTGGATTATCCCCCACGCAGGTTCGTGGTGTGATCACCATTAGATGGACAGCTCTAGATGGGACGGTGTACATGCATATCACGCCAGGTCCACAACCGAACTATAACGTGTGATGGAGGGCGGTTTTTGAATAGTGCACGGGGCCACGTGTCATGCAGTGGATGGAATCACTGCGAAATGAAAAATACTGCCCACCTCTCAATGGCAGTGTGATAGAAACCAGCGGTTTTCTGCATAGTGTTTTGGTGCGGGGACCACCGGGGCAGATGAACTACTGACCGTTGATTTGTGGATTGAACGAATGGTGGATATGCGATCGGGGTGGTGAAAGGGGTGGGTGACAGACGTTATGGAGCTTGTGACGACCATCTGATCTGTATAGATCGACGGCTCAAAACGCTCCCGATACACATTTGTGATAAGCGCTTTTTGGGTTAGTGCCAGGTTTTAGCACCCGGGTCACGTGGGAAGAAACGGTTTTGGGGCTGAGCCGAAAGGGGCTAAACCTAAAATGTGAAGAATATGGGTTTTTTGGCCCATTTTAATGCAATTCGAGGCCAGAAAATGGTAACGGTAGAGGGAGTAGGGGGTTTTAAACCAAGGAAGGGGCATTTGAAGGTCTTAAGAGGGGGATGGAGGTGACTTAGAATATTTAGGAAAGATTTGGTGGTAAAAAGGGGGACTTTGACAAGAGGAAAGAGGTTTAAATGGGACATTCTGCAAGAATACAAGAACAAGTGAAGGCCACCTTTTTTAGCACAATATTTTACAATTAGTGAGGCTTTTTGGCTTAGAAACATCAGTGGAATTTTACCAAAAGGCAGAGGGTAAGAGGAGGCTTCTAAGGATGATGTGTTTTTAAGGAAAAATGCATTCCTTGAAGGCTCCAACAAACAATTTAGCCCCCTGCTTGCTTGTCAAGAAATTTATAGGGGGCTAACACTTCTTATTGTAAACTTGCATCATTTTCATGATTATTTTAACCAGGCTATTTAATCATATACTTGATAATACAAACTCCATGTCATGTAATGAAATAACATAATTATAATGACACAATAGTCAAGCACATCATTTAACACCGATATACCCTGGAAACTTCATAGAGAAAACCAACAAATGTTTAATTTTATTAAATGTTTCATGAGGGTTTTCTCCCCTTACTCAATGGTTGTAAGGGAGTCCATCCTTTTACCATTATTCAAAAATAATATTACAAATAAATACCATCTTAAGCTCAACAAAACTAGCTAAAATCTATTGCATTAATCACGATATCATTTACGCACAAATCCTCATTCATTATGTTTTTGTGGCCTAGTTCTTCCATCAATGGATTACCCTGCAGTTGACATTCCTTCAATATGCATGGACCACTAGTTATTTTCCTACCATAATGTTAAATATAATCTGTCCTCTGCGTGATTTACAATCCTTTCATGCAATTACTACTGTCAGCAAACTCTGACATCCAAATAATAAATCTTTACTAGTTATGCTTCAAACATATTTTCATGTGCATAATTAACATACATACAAATTATTGATACTCACATATTTATTAAAATCGAACATAAATTAATGAAAATTACATAACTACTAAAACATGTTTGTTTATCCATGCATGCACATGGTTATGAGCCATTCCCAACCATTCAAATTCCCACATGCATAAGGTAAAATACCTAAATATTACCAAGGCATATTTCTTAGTCCCTAATTCACATGTATCATGAAAAGGGAATTAGTTAAAATATACAATTGACCACAAAAACATAATAATAATTATAATAACTTCCATGGTTATCACCCATCTCTTTGCACAAGAAGAGAGAAACCTTTTCAATGATAAACATAACAACAATTATTAATTCCTTCGCACAAGAACCCATTGTTTTCCAAATGGATACCACCACAACTAATCATATGTATTTAAAGGAGCTACACATTAACTATAATATTTGTGCATACAATTACATAAAATTTATCCAAAAGAAACTAGCATCCAAAAGAAACTAGCCCCTCAACTATTACTTTTGTGCATGCAAATATGTAAAGGAAACCTATCACACCAAATAGTATTCCCATGCATGAAAATCCATTTTCTTTCCTAAAAGAAAGCTAACAAAACAATCGTTTTTTTTACATATAAACATATGCCCTTTTCCAATAGAACTAACACATCAGAAAATATTTTTATGTGCACAAACACTCTCTTTAAGGAAAACTGACATGATAGCTATTATTTTGTGCACCTCAACACATATTCGTTTCAAATAAATTAGCAAAATAATTGTTATTTATGTGCGTATAAGAACATGTTATTTTCAAGAAAATATATCAAAATTAATCACATATTCTTTTCAAGAAGTCTAGCGCAATAGTCGCTCTTTTCATGCATGCAAAAACACATATTTATTTTCAAAGAAATCAAAAGTGTAGTAGCTATTCTTTCATTCGTGCAAACACATGTTTCTTTTCAAGAAATCAAATGCATAATAGTTATTCTTTCATGCATGCAAACACCTGTTTATTTTTCAAGAAATAAAACACATAATAGTTATTCTTTCATGCATGCAAAAATATGTTTTATTTTCTAGGAAATCAAATGCATAATAGTTATTCTTTGATGCATGAAAAAAACATGCTTCTTTTTCAAGAAATCAAATGCATAATAGTTATTCTTTCATGAATGAAAACAGATACTTTTTTTCTACAAAAATATAAGATAATAGATAATATTTTAATAAGTATACAAAAAATAAACAAATATTCTTCTTCAAGGAATCTAGCACCAAACAATGTGTTCTTTTTCAAATAATACCACAAGAATTATCTATTATTTTTAACCCAAAGGACATAGTTACTTATATCTTGGTGTATTATAGCCTCACGAGATTGATTGAACACGATATGGAAGATCTTTCTCTTCCAACAATGTTGTGGGAACCATCGACTATATCTCACCAGAAAATCCATGACCGAATCAAATGTGTCTAGCTATACTAGATATATGAGAGTATTTTTTCCCACCACACCACTGTGGTTGGAAAAATAATATGAAGAGATCATAGGCTTCTTTTTTAATCTCAATAGAACCTTTAAAATAAAAACCAACCACCATCCAAATCCCCACAGTTAGACTCTCTTTTTTCAGAGACATGAACACCTATCAAGAAAATTTTAAGTGGAATTTACACAATGTTGAATGATTTTGTAAAAGGAAATTATATTTTCCCCCTGGCTCCCCTACCAAGGAGGAACTTACATTTTCTTCTTATGCATATCAACCCATGCAACTTTAATAATTATTTCTTTCACTCTGATCTTCAAGAGGCAATGATTAAAGTTTTCTATTTTCTTTTTTTAATTGACGAAACATCTAATGATAAAATTAACTAGTAGCCTGTATCTTTGATCACACTCATTTTTTCCTTTTTCGAAAGCATAGAGCCAATGAGCCAAAAATCAAAATGTGGTTACCAAGAATTGATTTTAGATTATAAATCATTCTTGATGGAATCATTTAAAACTACATTAAATTAATACTATTTTTTATTTATGTAACTACATGAGTTTCTTACGAGTAGGGATATTACATATATCTTCAACTAGGATCAGATCTTTCTTGGGATCAGACCCAAAATACTTCACCGATCTATGAGGGTACCTAGTACCAATCTTCAAAACTTCTTCTATTATATCATGTATGAGTGGGAAAACTAACTTATTATGTAAGAGATAAATAGGGCTAGATTTGTTCATATCTCCTCAACATTGCACACATAACTTCGGGTAGATCCTTAGTTGATCTACTGGGTTAAAAGTAGCTTGCAAGCTTAGGTGAAATTGTCTTGTAACAACTACGATGGTGGTGGGTTTCCACATGGAAACTTAAGCTCGAACTAAAGGATCAAGCACATGAAAAAATAAAATCAACTTGCCATTTATCGTAAGCCATGTTATGCAAAATTATGATCTACGGATAAATCAAATTCTCTATATGTGGTGCCATGCATTTAGAACAATAGATTAAATACTTTGATATCACTTTCTCTAAGATTAAATAGACACATATAAATATAGAAGAACCTATTTGTGATCCAAGCGCTTCCTATTCTCCTTATGTCACTTTTGTTGTAGGATGCAAATTGATTCCTACAAGTATAAATAGAGAACAACAAAAAATTTGCAATACATAGATGCCTAATTATCTTAATCAGTTAAATCGATTAAAAATGAAACATATATATCATTCAAGAACCCATTGCATGAGAAATAGAAACATAAATAGATACATATATGGGAAAATAAACAACAATATTTATTAAAGAGTAGAAGGGGGATGTTACAACCAATGATCGATTTGATGTCCCCAGCTCCAACATCATCCAAACCTCATCACAATCAACATCTCACCAGCAACATATCACTTCTACCACTCCCTCAATTGAGAATCAAACAACATTTCTTTACCAAAATTCTTCCTTCCTTAGCACTAGGATTTGTGCTTAATTTATAGGGAAACTGATGGTAGTTACTCAATAAATGGATTTCTAATAATACACAAGACATGTTTCCAATGTTAGTATGAATCCTTTGTCGAAGCGTACAAAAAAGGACCACTTTAGCTACGCATAACTAATAGCCCTAACAACAAAAGTGGCTGCCAATATCTTCATATCTGTGGTTAGTTGAACAAGAAAAGAGCTGCAAAAAACCAGATCTATGCATGGAAAGACATTAAGCAGTAAAAACAAGGGTTTGCTCCATATACTAATAGACAAGACAAGAACAATTTTTAAAAGAATTTTTGTATTAATTGGGCACCTGGGAGGAAAACAAGAAGGCGTATCCAATTCTCCTCAGTGGGATGGGTTCTTGGAAGTCCTCAACACTTCAGATCTAAGATTTCTCTCTCTTGTTGGTGTAGAAAACCCAATGCAAAGAAAAGAGCTCAATGGGAGCTCACACAGCAAATGATGGAAAAATGTGACCAAGTGTATAGATCCAGAGTGATCTAATAGGAAACAAAAGGTGAAGAATGGTAGGGGAAAACCCTCCTATTTATAACAAAATATTGGGTCATTCTAGATCTTGGTGCATGATTAAAATAACATTAACCAAATCTAGATCCACCTTTTATGGAATATTTTATTATATTTGTTGGAGGAAAAAGGTATTTGACTTGGGTCAAATCCCTTTATTTGTAAATAATAAATAAATAAATGATTTATTTATCTTTTTAAGGAAGTGGTTGAAGGATAATCAAATAAATAATGATTTATTTAATTATTTGTGGGTGATTTGGTGATATTTAACAAGGAATATTATCTAAATAAGATTTAAATAATTATTCCTAGAAAATAATAAGATAAATAAAGGTTTATCTAATTAATTTCTTTGTTTTTGGGTTAAACATGATAGGGAATAATAATTAAATTATGGTTTAATTAATTATTCCATGAGGAAAATCAAACAAATATAGGTTTGTTTAATATTTCCTTTTGGGGTTTCCTATTTAGACCATAAACAACCTAATAAATGTGGTTTATTAATTTATTTAACATAGTGAAGGCAATTTTACTTAGGGTAAAATTGGTCTTACATGGTGTACTTGGGTCCATCTAATGATAATAGGTTAGATGACCAAAAAATGGTGTAACATCCAAGATCAAAGGTGTTATATGGACACTTGGATTCGAATTTTGACACATATGGACTGTTCTAGAAGGCACTGGCCATATGAAGATTCTAGAACAATGAGAATTTCGCTCCCATTTCACCAACGCACTCTTGAAGGTTAGGAAGTGCATTGCAGTGCACCCTTGAATTGAGGGAGATGCATATGAAATGCAATTATTCCCTTGAGAGACAATGTTGGTGAGCGAATATGTGATATAACATCTACTTCAAACCTTGGAAATCTTGCAATAGAAGTCATGGATGATTTTTTCTTGTCTTAGGGCATGTAGAAACTAAAATGATAGGGGATTATAGACCCTATTTCATTGGTCCTAGGGATTATGTATAGTTTGACCAAGTCATGGGGGATGATGCCCAAATTGACCTATAACAGCTGCCCCATAAAGCATGAAGTCAGAATAATAAAAATATTTTTTGAATGCAATGCTTTATGACGTGATGGGTTGGAATTGAAGTAGAGTGGCGAACTACATCAATCTTACAATAAATTACATCGTGATATTTTCATTTTGATCATGAATGCTGAGGGAGGCATTCCCATGCTTAGCACATAAACTATCTAATAACATGTACATAGTGCAGAAAGTCATCTATATTGGAATTTTTCCCAATACAGACATGCCTACAGATATAGGCCCATGTTTGGATGATGATCTATATGTAAGCTCATCGTACAGATGATGTGTACAAAAATCCTAAAATAGTAGCCCAGATGGCTGAAAATATATCTGGGGTCTTCTTATATTGTTAACTCGATTGTTTGGGTACAATTCTATCCATGCGAATATATGATTTGTACTCGAACATGGTAAGACATCACTTGATTAACTGCTAATGATGTGAGCTGTTAACAAATGTGAGAGAACCACCATTGATGTTAATGGTCCTCAAGGTACTATAGTACATTTCATAAGATGTGAATAGATGATCTGATGTCGAACACGAAACAAAATATTTTAGTCAAAGGTCCGAAAGCGAGGATCTTGTTGATGCTATAACAAGCCTCATGGTATTGGAATATGATGTTTCTAAGTAAAATTCCTAGATGATGATTTGATGTCAATAGGAAGCCACTTTATCGTGAAACGAGAGTTACTGATTTTAGAGACAAAATGTTACTTGATAAAGAAATGTTCAGAGATGACTATCATGAGAATGAAGTTTTATGATTATTGCAAAAGGATGAGTATTCACTGGATTTCTTCTCTTGAACATATCGATGACATTGAGATGAGTTGGCAACATAGACCCAAAATCGAAGTGAAGGTACGATGAACCATAGGTATAAATCAACCGTCAAGAAGATTACCCAACCCAAACTATCATGATGATGGAGTGAAGTGTCATGTTCAAGAGTGACCCGCTACCGTAAAAGTTTTGTTCACTTTCCCAAATTTTCCCTAGTCATTTGTTGACCAGTACCTCTTTATTTTTTAACAAGCTTGAGGAGGATAATATATGCTTGATCTATAATTCAACCCTTCAGGTGAATAATGTATCGCTATTTAATAATTTAATGATTCTCGCAATGAACTAAACTCAATTATTACCATGATCGACAAGCCCATGTCTATTTTATGTTTTAACGAGCCTAACGACAGTGACAACCCAGTCCTTTTTCATATTTAGAGAGTTTAAAAAAGAGGACAAAAGAAAACTCCATAAGTACTTTTTCGTAAAGTTGTCACTCAGGTCTGAAAAAGTGTAAAATGATATCTGAGACAACCTCCTAGCCATGTTTGACTAAGGTTTTCCTTTTTCGTAAACAATTTATCTCAACCTAGAAAAAGGGTTAAACTTATACTGAGTAGATATCAATTCATTTAATTTTATGAGCTCGAAAAGACAAGTGCTTGGAAATATTTTCACATTATCGGAGTCTGAAAAGAGCTAAAAGAAGACTCTAGGGGTTCCTTTTTCGTTGTTATCAAAGCTCGAAAAGAGATAAAAGTGCACTGCAAGTCCTTTCTCTTTTTTATCAAATCTCGAAAAATAAGGATAAAAGTATGCTTTGCGGTCCAATCATTTTTGAAATAAATGTGCATGACTAATCTTCTATATCAGTTGCAAACCTATTTAGAACAACATCAAAAGGATTACGAATATTTGTTTCATGATAAAAATTGAACAAAACCATAGTCACAACAATAAATATGATTTTCAAATAATCAAATGACTAATTAAAAGAGTGTTACTATTCATTTTTACCATTTGAAAGTTACCATTTGCATTTTGGAGCTCTGATCCTGTTTATGCCCCTGAACTTCAGTTGTTGATTGCGAACAATTTTTTTGACGATTTTCGTCGCCGTTTGATCTAGGTTGGTGCCATAAACCCCTCTTTCTTAAATAGTCATTTCATTTCATTTCATTGCAATTTTTTAGGTATTTGTGCCCCTTAGGGTAAATTCATTTCCAAAAGAGGGAAACGCACCCTTGGGAACCGAAAATTTTGTTGGAATGCACTTATAATGAAGCTCAGGTGCATATGAAACACATTGTCTATTGACCAAGACTGCATTGGGCACAATTCACATTTTTTATTCTTGCATTTTACCCAAATTTTGCCTAACTTTTTGCACGGAAAGGGTCCTAATGAGTCTTATGGTTTTGTTTCTGGGATTCATCGAACTAAAATGGAAATTAATTGGAGGGAAAGAGAGAATGAAGAACAAAAAATGATTTCTCTTAATGATCTGGGTAATGTAAGAGCCCTTAGAGACTGTGGGTTATTGAAGTTCTTCCATCTATCATGTATGAGGCAACTGATGGAACTATTGGAGTTCCTTGTTCATGCATGGGTTCCGAAAATTGAGGCATTTTAAATTAGGAACAAGGTGGTCCCAATTTGAGTGGAGGATATCTATTTTCTAATAGGATTCTTGAGGAGAGGCCTACCCATTTCTCTCTCAAGGTCTTCTCTTGGAGGAGAGATGGTGAGAGACTATATTTTGCAACATTGTTATCCAGGGGTAAAGCCTAGCAAGGATGGGAAATAAAAGTCTGTGACATTCATGATTTTCCATTGAGAACCATATTATTCATGATCGCAAAGATTTCTGGTACCACTACACTACATGTAGCGAACATAGCTTATATGGATTATGCACTAGAGTGCATGGAACCAATAGTCTTCAACTGGGTTGAAGCTATACTCTCTAAAATGAAAGAAAAACTGAGCAACGCAAAGGGAGGAAGGAAGAAAAACTTCAACTATGGTTCAATCCTCATTTATTTTGCTTTAGAGAGGATTCCACTGATGTAGCCTCAACATGTGATGATGGGTTTATCTAATCCTAGAGATCCAAGGATGTAGATATGCATAGAATTGATGGATAGACATGCAAGCCAATCATCCATCATGTTCTTGACTGCATTCTTCGCCTGGTTCAGGTGATATATTATCGCCATCGATGAGTATGCATATGAAGGTGTCGATTTTCAAGGAGATCCAGGCTTAGCTTTACCAGAAGGCACTTAGTGGGGTGCAATCGGTAAGAATGTTTTGACTATGTTTTTTTATTTTTCTAAGGTTTATACATGTTTTTTATTTTTATTTTTCCCAGACTAAATTAAATTTTTAATGTAATACAAATGTGGGTCGATTTCAACGAGTGGGAGAGCCAAAGCATGGACTGGATAAGTGAATAGAGAGGGTTGTCGAGAGAGCAGTCCTTCAGGATTTAGATATGGTTGAGACTCTTACTGAGCTTCAACAGCACATGGAGGGGTTGACCTTCAGGATTCCAGATTTTCAAATTGAAGAGTTACCCATGCGATCATAGCACCATACTATTGGCATTCCTAACCACTGGATGTGGTTACTGCATACGATAGCCAGATCAGTAGCATGTTATCATGAGCATCACTAGTTTACTTTTGACATGTTGCATACATTTTGAGGTCAGATGACCAATGTGTCTTGGGCACAAATTTTGTAAAAGCTTATAACTATCTATCTATTTGATTTCATTGTTTATTGTGATATCCTATTCAATTATGTGAATGTGTCTTTACATGTGTTGCAAATGTCTGTATATAACATAATTCGCTAAAGAATCAGTTAATGTGTTCAAGTTTTTGGAAATGTGTTGATATTGGATAAAATAAAAACGTCTTTCCAAAAGTCAAACTCTTAGGAACATACGATGCAGTGTTGGATTTATAATAGTATAAACACTAGTAAGTTGTAATACCAAAAGTTGTGAGTCTAACCTTATGGTGATACCGTTAATACCAAATGAAATGGCATCAGAGAGAAGTTCGATCAACGTGCTATACTCAGCGATATTTTTGGTAGATCGACTGATACAAATCCCTTGAAAACTCACTAACTCACCGTTCGGAGCAAAATTGGCCCACGCTTCAGAGGATAGATTCCGTGTACTATTACTAGCACCATCAGCATACCCAACAAATGGTTCCAAATATTTATACATCTGCGATGAAATGTAAAGAAGATTACTAACGTCAATAAAAATCTAAAAACAAAATAAGATAGTAAATTCAAATCAACAACATATATATACAATATAATACAAAAAATTACTACGCTCATGATTAAGCATAGTAACATTTTAGATACAACCCATTTCAGGGTTGTGCCATCAGAATTCCATCGTAATCCACCAACTCGTAGGCACTGTTGGCAAGAACTCTTTTGACAATATAGGGGCCATTCCATAACGGATCAAATTTCCCTGTACTTATTACATCAGCTTCCTGATCATAAAGAAGGACTAATTCACTCTCTAAGAAAATGAAAGCTTGGACATGCTTATTGTATTGTGCCTTTATACATCTCTTATTCACTTCATTTACCAATCGGGATTCACAACATGTTTCATCAAGATGGATGAGGTTAAAAAGACACGCTTCTTCAGTAGAGGTGTAAGGTAACAAGTCGATTGTGAGTTTTAATGATGGTATTTCACATTAGATTGGTAATATAGCTTCCAAACCATATACCAATTGAAAGGGGTAAATTCGATTGGGTTTCTCATTGAGGTTTGGTATGCTCACAAGGCCGAGTATAGGATTAAATGTTAGTTTCGTTTATGAACTCCTACCATTCGTTGAAGCATTCATTTAAGAATCTTGTTAATAGCCTCAACTTGTCCATTTGACTATGGATAATAAGGAGTAGAACTATCATGTGACAGAACTAACTAGGCAGTTAACTTAGTCCTCATGTGATTGTGAAAATGCTTACCATGATTTGTGACTATAGCCTGTGGGACCCCAAACTGTGAAATGACATGATTAAAGAAAAAAAATGCAATTTTTTGTCTTATGTTGTTGAATGTAAGCATCACTTCAGCCCACTTGGTAAAGTAGACTACTGTGACAATAATATAACTAGGCCCCCCAGAATAATGAGGGTTACAGGTCATGAAGTCAATGCCCCATTTTGAAAATGGTCCCACAGAGACACCAAGATGCATTGGTGCTCGTGGTTTGCAGATCTTATGATCAAATATATGGAACGCATGACAACTTCTGACTGCGAGGATTCAGTCGCAAAATAAGGTGGGCCAAATGTAACTGGCGCGGAGTATCTTCTATGCGGTAGCGTATCCAGAAAAATTTCCACCACAAGCCCCAACATGACAATCATTTAAAACCTTTTCGGCCTCCTCACGAGTGAGGCACCTTCTTAAAATTATATCGAAACCACGATGATAAAGTGAATAACCGATGATCAAATAATCTTTGGCTGGGTATCGAATATGTCGTTGGTCAGAGCGAGAGCTATCAGGCTGAAAAATCTGGTTTTGGAGATAAATGGTAAAATCCCCATACCATGTGTTACTGCCTAAATCCACCTTAGGCTGAGGAAGGCGAGATTCAGGGTAACATCAAACCACGCTCAGTCTGGTAGCTAGCCCTACCATAATAGGAGAGGGCTCTCTCTGGGTCAATCTTAGGAAAAATGTATCAATAAGGCTTGAGATGACTGAAATGAGTGCTAATTTTAGGCTAGGTATATGAATCAAGGATTTTGGAATGATTTTTAAGGGGTTTTTGTTGGAAAAAGGAAAAGGAAATTTTGGGCTTGGGGATGAGGCCAATTTCTTGCAGAGTTCGAGCTGGGGCAGGGAATGCAATGGCTTTGATGTCTTAGATTCAATGAATGGATAGAAAAGAATTATGAGAGGATGAAGAGGGCAAGAAGGTGCAAGTATCCTCTTCAAATTGATGAAAACATATAATACTAAACAAAAGTTTAAGGCAGAGAACCAGCAAACTAATGAATTCTACCTTAGTTACTCATTTGTTTAATTTAGAAGCAAAGAGAAGGGAAATGGCATACATATAACATTAATGAAACTTACAGACACATGAAGAAAACCATCATCAAAACTCAGAGCCACAAGGATCCCAACAAGTGCTGCAAAACTCTGGTCTTTCCTTTGCCAAAAATCTGAAATGAATATACAATGAGGTGCCAAACTATTCCCAAAAGTCCAACCCTGAAAATGTCTCAGAAAATACAATATATAGACCATCCTAACCCCTTCCCATGCCTCTATGGGTCGATATCATCCTTCTAGGAGCTGTTTCAACCAATTCTAAACATGGAACTGAAATCTAGGCAGCCAAACAACTTGCCTCTATATGCTAGGAAACTGATCCATTCACTTAATTTTCACTTTTAGTGAATGAATCATCTAGAACAAGTAAATATGAGCCAAAATTACATCATAATCATCAAATTACATCAATATAGATCAATAGTTACATCAAAAAGTGAAACTAGTCAAAACTAGGCGAATTTCTGAGCTGAAGAGTCAAAATGAGGCCAAATTTCTCTATGCGCCGCGCCCAAACACTCAATGCATCGCGCTAGTTTGAGCCTATTTTTGGGGTACTTCCTGAAGTCCAAATTGCGCTCATGATATCTCGTTGGAAATACCTTTTTGTCTGCTATCCAACCCAAGTGGAATTTTTTAATTTGGAGTTCATTTTCCCCTCCAAAACTGCAATCTCCCAAGACTGGTTTCTGCTGGTGCAAAAAGTGGCAGAAAGGCCATTTTTGGAGTGTTTTTGACCTTTAAGACCACCCAAAACTTGATGAAATATCTCATCCATTCCTGAGCATGCATAATTTACCATAAAAAATCCAAAAATGTAAAGTTTTCCTCCAGAATATCTCTCAAACGTAAGCGCGCGTCGAGTGGCACGACGTGTCAGGCAGAAAAACCTGTTTTGTGACCAAAATTTCAAAAATGACAAAATTTTCTCCAAATTTGTTGAAATTTGGACTGAAGGTCCATCATCAAGTATCATGCTCATCCAATGAAGATTCAGCCAAGATTCAGTTCCCTTAGCGATGTTTCAGTGTCCTCCTGGTGCATGCAGTTTCAGTTGTAAAGTCACTGTCTTGTTCATTGGATGTGTCGGTGTCTGTCATGGTGTTGCAATGTGTATGTCAAGTGTATGTTTGGTTTGTTGAAAATGATAAATTGGTGTTTGTTTTCAATGCCAAATATGCCAAAAGGAAGTGAGGGACTGTGAGGAATATGGGATAGTGGGAAAGTGGATTGTGGAGTTTGTCAAGTGAGATTTGAAATGTGTTAACAGTCACTTGACCGTATTTAGGAATCTGGGATTTGGGTATTTTTTGCAAATAATATGGGAGATGGGAAAAATGATAGGGAATGGTAGGTTTTAGGATAGGGAAAATAGGATTTAGGAAATAAGTGATCTGAGCGGTTTTATAAGGGAATAGGGGATTGAAAACGATGATAGGATTACAATGATGGGAAAGGGATGAACACAATGGGAAATGAACAAGTTTGGCACCACAATCACTTTAAAACACCAATGATAAAACCCTAAGGGAAAAATTTCTAACAAGTGAATAGGGTTTATAACTTGACATTCAAATTCTCATATTCCCTTTCCAAATGAACCCAAACGCTGGCTAATTAGTATTTCAAAAACTCACAAACTTACTTGAAACATATAAGATTTAGTCAATTTTGAGTTTTTATGGAGCAGAGGCAAAAATTAGGTGTTCCGGCCCTGTGCGTTGTGCACCAGCCCAACGCGCCGCGCACGCCATGTGCATCGCACCAGTGTATTTTTACACTGCAAAAAATTTCCCAATGCGCCGCGCACCAGCCCAACGCGCCGCACACAAACCCAATGCACCGCGCCCACTTTTCTATGCGCCGTGCCATTTTGTAGGAGGATTTTGGAGGCCTTCCTGATGTCAAAATTGGGCGTGTGATAGCTCATTGGAAATATATTTGAGTCTACTTTCCAAAACAAGTGGAATTTTTCAATTTGGAGTTCATTTACCCTGTAAAAAATCAAATCTCCCAAGACTGGTCAAAATGAGCAGAATGAGGCTGCCTCAAGGCAGAGTGTTGTTGCAGTCAACTTTGGAAGGTCTTCCTCAACTCCAAATTGAGCTCATGATAGCTCATTGGAAATATATTTGTGTCTAGTTATCATTTGAATCATCAAAAAAGTCATTTTACCAACCAAGCTAGGAGAAATATTGATTTTCCCAAGGTCACTTCAGAGGTGCATTCAATTCTCCTAAGGCAACGGTATTTTTGACATTTCTATAAAACCATGATACCTGTGTAAAAAGTGAAGGAGGTTTTTCTTATTTGGCATGTTTTGGACAAAAAAATCTCTCAATTTTCCAAAATTCATCTTTTATTGCTCTGAAACATCATTTGAGTGAAACCTATCCCGATGTGTGAAACAAGGGATTTGTCGAAATGAAGCGAAATGAAGGGGATAAGGGGCTTCTAAATTCTTGGGGAAATTTTGGGAAGTAGGGAGGGATGTTAGGAAGCAGGGGAAAGTGGAATTTCAGAGATTTAGTGAGGGGAAGGGGTCCAAAAGGGAAAAACAAAGGCCTAGCCTAGAAAATTGCCAAGTTGTAGCAAGAAACTAGGGTTTGTGCAAAAATGAGGAATTTGGGGAATCTCAGTGATGGGAAGTGTTTAATAAGGTATATTAAGGATAGGGGAAGGTGTATGAACATCAGGATACAAGTTTTTCTGATGATTTGACCATCCAAGAGAAATTACCTTCAAAACCCTAGGAGAGGGAAATGAACCTTACCAAGGCACAACTGAAGCATGAACAAGGTGTAAAATGACCCATTGGAACCTGACATGATGATGAAAACCATATGAATGATGGTACACTTAGCTGAATGGTGACATGGACCGACATTTGGACAACTATGACAAGAGTAAAAGCAAACCCCAGACCTAATACCTAGTGACCAAATTTTTCTTGAAGACTCATTGAAATGACAAAATTTGACCTTGACACCTTAAAATCACTTTGTAAGAGCATGTTTGATCACTGGAGGAAGGCTGCAAAAACTAACACTAACATTGGCTCCAATGGGGATGGTAGCTCCTTGGAGGTGCCAAGAACTACAGATCTTTGGAAAGGAGACAGTGCCTTCATCCATTGGGCAATGGAGTCAAAAACTCAAGCTCAAATGCATGACTGAAAACCGACACAAACTAACTTAATAACAAGACTAAAAACTGACTCGAAAATGACTCAAGGCTAAAAATGAAAACCATAATAAAGTCAAACATGACTGAAACATAACTAACAAACTGGAAAGATGCTCTCAATTGAGCTTATTCATCAAACCTACTCTAATTGTTCTTTTCACCACCCGATCAAGTGAAATGGAACATCCAATGCAACCATGTAAGCATCCTGGCTACTATTTGATTTCTTCCCAAATGCTTTCTGATGTGTAGGAAAAGGGAAGAATCGAAAGGCAACTCCCATGGAAACTCGGAATCAAGTCGACTGCTAATAAAATTTCAAAGCATGAATTGACTGGATGACTTCAAGAATACTGCGAAAGGATATTCATAAAAATAGCTATTGATTTCCATTAACACATTACTGCTCTGGTCCAAGTAACCTTCATAGCTAGATATTAGGATTTTCCTCACATCTGTGTTGTCTTTCTTTGGTGATTGCAGCAAGCTATCAAAAGGGTCCTGAATTTCGTGAATAACCAAACTCTGAAGCTGATTCCAAACAGAACAAAGGTCCCCTTTATCAATCTCCTCACATGACTGCAAACCTTGATATGGACTTTGTAATGAAAAATCTGGTAAACAAGACAATGAAGGCGACTTTTTAATAATATTATCATCAAAATTCTTTTCTGGCACATGGTTAGCTAATGGAGGGGAACTTTTACAGAAAACTTCATCCAACACACGAGCAATAGGATCATCAAAAACTTGAATCCATTGAAACTGTATGACATCCTACTGACTGTTCATCTTTTTCTTGAGAGATATTATGAAGATTCTGCCTTATAAACTGAAATTCTTCGAAACAAAAAGGTACAGAATCCTCTTGCATCATTAAATCATGTATTTCAGCTTCCACGACTTCATCTGTAATCTTACCTTCAATTTCATTTGGTGGCTGCAAATCTAGAGCTAGGAGGGTTTTGTATCCAAAATGATTTCATCAGTCATTTCAGGGGAATATTTCTCATTAACAACTTGCTCAAGAATTTCGCTATCTGTCTCATATTCAACATTAACACTAAGAGATTTTCGATTTCTTACAGGCCGCTCATTTGAAAATTTATTATGCAATTTACCCTTAAAAAACTGGAATGATTCAAAACAAAATGGTACGGATTCACCTTGTATCATTTGATCATATGTACCAGCTTCCATGTTTCCATCTGCAACTTGACAATCAACGGCACTCGGGGATTGCAAATCTGAATATGAGAAATCTTGAAGAAGGTTTTGATTGTGCTCAAGATGGTCCAAATCAAGGCTTGTTGGCAGTTGATTTCTGATTGCATGGAAGTTATCTCTCATGAACTGAAACGAGTCAAAACAAAAAGGCAAAGATCCTTCACTTACTTCAAAATTTGCTGCATTTCCCTCGTCATTGTCATAGCTGATATGTATCGGTTGATCACTGTAGTCGAGCTGCTGAAAGTGAACTTCTTCCTCCTTCCACAAACTAGCTGCTGATTTGTCTGCAAGGTTAGCTTCTATTTGGAGAACATAATCATCATCATACTGATCAAACTGAGGAAAATCATCAGTATAAAACATATCATCAAGCATACACGTCAAATCAACAGCTCTCTCTTCTCCAAGATGATCTATAAAACAATCACTATGACAACTGGAGTAAGAAACAAAATGTTTTGAATCAACAACTTGTTCTTCTTCAATCAATGAGCCATGGGCTTGAACATTATACTCATTCTTTGTGGTGTTATTTTGCATCATCTCTTCTACTGCACTTACCAACATGTCAAGCTTTACCTCTAGAGATATCGATTTCTCCGGATCCATGTTTTTCATCTCTTCTTCCTTCAACCTTACCTTTCAGATCAGCAAATGAGCCTCTACATTTACTGCACTGTTCTGCATCTCTTCAAGTGTTGCAATATTCCTTTCTCTCAACTGAAACTCCATTTCCGGATCAAAGGCACCCGGGTAGTGCAAGAGAGAAGATCTAGGAGAAGGTCTTATATCAGCTGGCATCGAATAATAAAATTGGTTAAATCTGGCAGAAAACTATTGTACCGTCTCCCCTGGAAGTCTTTTATCTGGTTATATTCTTCTATAATCAAGAAAAGTTTCTGTCTGATCACCCACCTGTCAAGGAAAACTTTGATGAACTGCTGGAAATCTGAGATGCTCGCATCAGGTAGGGCTTTAAACCAACTCTTGACTTTGGCTTGCAAAGAAAGAGAAAAACGCCTAATACTAACATCTTCGTCATCAACTTCAAAAAGATCTAGAAAAGTCTCAACATTCTGCACATGTTGCTCAGCGTTAACATTGTTACGTTCGCCATCAAATCTTGGTAGATATAGGTCATAATTTTTAGGGAAAGCATGAAGAACAGAAGGTAAAACAAGAGGTTTATACCTATCTGGGACTATGCAAGGTGTAGGAGTATACACAAGAGCTATGGGATCAGTTCTGTTTTCTTTAGGCTCATCACTCTGAAAAGAGTCAACATAAGATGTGGGAAAAGTAAGGAGGCCAGAATCAAAGGGAAACTTAGTATTTACACTTGTTGAATAAGTTGAGTGAAGATTTTGATCACCTTTATCATACAACAAATTCGGAAAAACTTTCAGGACAGCTTCAAGAACAACAAAGAAGTAGTTTACAAGAAAGCAGAATAGATCTTGAATACCATTCCAATTTGGATACCTGAACTTTGTGTAATATCCTTCCATTTTCTTAGATAAAGAGTTAGTCCTCCAGTGGAGTCTCTACATTTAGTTGGAGTCACCAGGTGAATGATTTTAGCCTTCTTATGTTTGATCGTTGTCCACCATAAACCATCAGATCTGAACTTGATACAGGTACTGGAGAAATTTACAAGTCAAGTGTCACGTTCACAAGCTAGACCGGAGATTGATTGAAGCAGTGTTTATCTACTTTCGCTAATGCAAAGAAAAAGCATTTCAAAGGCTACCTGGCATAACTTCAGACTCCGTCTGTAGCTTATAAAAACAAATAACACCAACAAGAAAACCATTTTCTTCACCAGTATGGTCGCCACTATGTTATTGCCTAAATCCAACTTAGGCTGAGGAAGGCGAGATTTAGGGCAACATCAAACCACGCTCAGTCTGGTAGCTAGTCCTACCAGAATAGGAGAGGGCTCTCTCCGGGTCAATCTTAGGAAAAATGTATCAATAGGGCTTGAGATGACTGAAATGAGTGCTAATTTTAGGCTAGGTATATGAATCAAGGAGTTTGGAATGATTTTTAAGGGGTTTTTGTTGGAAAAAGGAAAAGGAAATTTTGGGCTTGGGAATGAGGCCAATTTCTTGCAGAGTTCAAGCTGGGGCAGGGAATGCAATGACTTTGATGTCTTATATTCAATGAATGGATAGAAAAGAATGTTGAGAAGCTAAAGAGGGCAAGAAGGTGCAAGGATTCTCTTCAAACTGACGAAAACATATAATACTAAACAAAATTTTAAGGCAGAGCACCAGCAAACTAATGAATTCTACCTTAGTTACTCATTTGTTTAATTTAGAATCAAAGAGAATGGAAATGGCATACATATAACATTAATGAAAATTACAGACACATGAAGAAAAACATCATCAAAACTCAGAGCCACAAGGATCCCAACAAGTGTTGCAAAACTCTGGTCTTTCCTTTGCCAAAAATCTGAAATGAATATACAATGAGGTGCCAAACTATTCCCAAAAGTCCAAACCTAAAAATGTCTCAGAAAATACAATATATAGACCATCCATACCCCTTCCCATGCCTCTAGGGGTCGAGCTCATCCTTCTAGGAGCTGTTTCAACCAATTCTAAACATGGAACTGAAATCTAGGCAGCCAAACAACTTGCCTCTATATGCTAGGAAACTGATCCATTCACTTAATTTCCATTTTTTAGTGAATGAATCCTCTAGAACAAGTAAATATGAGCCAAAATTACATATAATCATCAAATTACATCAATATAGATCAATAGTTACATCAAAAAGTGAAACTAGTCAAAACTGGGCGAATTTCTGAGCTGAAGAGTCAAAATGAGGCCAAATTTTTCTATGCACCGCGCCCAAAAACTCAATGCGTTGCGCCACTTTGAGCATATTTTTGGGGCACTTCATGAAGTCCAAATTGAGCTCATAATAGCTCGTTGGAAAGCCCTGTCTGTTTTCTATCCAAACCAAGTGGAATTTTTTAATTTGGAGTTCATTTTCCCCTCCAAAACTGCACTCTCCCAAGATTGGTTCTTGCTGGTGCAAAAAGTGACAGAAAGGCCATTTTTGGAGTGTTTTCGACCTTTAAGACCACCCAGAACTTGATGAAATCTCTTAGCCATTCCTGAGCATGCATAATTTACCATAAAAATTCCAAAAATGTAAATTTTTCCTCCAAAAGATCTCTCAAACGTAAGCGCGCGTCGAGTGGCGCGACGCGTCGGGCAGAATACCTGTTTTGTGACCAAAATTTCAAAAATGACAAAATTTTCTCCAAATTTGCTGAAATTTGGATTGAAGGTCCATCATCAAGTATCATGCTCATCCAATGAATCTTCGGCCAAGACTCAGTGCCCTTAGCGACATTTCAGTGCCCTCCTGGTGCATGCAGTTTCAGTTGTAAAGTCACTGTCTTGTTCATTGGATGTGTCGGTGTCCGTCATGGTGTTGCAATGTGTATGTCAAGTGTATGTTTGGTTTGTTGAAAATGATAAATTGGTGTTTTTTTTCAATGCCAAATATGCCAAAAGGAAGTGAGGGACTGTGAGGAATATGGGATAGTGGGAAAGTGGATTGTGGAGTTTGTCAAGTGAGATTTGAAATGTGTTAACAATCACTTGACCGTATTTAGGAATCTGGGATTTGGGTATTTGTTGCAAATAATATGGGAGATGGGAAAAATGATAGGGAATGGTAGGTTTTAGGATAGGGAAAATAGGATTTAGGAAATAAGTGATATGAGTGGTTTTATAAGGGAATAGGGGATTGAAAATGATGATAGGATTACAATGACGGGAAAGGGATGAACACAATGGGAAATGAACAAGTTTGGCACCACAATCACTTTAAAACACCAATGATAAAACCCTAAGGGAACAATTTCTAACAAGTGAATAGGGTTTATAACTTGACATTCAAATTCTCATATTCCCTTTCCAAATGAACCCAAACACTGGCTAATTAGCATTTCAAAAACTCACAAACTTACTTGAAACATAGAAGATTTAGTCAATTTTGAGTTTTTATGGAGCAGAGGCAAAAATTAGGTGTTCCGTCCCTGTACACTGCGCACCAACCCAATGCACCGCACATGCCATGTGCACCACACCAGTGTATTTTTACACTGCAGAAATTTCCCAATGCGCCGCGCTCGCCATGTGCGCCGCGCTCGCCATGTGCGCCGCGCACCAGCCCAACGCGCCGCGCACAAACCCAATGCGCCGGGCCATTTTGCAGGAGGCTTTTGGAGGCCTTACTGATGTCCAAATTGGGCTTGTGATAGATTTTTGGAAATATCTTTGAGTATACTTTCCAACCCAAGTGGAATTTTTCAATTTGGAATTCATTTACCCTGTCAAAAATCAAATCTCCCAAGACTGGTCAAAATGAGAAGAATGAGGCTGCCTCAAGGCAGAGTGTTGTTGCAGTCAACGTTTGAAGGTCTTCCTCAACTCCAAATTGAGCTCATGATAGTTCATTGGAAATATACTTGTGTCTAGTTATCATTTGACTCATCAAAAAAGTCATTTGGCCAACCAAGCTAGGAGAAATCTTGATTTTCCCAAGGTCACTTCAGAGGTGCATTCAATTCTTCTGAGGCAACGATACTTTTGACATTTCTCTAAAACCATGATACCTGTGTAAAATGTGAAGGATTTTTTTCTTCTTTGGCATGTTTTGGACAAAAACCTCTCTCATGTTTCCAAAATTCATCTTTTATTGCTCTGAAACATCATTTGAGTGAAACCTATCCCGATGTGTGAAACAAGGGATTTGTCCAAATGAAGTGAAATGAAGGGGATAAGGGGCTTCTAAATTCTTGGGGAAATTTTGGGAAGTAGGGAGGGATGTTAGGAAGCAGGGGAAAGTGGAATTTCAGAGACTAAGTGAGGGGAAGGGGTCCAAAAGGGCAAAACACAGGCCTAGCCTAGAAAATTGCCAAGTTGTAGCAAGAAACTAGGGTTTGTGCAAAAATGAGGAATTTGGGGAATCTCAGTGATGGGAAGTGTTTAATAAGGTATATTAAGGATAGGGGAAGGTGTATGAACATCAGGATACAAGTTTTGTTGATGATTTGACCATCCAAGAGAAATTACCTTCAAAACCCTAGGAGAGGGAAATGAACCTTACCAAGGCACAACTGAAGCATGAACAAGGTGTAAAATGACCCATTGGAACCTGACATGATGATGAAAACAATTTGAATGATGGTACACTCAGCTGAATGGTGACATGGACCGACATTTGGACAACTATGACAAGAGTAAAAGCAAACCCCAGACCTAATACCTAGTGACTAAATTTTTCTTGAAGACTCACTGAAATGACAAAATTTGACCTTGACACCTTAAAATCTCTTTGTAAGAGCATGTTTGATCACTAGAGGAAGGCTGCAAAGACTGAAACTAACACCATGGATCAGATGATCCTATCAGAAATAGAGACTCGTTATGAATAGATGGTTCCGATGTAGTATCAATACTATTAGAGGGAAGGTCACAAAGAAGCTCAGCCAAAACTAAAGACTTCTTTGACTTGGATTTGATGAATTCCAAATCAAATTCTTGAAAAATGACAATCCATTTTGAATCCTTGCCCCCTAGAAATTGACGTGATAAGATGTAAGTCATGGGGTTGCAATCCAAAATGATAATGGTCTTTTGGAATAGGATATAGTGGCGAAATATTTGGACATATTTAACAGCTGCCAAGGCAAGATTTTCTACATACAAATACTTCACTTCCATATCATTGAGATTATGACTCAAATAATATATCAAATGTTATATCCCATTTTATACTTGGACCAATACCATAGTAATGGTCATATCATTCATGGTGATATATAATAAATAATCACTCTGGTAATTGGGGGGATACATTAATGATGCCCGAACAAGAGTATCCTTAAAAACATCAAAAGAAGCTTTCGCAACTTCATCCCAATGGAAGGAAATCCCATTTTTCAGGAGTCGAGTAAATCCTTTAGCCATTTAGGCGTAGTTGGGTATGAACCTCGTTAGGAAGTTAGCCTTTCCATAAATTTTTTGTAACTGAAGCAAATTTTATTGCGCAAGAAATTCAAGAATGGCTTCGACCTTCAGTGGGTCTATTCGAATTCCTTATTTTGAGATTATGAATCCTAGAAAATGACCAGAACCAACACAAAACACACATTTATGTGGATTAAGTCGTATTTTGTAGTGTCGGCAACGTAAAAGATAGCTCTCAAATGCATCGAGTGATCAGTCTGATTTCTTGAATGTGCGGGTAAATTGTCTAGATAGTGTTGAGAAATGTGCTTGATGTCATTGAAAGCATAATCCATTGCTCTCCGGAAATTTTCCCCAGCATTCTTTAAATCGAATGGTAGTTTCTGATAAGAAAATGTTCGCCAGGGACAGATGAATGTTGTCTTGTATTGGTCCTCTACGCGGATATTGATTTGATTGTAGTTAGAAAGTCCATCCATGAATGAAAATATTTTGCATCCAACACAACTGTCAATAATATAGTCGATAAATGGAGTAGGATAGTTGTCTTTTGGACAAGCAAGATTGACATATCGATAATCAATGCACACTCCGATGGTTCCTTATTTTTTCACGACAGGAATAATGTTAGTAACCCACTCAGTTAGTGGAACAGGGTAAATGAAACCAACACACAAAATTTTTTCAAATTCTGATTTAATGGCAACAACCTTCTTCGGATGAACAAGACCAAGGTGTTGATGGACTAGCTTGCCATCAGGGTACATATTAATTGTTTGTTCATCGATACTAGTATCTATGCCTGACATTTCCTCATAATACCAAGCAAATACATCATGAAATTCATGAAAGAGAGAGCGATGCATTTCGAGTTCTGATGAAGAAAAAGACACACCAACATGAATGTTTTCGACAATGCCAGGTTTGGTTGAAATATCGATAGAAATGGTTTCTTCAATATTTGATAAATTTCACTCGAAATCAATTGCATTAATAGGAAAAGAATTCGGAAATAAAGTTTTGATTGATGGGTGATATAGTTCGCTAAGATTATCTTCTTCATAATCTCGAAGGTGGGAACGATGATGATGATATTCCCATGGTTCTCCTTTTGACATCATGGTTTCTAGAATATTCTCATCTATCCATAAAGTTGAGGAAAAAGGATCAAGGAGTACCAAAATCTAATGAACAATCAACCCAAACAACCAGTGCCGATGATTTCGGATTCGCTGCCCAAGCCATGTAGATTGATTGCTATGTCAGCTCAATTGGACTGGGCAGCAGAAACTCATCCAATGTAACAACTTCAAAATCACCTGTACACTTCCTTAAGGTAGATGGAGTGGAAAAGATCATGTAGCAGATCTCTATGCTTGTAATTTCTGCCGACGTCATAGGCAGCGATAATGAAAAGGTTCCCATGAGAGTGGAATACCTTAAGAGTCCTACACCAATGTTCTGAAGTGCGAATTGGGGTGCGTGAACTAACGAAACACTTCCAGTTACTTGGGAACTGGAGGCAAAGAAGGATAGTTGATTGATGACTGTGATAACACCTTTATGTGGAAAGGTGATCATTCTCAAATATGTAGAGACGATCGTAGTCATAGCGTATACCCATGGCCTTCCAAGTAAAATATTGTTGTGAAGGGGTCCATCAATGACCTCAACTTCAACATTCACTATTTTTCCCACTAGTTCAACATGTATGTTATTGATAATACCACAATACTTATATGTACATCCGTCGAACGCTTTCAATGTCGTTGGTGATTGAGATAGGCGCGGCGAGCCAAGTGGCTTGCAATAGTTTAGACACATAATGCATGTAGATTCACCCTCATCAATAATAGTACAATGAATGAACAAGGTGATTGAGAACATTTACTTGGATGGAGAATGCCGATTCTGCTAGTAATTGTGGCACATAGCCCATATGATTAAAGACTATGAGATTAGAATTAGTCGGATCAATTCCACTAATTTCCGACAACAAAGTCTATTTCTGGGAGGGAAAATTTTGTAGCACCTCAAGCACTGACATAGCGGAAGGGGATTGAGCCAAATATTCAACTATATTATAATTTTGAGTAGCTTTGGCTTGAGGATTAAATGTTGATTTATGAAAAACTCCCTTTGGTGGCTTGATTTTCAATTCAGGAATAACAAATGAAGATATTGATTATGTAGACAGATTCATGGTCAAGGTAGTAGGTTGATCAGTAGCCCGACTACCGTAATATTTATTATGCTTTGACACCAAAAAATTTGTCTATGGCTTCATGACAAACAACATAAGCACTTGGGAACTAGAAGCTGGATTTGTAGCAACCAAATTTGTGTCTGGAATTGGAAATGGATTTGTCAACATAGCTAACGCATGTAAGGTCTTAACCATTTTTGAGACTTTAGCACAGTGAGGACAGTCCCGAGCAAAGTGTTCCTCATTACAGATTATGCAAGGTTAACAAGGTTTCCAATTTGTAGTCGATTGATTAGATGATATTTCCTGGGGGGGCAGAAGTTTGATATTTCTTTGATTTCCCTTTTTTCTTACTTCCAGGTTGCTTGTCACTTTTTCCCTTGTCAGATGACATGACATGGATTTCAGAAGAAGGTGTAGGATCATATGTAGTAGAGTGATGTGTGCTTGTAGTACCGATCACACCGTCTCCTGCATGAGAGTCCTTTGATGGAGGAGGAACAGTAAAATTAGATCTCGACTCATTGGAAATTTTCTCATAGAGAGTGCTAGACTGAGTATAAATCAAGTCTAAATATTGGGCACGAGAAATTACATGCTCTTCAGCTACAACGCCACCCTTAGCCACATCCTTAGTTATATATGGTAACAAGGACTTAATGAACCACTCATCAAGGAGCTGATCAAGAATAAATGTCTTGACCATTCTACGACGACGATGCCACTCATGAATATGGTTAGAAATGTGAGTAGCATTAGTCTGTTTAAAATTAGTCAAGAGTTTCATTCTAGTTTCATATCGTATGAGTAACTGGAAGTGGGTCAAAAATATAGTAGTTACAGTAGTGAAATTATCAAAATAAGCTCTTGGTAACTCAATGTACCATTTTTCAGTCGGACTAGTGAGTGTACGCTCGAAAAGACGTAGTCGAATAGAGTCATCATTTAGGGAGTTAGATGAACACCACAAATGATAAGTCATAACATGAGTCAACGGGTCTTCCCTAGGGTTTCCATTAAACTTAGGAATATCCAAGGGTAATTTACGAGGTATCTCTAGCCACCAAGGAGCATAGTTGATTGGATCATTGGTGAGCCAGTTTAAATCCGGTAATTATAAAGTTGCAAAAAAGGGAAACTGTCGATTGAGGTCGGGTTGAGCATAGCTAGGGTATGATGGAATTGCTTGGGAAATAGGTCTTTAAAAACTAGCATAAGGAATCTTTTTCTGGTACTGAGATAGGGTTTGTTTTGATAGGCAAACACTTGAGGATTTTGTTGACCAAAACCTGGATATGTTACTTTTTGAAATGAAGGTTGTGGAATTTGCACTTGTGGCCGCCAAAGGGTTTTTCCACCAACGTTATAACCCAAATTAGGATAGATTGGACTCGATTGAGGATAATTATAACCTAGCTGTGGCTATGACATCCCATAATATGGTATTCTAGCTTATAAAATAAATTATTCTAGATACAGGTGGTTGTTGTAAACCAACTGAAGGAGTTGGAGTCTGAGGGTCCAATACTTGAGGGTATTGAGTTAAAGGACCTGCCTAAGATGGTTGAGGTACAAAAATTTGAGTCTATAATAGGGGTAAATATGTATTAACAAGTGGATTTGATGTGGGTGCAACAGGTTGAACTGGTTGATATGAGTGTACAATCGTTTGTGGTTGGATAGGCAGAGTGGGTTGCCATTGACAAAAATTCATTCCGACATTAGGATGACCAAATAACGAAAAATTACTGTCGAAGTGGGTGACCATAGGTTGCCCCCCAGCATGAGGAGTATAATAAGAGGAAAATATTGTTCTCCAAATGTAGGGAGTCCAGTTGAAATTGTATTGGACGAAATATACCTAGAGGGACCAACTTGATATTACCCTGATGATGTATATAAAGGATCAAGTCATTCAGTACTCACTATATATTTACCAGTTAGAATACCAGACTATGACATTGGTGAATTTCATGGATTTGAGGATGCACCAGAGAAGGTTCCAGATAAATATTGGTAACTAGGTAGGACGGAAGGGCCACCATATAAATGTGACTCTGGTGAAGTCGTGAACATCGACGGGGTAGCGAGATTAGGGGTTGTTGCAATTGGAACAGATGATCCAGCCAAAGATGTTGGCTCAAGCATGGTTTTTTGCCCAAATTTATACCCTATTGGATCGATGGGAAATCTAATAGACACAAGATCAATAAAAGCAGAGGCGAGTGATTGAGGAAAATACTCGTACAGGTAAACCTCCACCCCAAATGAGCTAGTGTCAAAGGTGTTTCGTCTTGTGGTATTTCTTCAATCGAAATTAAACTAGGTGGAAGGATTTCACCGTTAGGCCTAAAGTATATTTCAGGAGTTTGACTGCATGATATGGGAGAATCAGTGGCTACAATAGATTGTGCAGTGACCAATACAGGAAAAACTTACGGTCTTTCGACTTCAGGATTCAGATGTTCTGGCATAAAAGAGACAGGATCTAGATCAACTTCCAGTTGAACAACATCGGGTTCAATAGGTATGGTTGCACTGATTGGATGGATCCTGACCATGGGTAGCTGTGAGGACTCCATCTTGACAACAGTAGATAAACTAGGATTTGTAGAAATAACTTGTGCCGACTCTGGTATATGTGAGGTTGATGTTGCACCAGAGGTATTGATAGTACTAGTTTCGGTACTAGAGCGATGTCACCTTCTTCGACCAGAAGTAGCTTCCGGTGGTAAAGGTGGTTTCAGTGATATTCTACGTGAACGATGGGGAAAGGGATGTTCTTCTTCCACGATGACTAATTTATTTTATGACCAAAAAAAATAAACAAAATAAAAGGGTAATTCTAGGAAAAAGGTTTACCAAGAAACTGTGAATTGCAGAATACCTCCTGGCGAACTAAGAAGTACGGGTAGGAAATCTCCCCGGATGTTGTGTTCAGTGTATCACAATTTACAAGGCGACCTACTTGGTTCACTATGGATGGATATAAACCTAAATTTGTCCTCCCAAATATACCCAAAGGTACGTGGAGGCCCAAGTCCGTATTAGTGTTGTTTAATGTGAAACTGCACAGTGAGAGCACCGCTTTATAATTTTCGTACTAGAACACTGCGCGATATACCTGAAGGTATGTGGACGAGCTCCGATATACTTACATACGTGGAGTGAGGTATCACACTTAGAATTTATCACAGACAATTAACGATAGCTGCTATGTTTTACGATGCTAGAACACGTCTCTAGACTAGACCTTCTAATTGTTATCGTTATGGTTCCAATGCTTTTTTAGGTAAATTTATGTAAATTTTAAGTTGATATTGCTTATCAAATTTCCTTTCAAGGTTCACCACGATGATGTGATGGAAATTCCTAAAATGAAAACTAAAATGATAATCAAACGCTTCAATTTTATCTTCAATGAAAATCCTATCTACTAAAGGGAAAGAGCAATCAATTTTGAGAGCAAACAACAAAGAGCACAAACTAATATGCAGCTTTCCTAACTTTTTCCTATGAAAAATACATAATTCACTATATGCAAATGCAAGTTTTTTTTTCAATCTCCCTAATGTGAATGAAAAAGGAAACTGTATGCATAAAATCAACAAAAAACAAATGCTTTCTTCTTTGAGAAACAATGAATTTAACAACGATTTCTCTTTTAGGAAAAACAAAGAATGGGATTACAACTTTTCCTATAGGAAACGAAGAATTTAATGAAAATTTCCTTTATGAAAACAAATGGATCTAATGCAGTAATAAAATACTTTGAATTTTCTTTGTCAATGATGAATAAAATCGCTTAAAGATACATTGAACAAACTTAATTTTCAAAGGAAGAAGAATTAGGAAAATTCACTAGTCTCTAAGAGGTATCAGCCAATTGAAAGCACAACAAACAAATGGATGAGAATGATGGAAATGAAAAATTAAAATTGAATTTGGTTGGCTAAGGGGGAAACACAGTCTCTAAGGGGAGACAGTGCATTGCAATGCACCCCTTAGTGGGAGACAATGCACTGCAGTGCACTGTGTCTTGACCAACAGTGCATTGGGAACAGTAGAGACTGAAAATTCAAGGTACAGAACACACTTCTAATGCAATTATTTGATTCAAAAGTCTAATAACTAGAATTAGATACTACTGGGTGGAAAAGAAGAGGCAAAAACACTAGGAATTAAGGGAAACTCCCCAATGGAGTCACCAATTTGTTATGCAAAATTATGATCTATGGATAAATCAAATTCCCTTAATGTGGTGCTATGCATTTAGAACAACAAATTAAAGACTTTTATATCACTTTCTCTAAGAGTAATTAGACACACAGGAAGATAGAAGAACTTACTTGTGATCCAAGCACTCCCTATTCTCCTTTTGTCGCTTTTGTTGTAGGTTCCAATCCAGCTTAGATCACCAGATTGATTCCTACAAGTATAAACAAAGAACAAAAAAATATTTGCAATATATAGATGCATAATTATCCTAATAAGTTAAATCGATTAAACATGAAACATATATATCGTTCAAGAATCCATTGCATGAGAAATAGAAACATAAAAAGATAGATATATGGGAAAATGAACAACAATCTTTATTAAAGAGTAGAAGGGGGAGGTTACAACCAATGGTCGATTTGATGTCACCAGCTCCAACATCATCCCAGCCTAATCACAATCAACATCTCACCAGCATCATATCACTTCTATTACTCTCTCAATTTAGAATCCAACATCATTTCTTTACCATAATTATTCCTTCCCTATCACTAGGATATGTGCTCAATTTATATGGAAACGAATGGTAGTTACTCAATTAATGAATTTCTAATAATAGGCAAGACATGTTACCAAGCTTAGAGGTGTTATATGGACACTTGGATTCTAATTTTGACACATATGGACTCTTCTAGAAGGCACTGGCCATGTGGAGATTCCAGAACAATGAGAATTTCGCTCCCATTTGACCAACACACTCTTGAATGTATGGAAGTGCATTGCAGTCCACCCTTGAATGGAGGGAGCAGCATATGCAATGCAGTTAGTCCCTTGAGAGACATTGTTGGTGAGCTCATAAGTGATATAACATATACTTCAAACCTTGGAAATATTGCAATAGAAGTCATGGATGATTTTTTCTTGTCTTAGGGCATGTAGCAACTGAAATGATACAGGATGATAGACCCTATTTCATTGGTCCTGGTGATGATTTCCAGTTTGACCAGGTCATGGGGGATGATGCCCAAATTGACCTATAATAAGCCATATTTCCCACATGAGGACCTAATGCATATAATTATGCTTCACATGCATCTATTCATCTTCCATTTTGTCTCATTGCATCAAAGGCTCCAACTTGTTGGTTTTTGTATTCCTCGAACAAGCACCTTGTTCTAAAATATTCCTCAAGCATTTCCCATGTAACTTGCAAAGGAGTAACTTGTAATTTAGTTTTTTCATTTATGCACCATAATAGAGCTTCTCCCATGAGAAGGTTCATTATTGTCTGTGCATTTTCCATTGTGGAGTATTCCTTAAAATATAGAGCCTTCTTAACCCTTGCAATCCTAGCTTTTTCCAATGAATCCTCACCTTGACTTATGAATTCAAGTAGTTTATATTTTTGAACTTCCTTCATAATATCTATTATTTCTGTACTTCTCTAAACATTGGTTAAAAGGTATTGATCTAGCCTTTGTTTATGTTTTGATTTCCTTTCTTGATTTTGTCCTAGCCTTTGACCTTGGTTATTAATCCAATCTTTAAATATTATCATTGTTTCTCCCAAAGAACATAGTATTTCTTGATCAACTGGGATTTCGACCCCTAACTCAACTTGAGGTGGGGTTTCAACTTCGTGAGTTCCTTGAGATGTATTCAATGTTTGGGAGCCATGATTACTTCTCAAGATTTCATATAACAATTTTCTTTCAAGGTTTAACACTTGAACATCAATTTACGACCACTCTTCCCCTCTACCAAAAGGCTACATCCTTAGAGCAAGATGAGTCAATAGAATATTGATCTGTCCCTAACAACATCCAATAATTTGTATTAATATGTACAATGTGGCAATACAGTAAATATTTCAATGACTATTGAGTAAAATATTTCAATCTCAACTCGTTATATATAATATAAAAAATTAAAAGTAGAAGATATGTATAATTACCTCCATATTAAATATGGAGTTGATAAGTTATTGGTATATATAAAAAGAAACAATATAAATCCATTTTAACCTAGCTTTTTCAAGTGTTGAGAGACAAAAAAATAAAAAATCTTTTGATCGAAACCATTTTTTACATTAGAAAAAAGATGTGTGTCTAAATATATTTAATTCCTAGTAATATTTTATAAATCTAAAAAAAATTACATTAGAAAAAAAAATTGTATCTAAAGAACATTAATTCCTAGTAATATTTGATAAATAAAAAATTACAATAAATGTACTATATTTTTTATTATTTGTTTTTTTAAACTAAAATTTATTATTATATATGAATTATATCTTTTATTCTCAAAATTCATATTATAAAAGTAATATAATTCTTTAAATAATAAATCAACACAATATACAATTAGCTTTCCAATAAAATTCCTTAGTTGGTCACTTTGATCCAGGTGGATATTGGTGGCTACTCACCTCTTCCATTTGGATCTGCACCATCAGTTCTTTCAGTTTTTCACTTTCAGCACAACTTACTATTTTTAGCAGGTTGTTGGTTCCTAAACTTTCAGAGCCGTTTGAAGGCCCTAATGAGCCACGTGGACATTGGTGGTCACCCACCTATTCCATTTGAACCCCAACCATCAGTTCTTTCATTTTTTCTGTTGCAACACAACTTACTATTTTTACTAGTTTTTTGGGTCCTCAACTTCCAGAGCCATTTTGAGGCCCTAAACGACGTTTTTTGGGAAAATTAGGAGCAACATGGATCCATGGACCAATGTTTCTTACACCAACAATTGTACTCCTCAGATAGATCTTTCTAACATGGTATGATGCACGTCAAACGGATATTGTATGCCAAAGCTATGTCCCTGGGAAGTTGAAACACCAGTTTACCCAAACGGGGCCCATAGTTTTGGCGCTTCATCTCCTACTATTACGTTTTTGGATGTTTAGGGTTTTGCATTGTTTCTCAGCATTAAATAGGCATTTAAGCCTCATTGTAACATAATTCAGAGGCACGTAGCCACCACATCTCTTCTCAGAGACAAGCTACCATCGCCCTAGCTACTTTATTCCCATTATGTCTGTAAACATATTTCAATTATTTGATATTAATGAAATGAAGTATTATTTCCATTGTATATATGTGTTTATGTCTATTTCTGTATTTTATTGTGTTCCTGCATAAATCTAAATCACACTTCCTTTTCATTTCTTCTTATTCAATACTTTTAATATTCACTAAAGTGATAATTCCATGATATTTTAATAATTAAATTACTTTCCCCAACTGGGTGCGAGCGAGCGATAATAAGACCTGCATATGAATGCGGTTGATAATCCCAATGTGCCTCCTCGCCACCCTCCACATGAGCAATGTCTATTTGCATGCGAGGAGTTAATGCCATCCTCAAAGGTGGCAAGGGCATAAGTATGAATGGGATAACTAGTGTTTTCTGCGATAAGTTTTGTAAGTTGCTTGATAGTGCTTTATGTTTCCCTCGCCTCTGGTCCATGTGGAAAGGTGGCTTGGAGAAGGCTTTGTTGGTGTGTTTTCCCTAGGTGCGGGTTTAATTGCGACCTTTTCAAGCTCTGGTTCACAGGTATGTTTATAGTTCCTCTATCCATGCTCCTATGGTTCGTTATATTTTTCTGTTGGCCTTCGGGTTAAAATATTTTGATGCAACTTGGTCATTGCAGAAGGTGGCATATGTGGATTTTTTATGGAGGATACATAATTGGAAGCGGTTTATTTTGTTTATTGTCTTCTTGTGTCTATGGTGTTTGGTATTATACTACCTCGTATGGAATTATACTAGTGATGATTCTCTCGCTGCTCCTGGGTATTTTTTTTTCTCTATCCCCACCTTAGGGGCTTCTTTTCTTGTATGTATGTCAATATTTTTGAGTTAGAACCTCTAGGGCTTTGGTATGAGGATGGTTCAACTTGCAGTTTTGTCTTTTGGTTCCTCGGAAGGAAGTGGTTGTGGGCTAGGTTCAAGAGGTTTCTTTCCTTCTAGTTGTCTATTTGTGTCAAGAGAAAAAATTGGGGTCTGGTTCAGTTTTTGGCCTCTCATTTGTTTCCTCTGGTAGGTCCCAAGCTCTGTGGTGGCCCTTGGAAGCTTTGTGTTTATGGGTTGAAGCTCCCATCCCGGTGGTTTATGGGGTCTTTTTTGTTAGTCAAAGTAATTGCAAGTGTCGAATTATCATGGCTCGTTCCACCTCCAGAAAGGTAAAAGCTACCCAGAGCTTGTGCAACCTTGGGAAAAGCTCCATGGAATCCCCTGGGTCTAACCAACCTATCTCCTATGGGGGTGTAGCTCGGGGTCGGAAGTTGGTGATAGAAGGCTCACCCTACTTACCCACATTCTCATTCCTTAATTATACATATAAAAATGCATGTCCAAATTTACCCCAAAACTATTTTCAAATCTGGCAAAATATTTAAAATTGTTGAAGCTTTATCTCTAATTACAATTTCTATGGTTTAAACCATGACCAAAAGCACTCCCAAAAACTTTCAAACGCTTATGCGGAAGCCCTTACTTTTAATCTTCAAAGAAGAGTACTCTCACCTTAATACATGATTATAAATCCCATGAATACAAACTTCATATTTGTAACTCATTCAAATTTATCAACTTCATCTTTGATTTATAATCAAAAGCTACTCCCAATCTTTATATGGGACTAACCCAAAGTTCAAATTGTGTTTAGAACCCAACTCGCAAGTTTCATATTTCTTAACTCAGACTTTATGTTATAAAATTAACATAATTTTATAACTTACCATCCATTAATCACCAGCTGCACATATCTCGAGGCTTCATTATGAACCATATCATATGGCCCACCCATTCATCCAACAGCATTCACATCTCACCTTTGTGATGCATATAATCTAACACCATAGCATAAGTTAATAACTTGATATAGTTTCAACTTACCAATTCCATCCGACGAATGAACTGCATACAAATCGATGCTCGTATCTGGCCCACCATTATTTCAATTTAAATATTGATTGATTCCAACGATGGACACACCATCGTATTTTAGCTTAGCTATCTAACGGACATCGCATTATGAAAATGCACGAGACTTAATCTTCAAAATTCACCTGATATAACTGGTTTTTGAATACCGCTCATTGACGCGTGCCAAACGATGGACACTATCGCGCTCGAAATGCAAAAACAACTTACCATTTTAGTGTTATGCGACACCACTCGTTGGTTTCTTCAAACCGCTTCAATGTTCCTTGGACTCACGGTTCTGCCTTCAAAATCACATACTGTTCCATTTAACATTAAACCAGACTCCAATCTTTATCATTCGCTCTAAACTGTGTTCGATCAGATATGCTTTCCATATGCATAATCCGATGTATAGAATCCCGAATTGAAGCCTCAACTCCTACTTATGTCATCAACCTTCTACGCCTTTGTTGTTCCACTAACAACTCTCGGCCAACGCTCTTCTCGGTTATGATTTCGCTTCTAATTCTTCATTTGCATAGAGATTTAACAAAACCTCTGCGTCTTCATTTCATTGCTCGTTCGATCTGAGTTCATCGCTAATCCGTCTTACAATTACCATCACGTGTTTATACTCTTCCACAATTTATGCAGTGACATCAACCCTCAATAGGTCGACTTCCTATCGTTGTTCAACGATTTCATTGTTATACATCGGATCCATTTCACCTTTGTTGTTCATCAATGCTCTTAATGCATAGCATCTATGCATGACTTGTTCAACTTTATTGCTTGAGTTCTCGATTACACTCTGTGGATATTCATAGTTCTGATTTCTGTGCTTTCTCTAACATATGCAAACCTTTATTGCATTCAAGTCAAAACATAAAATCGACATTAATTAACATCGATTCTTCCCTCATATGCAGAGCCTCATCTATGACAAAGTTTATCATATACTTATCCACAGAAACTCAAACATTCCTCTCAGAGAATTCGATCAATAAATACATATATATTTCACAAAGAATTTAGAAACAAATTCTTCATCAATATATACAAATGTAATCAATTACAAAAGCCTTCTTGGTCCTGTCCAGATATTCAAATCAATGGCCCTTCTAAAATTGCCCATAGGCTTGCAAACAGAAACTCTGTTTGTCCACAGTCTACTCTAACTCTGTCTGCTCTAATTCCTGTATTTTACCTCTACCTTTGAGGCTTACATTTATACAAATTAGGATGAACCAATTTAGGATCAATCCCTTCAATCTCTCAACAAAATCCTCAAAATATGAAAACCCCTAAAATCTAGATTTTATCCCTAAAATCTTGAAACTGAATCTAACTTAGGCTTTATAATCAATCCCTAAATATCTCAAATCTAAACTATTTGATTTCCCTCATGTTCTCCAATCATTCGGGAACATTTACAAATTCCTCACATTAATTAAAATCTCATTTAATCACTCAAACCCATTAATAATTACATAAAATTAATATCTCTCAAAAGCATAAGACCCCCTATGTTTAATAAAATACAAGGTATTTTCCGAATCTAATGCCCCTGCATAAGTCGGTTTCAAGCATTATCAATGAAGAAGAAACAACGTATCATAAGGGCACCTCGACCCAGGTTCATTAGCTGATCGAGGAATGGAAGAAGATCTTAAAAAAAAAAAAAAGATTATGGACATCGATTTGGATGATTCGCAAACATTAGTGCCCGATCTAGGTCATACCCGAGGTAGGACAACTCAGTTCAAGCAAACACTTCACTTGTATTGGTTGATGAAGAGCTTATTGGCCAAAGCATTAGAACAGATTCTGTCTGGTGTGGCCGCGACCACTCATGGGTTTCTAGATTATAGTGAGGAATTTCAGAAAATTCAGTTTAAGTTACAGAAGTAGAATGGTTGCCTCAGTCATATTGAGAAACACATACCATGTATCCCTCAAATAGAACTCCCTGGCTCCATCACGAAAGACCCTGCTCCTGTCGAGTCTGCTGAAGATGATTAGCTTGTTGTTTGTCCTCCTATCTTTATTTTTATTGAATGCATCAGTCTTTTAATGTTCAATATGTTTATAGTTATGTTTACAATTATTTAGATTCTAGGCACTACAAAGACAATTAGACTTACCTGGCATGGATGATTAGACTTATTATATTTTGTCACTGCATGGCTTATCATGTTGTTAGGTGACCAACAGATCTGGTTTCTCTCTGGGCAAATTAAGATCACTTAACCATATGAATATGGATGTAACTTCAACTATTTTAATGTCAATGAAAAAGAAAAGACATACCAAGCTTAAACCAAAAAAAAATACTTAAATAATAACACATTGTAAAAAAGATAACTTTTATTTATTTACTTTCAAAAAAGATTTTGTAAAATATAATAATAAGTTTTTTTAATTAAAATAAACAATTAAATTTAGGTATTATATTTAAAACATGATCCTAAGTATATACACAAACAAAGCAACAGCGATTTTGCTGATATATAATTAACAAAGACAAACCAATGAAGGCATTTAAAAATCTTACTCATGTTTGAATTTTTTCCTTTCTCAGGTTACCCATTCTCGGAATTGGGCTGGGTCATCTTTGCAGAAAAATATAAAATCAATTTCAAAGTAAAAAATATATATATATATTAAATTCCAAAAAAAATATTAAAGTTCTAAAATATTTATGGTATGAATTTCTGAAAAAAAATATTTAGATTTATTAAAAATAAAATGTCCTTATCGGCGAAAATGTTATTTTTTAGACAGCTAAAGAAGACTTATTTCTATTCATTGTTATTAATACATGGAATCCGTGAGTATTTAGAAATAGGTGTTCTATTTTTAGACCGCTGAAGGAAGACTTATTTCTATTCATTGTTATTAATACATGGAATCCGTGAGTATTTAGAAATAGGTGTTCTATTTTTAGACCGCTAAAGGAAGACTTATTTCTATTCATTGTTATTAATACATGGAATCCGTGAGTATTTAGAAATAGGTTGTGCGTGAATTATTTAGAAAGAGGTTTGTTTAGACTGCTAAAGGAAGACTTATTTTTATCTATTGTTATTAATAGAGGGAATCCGTGAGCTATTTAGAAAGAGGTTTCTTTATTTAAATTTGTATTTAGATGCCAAATATCTATTCTATTTATGATTTGGAACTTTGCAGAAGCAGGGAAAATGAAATTGGTTTAAACTGACTCTATTGGTACAAGATAAAATTGGTTTTAGGTTATATCATTTTACTAGATAGTGGTATTAGGCTTTTTCTACATTTTAATATGAAAGTGATCGTATAAGTATATTTATCATTCTTATAATAAAAATAAAATATTATTTACATAGAAAAGTAAATATACTATGCATATTTAATTAGTTGTCTATACAACTTAATATAATTTCATGTAAAATAATTAGAAGTAAAAAAAAATGTGAGTAAGATGTTTAAACCTTATACTTTTCAAAAACGGTTTTAGGTTCTATAGGTTTACTAAAAATAGATGGTAGTATTATAATTAATTAAGATTAGTGAATCCTAGAGGCTCATTTTACAGTGGAGTATGAAGGTGATGTGTAAGTATGTCAGTCTCTCTTAAAATAAATGTAAGCTATTGAAAAGAAAGAAAAAAAATTGTGCATATTTAATTAGTTGTCCATATAACCTAATATAATTTCATGTAAAATAATCAAAACCTAAAAAAACATTTGAATAAAATGTTTAAACCTTATACTTTTCAAAAATGTTTTAATGTAAAAAAAAATGTTTTAATGTTATATAGAATAAAACATCCAATGTGAATTATTAATAAAATAGTTTAATATGAATTAATATTTAAGTATACTTAAAAAAATATATTAATAGAAAAAAATTAGTTTGATATGTGCTTATAAAATACTCAATACACAATACACTTATTATGTAATCTCTATAACATTCAAAAATACAATTTAAATAATAAAAAATTATACATTATTTTTTACTCTAAAATAAGTTTGCATCTAAAAAAGTTTGATCCTTCTAAACTTATGTTAGATCCATACTTAAAATAAATCTATATTAATATATAAATAAATAATCTAATAATATATAAATAAATAATCTAATTAAATGTAATCTATTTTTCATTATTATAATAACTTCCAAAACTATTATTCACCCAAATATACAATCCATTCCTTACATTTTTCCTCTTATATAGATTCTACAATTTTAAATTACAATCCTAACTTTTGTGTACACGATAAAGTAATTTAGACAGTTTCATGTTAGGATTTACCCGATAGAAAATGCATATATGCTTCCTAGGAGTTCAAAATTCAATAATAAAATACAATTAATTTACAAGCCATGCACTAAAAAAGTTATATAAACACCTTATTAAAAAAAAAATTCTAATTGTTTTTTTATTTTTTTTCCTAGTATCCGGGAGAAATAAAATATGATTGGTGACAGTTGTCCATATCTGTTTCCTTGGCTGCACAGATTTGTAGAATAAATTATTCCACAGTAAAATAGAAAGAATATCTAGAAATACTCCACATTAAAATAAAATGAGTTTTTTTCATTAATTTGTGTAAATTACATAATCTAAGAATATCTTATAATTTAAGAATATCTAGAAATACTCTACATTAAAATAAAATGAGTTTTTTTCATTAATTTGTGTAAATTACATAATCTAAGAATATCTTATAATTTAAGAGGTTAATAGCTCTTAAAAAAATGATTTTTTTGAGAACCATTGAATTTTAGAATATTTCCAAAATCTACATAAAAATAATATTTTCGGAATCTACTATTTCCATAAAAATGCAATGGCTTCCTTCAAATCATAGAAAAATCTTCTTTCAAATCTCGCAACTAATGGGAAATCATTTACAGTACGTTCCATTCCTCTCCACCCATCATGATTCTACATATAAAGAGACTTGTAGGTTGTAGGCATAATGTATGCCTCTTACCAATTTACTTACCAGTTATGGCTGAAGCATTGGTTGTATTATTGATTCATTTTGGGGTACACCATTACTTTGAATTTACTTCTTAATAGATCCCCACCTTATGAGGTGTTTTTTTTAACACACATGCTCATTAATATAGTGTAATATGGTTACACACTGTAAATCTATGGTAATATCACTGAATGCTATTCTACTTAACTATGGTATTGATTTGACCAAAATTTTTAAATGTTTTAAACTATGAATTGTATGAATTTGAAAAGATTTTTGAATTGAAGTTTACAAAAATTGCTTATATCACTTTGACCTGATCTAGATTTGAGCTCGATGTGAATCTCCATAGCCTACACTTATTCATCAAATTTAAATTTGTGTTTCATGTGTTGGATTAATTGGTTATCAATATTATTATTTCCACCATAGATCTAAAATGGACACTACTACTAATTTACAAAAAAATATGAATTAAAAGTTATAGATTTATTAAATAGAGACATATTACAAGAAGGTGATTAGATTTACAACCAAAGCTAGGATATTTTTAGATCTACCATTTATCATAAGGCTAAGGCCCATAGGATTTTTTTAGATCTACCATTTTATCATAAGGCTAAGGCCAAAAGGATATTTATAGATCTAACATTTTTTCATAAGGCTAAGGCCCATAGGTCCCAAGGGCCAAAACCTGCTATGATACCATATATGTAATACCATAATAAAAGGCTAAGGTGCATACCTTTATTTGAATAATGGATCCTACTTAAGGGAACTATTGTGATTCCCAACTCTTTCCTAATTTTTGTTAAGCAATTCCATAATGAAGGTATGGAGAACTACTCTCCTCCAAATAGTAGGCTCAACTAAACAATCATCCACCTCCCCAAGCCTCAATCTACTATTGCAAGACTTAATTGTATATTTCCTCTCGCCCAAAAAATATTCCCCTCTTCTTACTTCCCCCTTTCTTATATAGAGTCTCTCCTGTTGATTTTTCATAGGATCTTCTAAATTGATAATTATTTCTTATGATTTCTTTAGTTACTCTCATCTTGCATTTATATTCATCATAAAGAAATTGTAAAAAATATCTCAATAATAAAAAATAAATTTCAGTAGGATCATAAAGAGATATCCAAACAAGAACACAAAACTTTACTCTATGAAAACCCACATGGGGAAAAACCAACAACCTTTTCCTTAGAGAAAATTTTCAGTTAAACATGACACATGCCTAGATATTCTAGTAATTCACAAGGTAGAATTGACTAGCAAAGTAGACTCGGTAAAACCTGGTCCAACTCCCTTCCAGTTAAGTCAAACATATACCCAAGAGACTCAGTCTAGTCTTCTCTACTAGGGCCGAATTTTGGCCTTCTTCTACACCCAAAACTCTTGGTCCTGTAGCTTTGATATGCCTCAAAATTTTGGTCCTTTTTGTCACACATGTGAGGTGATAGAAGGAGATTCGATCCACATGTGCAAGGGCTAATGGAGAGAGGGAGAGAGCTCAGTCTTCTTTTGGTTAACTTTAGCCTTCCTTCTTCCTTGTCTCCTTTACTAGATGAATAAATAAATTTTTATTTTAGTGTGATAATCAAAATTTCCCAAGAGGAAGAAGTCGTGTAGCATATATATAGTGATTTTGGAGGTTGAATAGGTGCCTTACTTGACTAGGGCTGACTTGGCTTGTTTGGAGCCAAAAATTCAGTTTTCAAAATTTTATTTTTTCTCTTCTAGAAATGACATGAAGAACATGCCTAAAATTTCTTTTTTGACAATAGCATGAAGAACATGATTTATATGTATCATTATAAATACATCAAGGGCTAAAATATTAATTATGAAGACTGACCATAGCTACAAAATTCAACGCTCCCTCTTAGCTAGGGAGGTATTCATAATGACTATCTAGATGTTCTCATGTTGGAAAATTTCTCTATGAAAGGTTACAACAATTCATCATCAACATCAATGTCGTCAAATTACCATAATCCTAGTCAATAATTGTGACACATAGTAAATCATCAATATCAACAAACAACTATAATTATGGTCGATACCTATGACCTATGGTGTATCCTCACCATAATCTTGGTTGGTACTCTTGCCACATGGTACATCATTAGCATCAACTAGTCACCATGATTTTAGTCAGTTCCTCTAAACCATGGTATACTGACTAGCCTTGGTTCACCATCATCCTAGTCAATTTATTTGACTTGTGGTGAAACTCCAAAGGCCACACTCTACCTGAGTAATTATGGGCCTGATCCTAAATGTGCTCACTCAACCTATCTAGAGAGTACATTGAGCCCGATATTGAAAGGAACCCACTCAAATAAGTGATTATGGGCCCCTAAGACAATTATTCCTAATCCTAATCAACATTCTTGATACAAGAAGAATGATTGTCCATTGTCAAAGCATTTTCCCTAATTTTGGTGCCCATAATTGACACAAGGAAAATGTTTGTCCATGATGGTATCATATAAATACTCTAGAAAAATTTCCATAATCCTAGTCAACCTAACCTTGGGAGAATGAATGTATTTAATGCTACAAATTCATCGCTCACTCTTGCTGAGAAATACATACTCAATCACACTAAGCTTTCCCTCAAAGTATATAGAATTCATCCTGAGACAAAGGGTTTGTCAACACTCTGTTTGACTATAGAATAATACTGAAGCCACATTGTTTCATTTTGTATCATGTATTAGTACTAGATCTCATTGTGCATTGACCTATCATCACGGTCATCAACTCCACCTGATCAAGACAATCCTGCAAGTAGCCTTTGAAACAATACTACTTCTCAACTTGCAAACCAAGCTGCAATGTACTTGGCCTCTGCAGTACTGAGTGCGATATATGTCTAATCCCTGCTCATCCAATATTATAATTGAGCCAAACTTGAGGTAATGTCTTGATGGACTGTTCTTGTCTTCTGCACTATTTTCCAATCTGAATCTATGTATGCCTGCAATTGTAATTTACTGTTTGAGACATATATCAAACCATAACTAGTTGTTCCATAACCAACTCTACCATGTTGGTACTTTAACACATGTTGAGCTTCATTCCTTGGCTCAATCCTAAGCTAATCAACTTCCTACGTTAAATCCATCACCACAACTTCTTTCATGTCACCTTGATTGGGTGCTCCCTAAAACATGCCCTATTGTGGTAATCTTGGCAGCTCCCTTAGCCTGACAGACCATCATCTCAAGCTCATAGGTAAATTCCCTCTGAAGCTAAAAAAGGGTCTCTACCTACTCCTTCTATTATAGAAGAAATTATTTCTCACATCGCTACTCCCTCTGACACATGAGCTATTGGATGTGGAGCCTGATTATCTCCCTGATTGGTCAGAGGTTTTTTATTTTAGCTATGGTTGGATCCCAGTTCTTAATGGGGGAGTGTGGGGGGATTTTTCTCCCCACTATTTCTGCAAGGTGGGGTGGTTGCAATTCTTTGGAGCCCCCCCCCCCCCTTCCAGCGGGGGTTCAAGGGTAGCATCTCCGAAGCGAAAATTGGATGAAAACTTTCCTTGTAAAATATTGTAATTTTGTAGTCAATTTGTTTTTTTCATTAGGAAGAAGATATGACAGTAGAAGTTATGTTAATTTAAGGTTTTTTGTGGTAGAAGGAAACTGTCATTTTATAAAATGGAATTGTATTGTGGCTATGTATTAATTATGTGCATGAAGAAAAGATGAGAGATTGTGTGAGAGCGAAGAGAAAATTACAGTGGATTTGATGTAGGTTGTGTCTCTTCATTTTGCTAGATAATATAAAAGGAAGGATTGGTTGTTCTCCATGGATGTAGCTGAAATAGGGTGAACCACGTATATCTGTGTGCCTCTTGTTTTATGTTTTTTTTTTTTTCCTCAATATTTTATATGTTCAATTGCTTTGTTAATTGATTTCTAACATGAGTCATTCTGCGTCTATTACAGAAAAATCATACAGGATCAACACTGATACATCAATCTAAAAATACCAAGGCAAACATATATTCTTGTGATTGTACAAAGAAATTTTCAATCGTGATACTTCTTCTCATGTATCTCAAAGCCCTGAGGTAACTCTATGTATACTTCTTCTTGTTCAATTAATCCATTGAGAAAAATGATCTTTGTCATTAGAGAAATTTTGAGCTCTAAAATTGGTCTCAAAACAAAAATGTACAACCAAAAGAAATTTTATAAGAACCAACAGGATTCAAGATGATGATGTTAACCATGGGGGATGATTCACCATTTTTTGAGTCAAAAGAAGAAAAAAAAAACTACTTTTTCAACTTGTGTTTTCAACTTGTATTTTCAACTTATATCCCTATGGTTTTACTTAAATTTTGAGCAGTATCACTCGTTGGATGTGGAATTTAATTCCTCATCCAAGGATTACCCATATTTCATACTTTTTATGGACCCTTCTATGCAAAAAATGAGAAATACATGAAAAATGTGATTGCAATGATGCTTTCCCATGTATTTATCATTTTTTGTGTAGTAGGGTCCATTGAAAGTATGCAAGATGGGTACTACATGGATGATGAATTAAATTATGCATCCAATAAGTGCTCCTACTCAAAATTCGAGAAAAACCATTGAGAGATAAGTTGAAAATACAACTTGAAAAAAAAAGTTTTTTCTTTTTTCCCTGTAAAATTTGATGATATAATCTAATCTTATTTTATTATTTCCACTAGTTTTTATAGTATTCCTTAGGAGGCCCATTTTATACCTTAAAATTTCTCTAATGATCCACTTGGTGTATTTTTCAAAGAAATGATAATAGTTATAATAGAATTATACCTCACAGCTAGAGCAAACGTCTTGTCATGATCTTCTCCCTCATTATGGGAGAAACTTGTATTCTCAACTCTTTCTTTGTACTTGTCCATGCTAACAACTATTTCACGCTAGATATTGTAGATCCATTTTGAAGGCACCATTGAATTATATTCAACACAATCAAGGTATACTTCAAAATTGTTAATATTCTAACTCCTCTAAGCTCGGATCTCATCTAGTACAATATCTCTCAACATAAATAAAAAAATAAGTGAAAGTCCTATTGTCACAAGTTTTGCTTCATTCTTCCACCACTTCCATCTACTGCTAGAGCCTTGGTAGCCTTCAATATGTACCTGCAATCCTCACTAGGAGGCCAAGGAAGAACAATTATGACCCAACAAAAGAAACAAAGAGAAAAGGATAAATAATAGTAAAACAACAACAATAATAATAATTAAGGAAGAGTGAGATACAAAGTACTTGTCTTTTGAGGATTATAGTAAATTCCAGCTCCTTGTTGATCTTAGCCTTTTTGCATCCATATTGTATATTTATCATCCTTTCCCTCATCATCAACATGATGCCATTCCTTCCTTACATAGGCTACGCTTCTTTCAGCAGAAACGTTAATCTAGATCTAGGCTTTTATCTACAAACCCTGGTATTTTAACATTTAATACTTTTAGTCTTATAGGATAAACCCTAATTAAATTTTACACCTATTTCAAGTCCAATCAAATTTTGTAAGGTGCCAATTCTTATTTCCATAACCAAATGTCAAGATCACGGAGCTTCCAATGATATGACTTCATCAAGTGATAAATATGATAGACCCACAACATACTTGGTTACTACTTCAACATTACTATTAGTGACATTCTAACAACCAAGTAATCTCATCTAACCATTTATCTTTACCCTTTCAATCCAAGTAGCATATGATTCACTATAATAAGGACACATCAAGTTCTACACATGACTCATTTTTCTGAAGAATATATTGGTCTCCAACTTGAAGAGGTAATCTCCCTCTTTTTTACTATAATCTTGATATAAGTGAAGGTAATAACCAAAAACACTTCCTTCATCAAAGTGTGCTTTCTTCACAAGCATGATACTGATCCTTTTTCCTTCTTTTCTTGATGTGAAAGGTATAGATTCCAATATCGAGTGTTAATATAAAATATTTATAACATAGGTCATACCTTAGCATGAACATAAGGTGTCTTTTAGGGATTTCAATATCCTACTTCTCAGCACAATGCAACATCTTTTAAGGAGAAACACAGGTTAGTTGTTCAGCACATGTGTATTGATCACACATATAATTTATGTTTATTTATCTTTCTTTAAGCAAAAATTCGACCTATAATTTCTTCAATATGACATTCATGCTACATATTATAAACTTGTAAGTTGAAATGACCCCTTCATAACTTCCTTTAATGGTTTCTTCAAGAATCCCTTGATGTATGGCAACAAACTAGACTTGGTCCTATGATGTGACTAAGGAATAGATCACAACCTTATCAACTTTTGATATAAAATTTTTCAAGCAAGTATATTCAAGGCTATTTGGTTATTATTTATTCTAACTGAAGTAAGAGAGTTTCCATGGTAAAATTTTTTATCTCAATCAAAATCACTGTGGATAAATTGAGTGTTGATACACACCTTTTATGTTAATTTTTCATAGAGCTACATTGTTCTTTGCTTTGATAGTTACATTTCTTCAATAACATGTTAAGTTCACCCCAAATAATTATATCATTGTATAGATCTACATTATTAACCATCGAAAAATGAAATTATGTAGAAAGAACAACATCATCATCATCATCTAAGAAACGAAACGTAAAAGGATCAAAGGAAGAGAAGCATGAACATATAGAGACACCAGGATTAGTCCGAGAGCAAGGAAAAACCCACTACAGGGAAAACCATTGCAAATTATTCTTCTAGATCGTCATCAAATGATTTAGTAAATAAGGGTACAATGATCCATAGATCTATATATTCATGATGCAGTAAACAAAAATAACACATGCATAATATGACCTTACACATGTCTCTGCTGAAGGAACTTGAGTTTGAGAATTGAGTTGCACTGAAAATGGCTAAAGCATACTGATGAATACTGGTGATACTGGTTAGATACATATTGCAGCAAAAATAGATAGAGCAGATCTACAAATCTACGAATCTACAACCTCAAGAGAATGGGTCTCAAATATCATCAAGTGATCTCAACTACCAAGTACAAGATCTGAGTCTAGGATGATGTCAATGACTTTTCTGAAGAGACTATTACTACACAAAAAATGTATGAGGGTATTACCCAAGCTACTACCTGCGACCCAAATCAGATCTACCCATAAAAATATTCAACTGTGGCCTTAACAATGTGATCCTATAGTTATAATAGCCCTGACTGCAACTTCGATGTTTTATGCCCATGACTGAGGGCCTGATTTGCCCAACACTCAAGTCGCACCCTAAACAAGCTCTTCCCGTGGTTCTTCTATCTCATTCGTGGCCTTGCTAAGGCCTACCCGCATTTCTAGCTATCTCAGATCAGTCACTACCTTCCCCTGGCCTGCCCATGGTTATGGCCTATAACACCCAAATTAAATGCGAGCCTCTGTCTATGATCTTGATCCTTTTCGTGATCTTCCCATGACGTACCTGTGCGAGCCAAAATAGAAAATATGAACCAAAACCAAAATATCATGAAGAATATATCATGAGTGAATGTGTGAGAATGAACTTGCGGTCACTTCTATTTGTAGCCTCCATGTGTGACTACTCAGGGTTAAGGCTAACTCCACATATGGTTAAGTCGACCGATTCCATTTCACTTTAATAAATAAATTAAATCATAATTTAAATTTCACTTAACTTATTGGGGCGATCTATAGGTTTATTTTTGTCCTCTCGAAAAGAGGAACCTAATAAAATTATAATCACAACCATCCAAGTTGTTCATAGTGGAATTTGACCATAGTTTCATAATTTTAACACTCCCTCTCAACCAGGGAGAATTCCACCTACCAATATTTATTCATCAATCAATATTCCATTCTGTTATCATCATGCATCATCATGCATTTTCATCGATCATCTTTTTCATGCAGTCACCATAATTGTGGATCATTTTCATCATAAATCATCAATTCACTTCTCATGATTATTTCTGGTTATCTCTTGATTGTACGTGTTCGTATGTTGAACATTATTGGATCTAGAAGAAGAATTTTTCACCAAAGGGGATCTTAGGCTACCACCCTTCGACTATTATGCTATCAATCAGAATCTCTACCATTGAGTTACTACCTGTAATATCATCATCAATCAACATCAGAGAGCATATCATCACAGAGCACATCTGGATCTGTAACCGCATCAGGGAGCATATATCTACCCAGAATCTCATGGGGGAGATATAACTCTACAACCCCATAAATAGAAATAGGATATCCCTCCATGCAGGGGAGCCCAACTCGACCTTGGGATTACATCAGAGACTCACTCTCAACCGGAACCACATAGGGTTATCTCAACCCATCCTATTTCCTACTGATATTACCATCGATGACCCTAAATATTCATGTGGTAGAACACCTGCATCATAATCTCCTTGGGTTGTACACCCCAAGTACACTCTCAAATTGTTGGCCAAACAAGGAGTGGTATTCCCGAAAAGCCCTGCTTGTGGGTATGATGAAAATTGGGGTATACTTTGTAACGACCAATCAGGGGAGAATCATTCTACAACCTTATGAAGACATGGGAGCTGAATATGAACCCTATTTTCTAGAGTTCCCTCAACCCCATGAGCCCTTTATCTCAATTCCTCGTCCTGGGAGCTCATACAGGGAGGAAGAGTTGGCTCATTGTCCTCGATCAGCATTACTCTCATCTGGTATCTTCTTATTCCTTTTCATATAGGAAATAAATTCAAGTGTTATGTTATAACATACATAATCATATAAATTACAACAAGATACCAATCATAACAAGATACCATAATAATCCTCCCTCTCACAGAAGTGTCAATCAGAAGCCTAAGCTTGTCTCAAGCAACTGCATTGTCTCAATAAATGGACAAATCATAGTCCCGACTATATGTATATGGGATTATTTATTATCACAGTGTATCCATGTCTTATCTATATCATTCACAAATAACTCTCTATGGAGCTTCCACATCATGCCTCACAATTAGCCTTGCTAGCAGCATTGTATCCGACCTCGGTTGTGCTATGGACCTCTCATCCAGTATATAATGGTAGATCTCATTGTGCTCATCAATAATAATCCAAAACATCATCATTTCATCGATGCAGCTACATATCATGGGAGATATATCTCAACCTTTAAAAGTAGATTGTTTCATGCAATTATTTCAAAAGATATTTGGTGGGAATTCTGAATGAAGCAGCTCAATCATTAATTCAATCATGTTCTATGCACATCATATATGGATGGATGTTAAAAAATGGAACATCAATGCTTTAATAACCTAATAGATTCCATGTCACATTCAATCAACATTTTAACTTTAAATCATAGTGTCCAATATTTTACATTACACAAAGACATTTCAATAGGCTTAAAATATGGAATTCATTTCCAGAATTCCAGAAATTGATTCATCATGCCATGATACATCATTATGAGATTCAGAAACCATCTCCCTCTTACTTATATCTTTAGAGGCTCATAATTTTTCAAGGGTAGACTATTAGTATGTAAAACCAAAGCCAAAATCAAAATCAAGGCCATACCTTGGAACTCATTATCCTGACTTCACCATATGATTGTCAAATATAGAAAATTCTAAATTGAGTAGCTTGCATCACATAATGTTCTCTACAAGCATAATTCCTTAACATGCCAACATAACCATCCTTACATAAACCAATGTTGTGTCAATGAAGTTAGTTCATCAGAGTTTAGAAGGCAAAACAAAAAATATTATCAAAGATATTGATTTCATAGTATCAATTATTTCAATGAGAGACATGTAGATATCATATCAAGTCTTGAATTCATTTATTGCCAAGCCATCAAGTCTGTCATTTAACATGTCATTATAGGCTATTTCCATTACTATATGTGGGTGCATACATCAAGTTTAAGTCATGCAGGTTCCATCTTCATACTGAATCATAGCAACATTTTGAGGCCCCGAAAATCAGTGCAACAACATCGGGGAAAACCACCCGGTCAGGGACTTAAAAATCATCCCTTATCCGTTTGATATGGTGGCTCCAATTGGATCTATGGGACCAGTTTCCAAATGAAATATAATTTGGTGGATGTTTGGTATTTTAACTGACTGTAACTTGATAGATGGGAGTGATAACAAGCTTGAAGAAAATAAATATACCTATCTATATCTATCTTGGGATGAATTATATTTATATGCGATTTAAAGAGATTATCTTTCATCGAATATAAATTAAGATTATACAAACACTTAGAGAGATAAAAATAAATTTAAGATAATAAATTTAATTAAATAGTTAATTAAATCAATTGAATAAGCACATATCACATCTCTTTATTGCATGTATTCAATATTTATAAAAAATGGAAATGGAACATGTTCATAAGTGAATTAATGCTAGATTGTGTTAAAAATATACATATAACAAAACTCCATGAGAAAAATCAACTGTTTCTCATTTGAGACAAAAAATTAACACAAACATAAAAGTACCATATATGCTAACTCTGCTCGTTCGAAAAATAGTATCTGGTCCAACCTTTTCTATTAATAAAAACTTTAAGAGTACAAAAGTGTTACTTCTGTAAAGTTATCTTTTCAGAATTTCAGGACCCCTTCTTAAAAGACATGAATGGGTTTATATAATAAAATAAAGAGTTCAAAAATAGTAATTACATAAAGAGTTGAGGAGGTTTAAACAACTCTCCTTAAATTAAGTGAAATTAAAAACATAAATAGAATTTGATGGGGTGACTTGCTTAAGGATTGCACCACTATCTCATTGGCCACTCATTCCTTTAGTTGAAGGATGTTGAACATAGGTTGAACCTAAGAATGTTGGCCTGGCCTGATGTGCAAATTTCCTGTATAAACCGTATGTGGAAGTGGAGACATCATATAGCAAGAAGTATCTATTAGACAACACAAAATTAGCCATTGGCTATGTGGATTAACCAAATACTTCCAATACTTTTCCTAGTCCAACTTCTCCAATTTCTCGATTCTTTCTTCTTTTACCTTGGACATTTCCTACCCTTGTCTTATTAAATCTTTAACAATAGGTATAGAATGAGGAGGGCATCGATCAATAAGATTAGCAACAATGAGATTCTAGCTAATTGTTTCAACAATTTTATTAGCAACATCTTCAGCTCTGCAAATTTCCCTTTCATCTTTTTTTAATTGTATGTCCCAACCAGTAAATAAAATTTCCTTTTTGGAATCTTTAATTCTATGAAGATTCGCCTTTCGGCCTTCAGTAGTATATTTCTAGGTGAAATACTGTGACACTTTTTCATCGATCTCATCAAATCTGATTCTTTAGTCCGCTAATTAATTCATCAGTGATTCACTCTTTTCACATAATTCAATAATACTTCACAACTTTTGGCAGAAAACAACATGTTGTTGGGCCAAATGGCTATTCAATTCAAATGCTTCCTTCGTGAATTAATCTACTTTGGGATTGTCTTTCAATTGCTCAAAAATGAATTGAAATTGATGTATTTGAGTATCCTTAGCACCAATTCCAGATTGATGCTACAAATTTAATTGATCTAGGCTTTCTTGGAGCTGTGATACTTGTACATGTAATTGTTGATTGACACCCTACTTCTCTGCTTCTAATTCATGTTCCAATTGAATGATTCTTTCATCCTTTTCTTTAACTAACTGTTGAACTTTAGTGGCCTTATCTATAGTGGCGGATGAAGAGGCTCCTGCAGACTGAGTCAAACGAGTTAGATCCTGAGAAGCACCTACTTGTGAATATTTCCAAATTACTTCCATAGTAACATCTTTGGGAACAAGGATTTGAGACTGTTATTTTCTCCTCCTTTTCCTTTGCCTACTTATGATAAATTTATGTCTAGGACTATAAAATATATCTAAGGGCAGAATTTATTCAATTTTCAATACAATCTCTAAGGTAGGGTAGGCCAGGATGAATTCCACTTGTTATGTGCTAACTGATTTGTTAGTTGAACCAACAGTAAATGGGTTCTAAATTTTTCTTTGAGGTGTTTCCATTTCTTGTTGATGAGCGATGATCACCATTTCCTATTGTCCTTTGAGCTGTTGATTGAAATCCTTCCAAACATCATTTAAACTACTTGGAAATTGTAGATATTTGGCTTGAACTCCAAAAAACTTATCTTCTTTTGTTTTGCTAAGGACTTCATTATCCTTAGGTGGTTTCTCTTTTTGCTACTCTTTTTGTTGCTACTCTTTCTATGAGATGGGTTCGGATACCTCTAATATATTTAAAGGAATCCATTCCAATATTTTATTTCGGTAATTCTTGAAATTTTAAAGTTTTTGTGGATTGAGGCGTGATACTTCTAATTTATAAACTACAGAATAAGCATCGAATGAATCAAAAAAATCATCAAAATCATCATCCTCATGCACAAATGGCCTGATTTTCATTTGAGTTGTGAAATAATTGACAACTTAGTTTGGGTCATATTTTCTGTTTGAAATTGTAAACAATTTCAAGTGTTGAATTTGATTGACCTCTAACCTTGCATGCTTATAAGTATATAATGCATAGACACCATAATGAATAGGAAAATATGGCCACGATGCTTTCTTTTCTTCCTTCAAAAACTTAGTCAATCCATTACCAACAATCTGATAGGCGATTTCTCTTGCAAGAAGTTTATCCAGAACATACAATGGTAAAACATGTGGTCGAGCCAAGTTTCTGAAGAGTCTGAAATAGCTAAACAATTCTTCATCAAACCATTTTCCAATGGAGGATAAGTTTTCTTGTGCTTCCTTGGATAATCTAGGGGTTTTTTCATTGAATACAACTTGAAATAATGGGAGCATAACTCCATGGAATATTTTGTAGAAATGGGTCTCATATTTTGATTCCCATATAATACTATGATATACATGAATGGGAAGAGGGTCTTGGGTAGTCCATTTCCAACCCACGGTTGGTAAATCAGAGGTAAAACATTCAACATCCATAATATAAGAATTAATATAAAATGAGGGAAATATTTTGGATGAAATGGAATGATTCTTTCAATATTCAAGAATTTGGGTGGCGGTATTATTGGACAAAATGGTTCCCTAGTGAATGATATAATAATTTGTAACCACTTGCATGAGAGGAACCCATTCAACTAATAATTTAGTGGTATTGGGCTGGCCGAAGAGTCTAGACATCATTGCAGCAATATAAAAATAGGTACTAGCAAGGTAATTAGTGGAATACATACCCTTATCATCATTTTTATTCTTGTTTGGGTTGTTCCTCCACTGCTTGATGGGATTCGAATTTATTTCATTTTGCATGGTGAATTATACTAGAAATTATTTATCATAGACCTTCTCCGAGTCTAGAATGTGGTAGATTCTCTTCAAATAATCAGCTTTGAAATACCCTATCATTCTTGCTCTTTTTGTCAGGAAATTTCTGTCTCCAATATTGCGATTGTCGATTATCCATTTTACCAAATCAATATATGGTAAAATTTTGGGGCGTGCAACAATCCGATGTAGAAAAGAGTTGGTGACCTCTTCTATAGTATCTGCAGTAGCATCTCTTTCAACCATGTGGGTTTTCTCATCTTCAAATAATCTATAAATATATTCCCAAGGGGAAGAACCACTCTTTTATGCACATGTCATGTCTGTGAATAAGGGGAGCATCTCTATGACTTCATTGGCATAAACTGTAAGATTCATGGGAGCGATGCCTTTTTTTGATTTCTTCGCAGCCTTTGAAATTTTTGAAGAGCTCTTCTTATTTGGACTTGCCTGCAGATAATCAAGAATGATAAGTGAAAAGGAGGAAATATTTTTTATAATGGGAAAGTACTATAATAATGGAAATAATGAGCGAATGAAACTTGGCACACAGATAATCTAGAAATTCAATACTCTTGTAGTCAAATCATTTTTGGGGCATGAGTTGTTAAAACCATTTAAGTTATGACATTAATGGAAAGCATGGGTCGATGTGCCCACACAATCTTTCAATCATTTAAACGATATATTTCTGCATCGCAGACGTTATTCGTGTGTGAACATTTTTAGAATGTCAATTAGCTACCTTTTGCTGATTACGACATCGCAATTGCAATTTCAACAGAAATGAAAAATGGGTGGAAGTGGTCATGAAATGAGAGTGTGATGCGATGGAGTATATCACATCGGGGAAATGTGAAGGATGGATTAAAGGTTTTCATGGAAACAAACACGATATGTGATTTATTAGATGGCAGAAGTGGGTCCCATGGTTTGTTTTTCATTGAATATCGTTCGGGAAAAAGCCTTTTTCCTTTATTAAAATGCTTTATTGACTTTCACATTGCAAATCATTTAGAGTGGCTTTTAGAAGCCATATGATTTTCATGTGATATTGGGATTTTGCGATTGAGATTTGCTTTTACGTTTTCTTAATATTCTCTTCTTAAGTGTCCTTTTAATTAACTCAACGTTTTCAACCCATTTTATTCATATTTCTATTTGAATTAATCACTTAAGGGTTTTATTCATTCTAGTCTAAAATGTTTTTAAAAGGGTCCTCCTTATTTTCCTAATGTAACCATTCTAAATAATGGGTGTTGTTGAATAGAAAAAAAATTGGCGATCACTGAAAGAACCAATTATCTCTGAAAAATGAATTTCTTGGTATCTTTAAATAAGTAAAAATAACTAAGGAAACAATTTTCTTTTCAAAATATTTGAATAAATAAAATTACTCAGAATAAATTTTTTTTATCTTATTGCTAATCTTTCAGAAACTTTTCATAAATAAACATCTTCATTCCTCTATATTAATCATAAATTTGTTTAAAAGATAAAGTAGGTGTCTTTTTTTAACTTAGCCTTTTGATTTACTCATTTTTTCGTAGGTAAAGCCGTTGCTGCTAGCAGGCATTTATAGCCTCAAAGAGGTTACCTTTTAACCATCAATGATTCAGTATCCCATCCATCTATTATTACAATATTTTGAGATAAATCCTTAATCATATAATCTATTTTTTTCTCATTCTTAAAATTTCATTTTTCTGGCTTGGAGACCATAAAGTGACAATGCCATTTGCTGGTTATAATTAGACTGAAGAAGTTGACTCGTCATGAGACCCATTGGCTTATGATTATTTAATAATCGTGATCCATCACCCTGGTTTGATATGCAGTAGTGATGATGTCAGTTTATTATTTACCTATGATTATGGTAAGCAGGTTCATGATGAGACCCCTTATCCTTTTAAGTTTTTAATAATTTTGAATTAAACTATATAAAAAGCATAATTAATGGACGGGGAGAATCATTGACTCCTTAAGAGTTTTGGATGACAACTTTAGAGTTAAATATGTTTAGTGACAATTAGTCTTTACTTTTTAAATATGAACCTTTTCTGACTGATAATAGAGTAAAAGGACTTTACAAATTTTAGGTTTACAAAATTTACAATTTCAATTGAATTTTTTTTTAGAGTTATGTATTATTCGTCCAATTTTCAATTTTGTAGTCATTTCCTCAAAAAAATATATTCTTCATAATAAAAAGTCATAAAATTATTCAGAGATGTTTCGAAAATCCAAAAGTATGTAATAAAACATTATTCTTATAAAAAATATAAAAGTATGAGTATGGTACATTTAGAAGAAATTTTCTTCTAAAAACAGAATTTTTTCAAAATTAGCTCGTTGATAGGAAGAAAATGTTTTCTCCCTTGAAGATCTTGTAGCATGAAGGTTGATGGGCTAATTTTTTCTATGATTTGAAATGGTCCAAGCCACATTATTTGGAATTTTGTATGGTTACCTTTTTCCTCATGTGCCTTGTCCCACTTAAGGACGAGGTCTCCAACCTGAAATGATTTTGGGAAACAAAATTTTCATCGAAATAAATTTTTACAATCTGCTAATGTTGAGCATGAGTTAATTTAGCCTTTTCCCTTTCCTCTTCTAGTTTAAGGATATGAGACATTCTTAAATATAAGGAAGAAGAAGGTACTTCATCAATAAATTGAACTAGGGCTAATGAAGGAAGAACTAAATTTGATGGAATTACAACTTATTTTCCATAAACTAGTTTGAATAGAGAAGTGCCTATATAGTCCTTTTGAGTAATCCTATCTGCCCAGAGTGAAAATTTTAAAGACTTACGCCAATTTTTTTAGCTCTCATCAATAGTCCTTTTTATGATTATTATGAGATTTTTAATTGTTGTTTCTGCCAAACCATTCCCCCTGGGATAGTAATTAGTGGAATATTTAAGTTTAAAACCTCTTTTGAGAGAACATTTAGTCAAAATATTACCCAAAAAATAAGATGCATTATCGAACATAAGTGCTTTAAGTAAGCCAAACCTCGTAATAATGAATTGATCAATAAATTAAATGATGGCTTTAGAATTAGCTATCTTTAGTGGAACAACTTCCACCCACTTAGTAAAATAGTATGTTGCAGTGAGAATGTATTTATGCTGTTTGGATGAGTTATGAACAATCTCACCTATGATATGTAGTCCCCATTTCTTATAAGGTTGTTCAGTGTTGAACGGTTGCAAGGATAAGGCTGGTTTTCTTTGTCTTCTAACCAAATTTTGGCATGTTTTACATTTTCTCACATATGCATGAGCGTCTTTGAAAAATGTTGGCCAATAATATCCTACATGGAGGATTTTTTGTGCGGTGGTATCTCCTCCAAAATTTCCACCTACGGGTCCATCATGGATTTCCTGCAAAACATTCCATGCTTCAGACTTTTCAAGGCATATTAATAGTACAGAGTCATAGTTTTTCCTAAATAAAACATAATCTATGATCTGATATTGATTAGCTTTCAATCTTGGAGCTCTTTTTCTTTTATAATTGAGTGTTGTGGGAGCATATCCATTTTTTAAATAAAATTGAAGATCAGTATACTGTGATTCAGATTCATTTAGGCTTACCTCAACAATTTGTATGGTATTACCTGACTCTTCATCATTTGATATGTTGGATACTCTGGATAGTAATCTGTGAAGACCTTTTTCTCTGACAATTTTGGATGGTCTTGTGTCAATGTCATATTCCTGCAGAGCAGTAACCCAATTTTCCCTCTTTTATCCTAGTTCTTTTTTAATAAGCAATTGCCTTACTGCTGAAAATGGAACTATTACCTTGGTGTGTGTCTTTAGGAGAAAAAGTTTGAAATTATTTAAATATTTGTAAACAACAAAGGCTTGTTTTTCCACTTCTGAATAATTTAGTTCAGCACCTTGGAGATTTGAACTAAAGAAGGAAATGGGTGCTTCAATCTTTTGATCATCAATTTGTGTTAACACAACAACATAAGATGTTTCGATAGGAAAAGTATTTTTACACTGAAAACTGTCACCTTGACATTTTTCTGACTGTATGAGCTCATTAACACTCATACATGCCTCCTCTGCAAGTCTTACAACCTTTGTTCCTCATTCCAAGCCCTGAAACTGGAAGAAAAACCCTAAAAATCTCTGAAACTCAGGGTATGCAGGTAACATGAAGCCTGCATGCGTTTTTAGCTAGGGTACGCAAGTAAATTGAAGATAAACTGCGTTCTAGAACGCACTTTTCCAGTGTAATGCCTGCGGTACCCCTGTAAAGTCAAAAAAGCACGAAATTAAACCAAAAAAGTTGATTTTTGGTCAATTCTGGAAGGTTCTGGATGAGATTTTTTGGGGATGAGTACGCTTTGGTAAGGTGCATGTATCCCACACCTTAAGGAACTAATCCCTTGATGTGAGGAGCCTATCCCTTTGAAGGAGGGTTCTATCCCTTTAATGGTGGAATCCTAACCTCCTCGTCTGTTCTATAAAAGGAGGCATTGGGAAGCCTTTTGGGTGAGGTTTTGAGAAGCTAAACTAATGGAGGATTGAAGAATATTTTGATGGGTAAAATATTTGAGTTGAAGTGCTGTTGAGATTTAGATTTCCTTCTGCTGAGCTTTTGAGAGGAAAGATCACATACCTTTTATGCTTCTGGAGGAAGAGTGCAAGACTTATCAAAGTAGAGGAGATTCCTGCTTCGGACCCCGGGAAGGCCTTTCGAACATCAAGGCTAAGGTTGTAAGTTTCTTCTGTATATTTTAAGATTAATACAATCAAGTTCTGTTTTTCTCAATAAATTGTCGTTCGATTGTTTAATTTCAATAAGCTGTCGTTTGATCATTTATTTCATAGATTCCTTGATCACTATGATAGGTATGTATTATAATTATTTGTTATACAGGTGCTATTGATATTTTCTTGTTTGTGATTGCAGATAAATGAAATATGATACCTTATTGCGATAAAAGAGCTCTTGTTGCGACGAAGGATTATTGATACGACAGAAGCACTACGACCACAAATAAGCGTTGGGATCTAAGGTAGGATCGACACCTTAATAAAATTTATTTGTAAAACGAATATATCTAGAGAAAGACAAACTTAGTTGTTCGTTTGTTGCTAGATTGTCTTCTGACACTAGGGAGATCGATCTTGTCCGCAAGAACGATTTATCCGGCCAACAAGTATAAAAAATGAAATGATTTAAAAAATCTAGGGTAGTTAGAGAAGGAGAATTTATGATGGCTTGCTTGATTAGATCAAAAAATTCTCTTTCATTGTGTCCCTATTTAAAGAGTTTTTTTTTATTAATCATTACTTCCAATGGTAAAACAATTTTGGAAAATTTAGGAACAAATCAAATAAAAGAAATTATCTTTCCTAAAAAGGACTACATGAATTTCTTGTTATGGGGAAGAGAGATTTTAGAAATTTCCTTTATCCTTTCTAGATCTATGCAAATGCCTTCTTTTGACACAAAAAATCCTAAATGTTTACCTTGAATCAAAGTGAAATAAGACTTTTTAGTATTTAATGAAATTCCATACTTTAGAAAACGTTCAAGGATTTTCTTGAGATCATGATAGTGGTCATTTATTTTCTTATAATAAATGATTATATCATCTAAGTATACAACCATAGTTTTTTTTTATTAGTCCTCTGAAAGAAATATCCATTGCTCTTTGAAAAGTTGCTCCTGCATTGATTAAATAGAAAGACATTTTTTGATAACCATAAGTTCCCCATTTAGTTCTAAATGTAGTCTTTAACCTATCTTCAGGATGAACCAAAATCTAATTATAGCCTAAAAATCCATCAAAGAAAGACAATAATTCGGATCCAATAACTGAGTGAATTTTTTTTCCATAGGTGGTAATGGTAAATTGTCTTTTAAGAAGCTTTGTTTAAGTTCCTAAAATCTATACAAATGTGAATGTCACCATTATTTTTCCTAACAGGGACTAATTTTGAAACCAAATTTTAATGCCTAATAGGGAATATAGTCTTAGCCTTAAGGAGTATATTTAGTTTAGATTTGATTTGACTTTCAAGATTGGGGTGAATTTTCCTTAACTTTTGTTGTATATGCTTCTTAGTGGACGTCATTGGGATAGTATGTTGGATAATGGAGGTATCATACATCTTGAGATATTCATATTTCCATGCGATAAATTTCATATATTTTTTCAATAAATAAATGAAAGTTAATCTTTCATCAGGCGAGAGACTAATACCTAAATTGATATTCTAAGGATTGAGATCTGTGCCAAGGTTTACTAGTTCAAACCTCAAAGTTGAACCTTTTAGTTTAGAATTAGTTACATTCTTACATATGTCTTTTACATCATAAAGATCTTCAAGTTTCAACACAGATTTAGGTATTGCATTCTCATCAGTCTTTTGATTCATTTTTTTTTCATGTCCATCTTCATCGATTATTTGATCATCATATGACCCTTCTAATGTGAGAAATGTTAGAACATCTTCATCATCATTAAAAACTCTCCAGTTAGTAACATTATCAAGAATATGTTGACACCTAATCCTAAGGGGTTGGGTGAGATTGTATATTATTGTAATTTAGTAAATAAGGAAGGCCAAGATTCATTGGGAAGTGAATCCCAATAGCCTCACCTCCATGTATAAGTACACACACAATCTCCATCTAATACACATTGAGTTTTTCGGAGTTACCTCCTGGTCTGACATGGTATCAGAGCCAGTCCCATTTTTGGCATTCCTGACTTTGGTGTAACCCCCTCATGTTGTGCATTTTTGTAGACTGCCATTGTGCATTCAGTTTTCTGTTTTATTGTGCCTGGCATTTTGGCACTCCTGGAATAATTCTTCAATTATTTTTCTGCACATTCTGCCTACTTTTGTTTCTTCACACCATTGTACAATTTCTGCTCAAATTTTGAGCACAGTTAAATTTACTGTACAATTTTTTTACTATTCACACTCATTTACTTTCACTCCTCGGCCCTCCCTCACACTCATGCTCATAGCACCTTGCCCTCCCCACTCACCGCTCACCGCACTCCTCATCCCCACCCTCCCCCCTCACCCCTCACCGCACTCACCATCCTTGGCCCTCCCCCCTCAACCTTGACCATACTCCCCATCCCTCCGCTCACTCCACTCTCCACCCGCTCACTGGACTCCCCATACCTGCCCTACCCCCTCACCACTCACGGCACTCCCCATCCCGCCACTCACGGTACTCCCCACCTTCTCACTGCACTCCCCATCCCCACCCTCCCCACCCACCCACGACCCTCGCCCCCTCACCCCTCATAGCCACTCTCCCCATCCCCCTTGCTCGGCCCTCCCCTCCCCTCTCACGGCCGCTCGGCCCTCCCTCCCCTCCCACGCAGATTCTTTGCGTTCCCTTTTTATTTTGACCTCTTATTTTTAATTCTTTTTCTTACAATTTGGCCTCCCCCAGAAATCACCTCCCCCAGTAATCACCTTCCCCAGAAAATACCTTCCCTAGTAATCACCTTCCCCAGAAATCACCTCCCCTAGAAAATACCTCCCTTAGATAATACCTCTATTTTTTCCCCAAATTGTTTACCAAAAAAAAAAAAAATTGCAGAATTGAAAGTAGAATTGAGTTTTTACCTTGACAGCAAAGTATATTTTTTCCTTCAAAAGAATGCATTCTCTCATATCTATTGTAGGAGTTTCTCTCTCCGGAAAGGAGAACTATACTGAATGGTATCAGAAAATCAAGAACACTCTCATTTTTAATGATATGTGGAGAGGAATTTGTGAAGGAGAAGCAAACCTTCCACCAACAAAGCCCACTTCAGACGAGGAGATCGCCATTTGGGAAAACAAGAACTGCAAAGCCTATGCCTTGATTGTAGCTTCCGTAAATGAAGAGGTGAGTCACCATATTACACCATTTTCAAATGCCTATGAAGCCTTTATCAAGCTAAATAACTCTATGACTCACATTCAGAACTTGAAATTGTTCAATTAATGATTAAGTTATTTAGTCTTGAATTGAATAATGATGAACCTCTTGCTTTAGCTTCAGAAGTAAGATCTATCATGCATGACATTAAGAACACTGGTGTAGAAGTTGATATATCTCTCATATCATATGTTAAGGCATTGTATCTGACTTACTCACATTATTTTGAGTCATTGCAAGCAAGTGGAAACCTTGTGAAAATCAACTTTGATTCCCTTGAGAAAAATTTTACAGAAAGAGAGAAAGCTTTTGGAAAGATGACAGCCCCTCTGTCTTCTGAAGAGGTTGTATGCTTTGCACATAGAGAGAAGAGTCATGCTCAAGATTCTTCTTGAGGAAGGGGTGGCCGAAGAGGAAGAGGAAGAAGAAATTTCAGAGGAAAGGGGGGAAGACAAACTCAAACTGAAAAATCTGATCTTCATTGCATATGCTGCAAGAAATACTGCATGATGCATCTACATGTAAGCTAGCTTGGGATAAAATTGAGCAGCAAATAAATCAAGAAAAAGGTAAAGCTCATGAAAAAGACAAAGGTAAAGCACCTGAATCCGCTCATTATGTTGTAGCACATTGCAACAATGGAGTAACTAAAGACTTGTTTGATGTTTCATTTACTTCTTGGAGAAATGATTGGTTACTAGATTCAGGAGCAACATGTCACATGAAATTTAGAAAATATTTTTTTGAAGAATTTACTAACAAATTTGATGGAGAAGTATACTTCGCAGATAAATCCAAACTCAAGAGATCAGGGCTTGGCACAATCAGGCTTAAGTTGCCTAGTCTTTCAGATCATCTTCTACATGAGGTTCTATACCTCCCTAAGTTGAGCAGAAACTTGATGTCCTTGGTCCACATCTTCCATCAAGGACACTCCATTCACATGTTTGATGGCAAGGTTGAGGTCAGAAAAGCATCAGATCGCTCACTTGTCATGGAGGGAATAGAAGAAGGAAGACTCTTGAAGCTGCAAGGTTCCTCTGCTCATGCACAAAAATTTGCATTCAGTTCACATCATGATGAAGGTACATTCCCAACAATTATTTTATGGCATGCTAGATTTGGACACTTAAACTATGACAACCTTCGATTGTTGAAGAAAAATGGCTTTAATGGACTTCCTACAATTCCTAGGAAACTTAAGCAATGTGATGCTTGTATTATAGGAAAGCATAGCAAACAGCCATTTCATGATTCACATTCCAGAGCACATAGAAAACTTGAGCTTATTCATTCATATTTATGTGGCCCTATGCCTGTTTCTTCTGCAAATGGAAATAAATATATGATGACATTTATTGACGATTACACCAGAATGCGTTGGGTTTACTTATTGAAGAACAAGTCTGATGCTTTTCAAACATTCAAGAATTTTCATGCATGGATTGAAAATGATGCACAAACTCATACTGGCTCTTTACATATTGATAATGGAAAATAATACACTTCAAACGAATTTGAAAATTATCTTCGTCAACATGGGATCAAACATCAAACAACTGTGTCCTATAAACCCCAACAGAATGGTGTCGCTGAAAGAATGAACAGGACAATTTTCAATATCGTTCGCTCCATGATGTTTTTTAAGAATGTAAAATTGATGTTTTGGGCTGATGCAGTTCTATGTGTTGTATACATAAAAAATAGATTTCCTTAAAATTAAATCAGAAACAAAACTCCTTATGAAATGTGGCATTGCCACATTCCTTCAGTAAAGCATTTCAAGGTCTTTGGTTCCACTTGTTATGCTTTGATACCCAAGGTACAAAGGAATAAACTTGGTGCGAGAAGTTGAAAATGTATCTTCTTGGGGTATTCCAATGCCTCCAAATGATATCGTCTCTATGATGAAGTCAATAATAATTTTGTAATAGAAAGAGATTTCATATTCCTTGAATCTTCCAAAACTAACAATGTTGTTTAGTGGCAACTTGATCACTTGGATAGATTCATACATGCAAAGTATTTTCAAGAATTTGATAATCAGATTCCACATCTTGAAGGGGGGATTCCTATACTGAATCAATCTATGGAATCATTTCCTAAAGCACTCTCTCCCCCACATAAAGAACCAACCATTCATTAGGGGAATTTTGAGGTCTAAAATGGGCCTCCTAAGGAAATTATAAAATAATAGTGGAAATAATAAAATAAGATTTGATTACATCATCAAATTTTAGAGGGGAAAAAATAAAAAAACTATTTTTTCAACTCGTATTTTTAACTTATCTCCCTACGAGTTTACTCAAATATCGAGCAGAAACACTCATTGGATGCATAATTCGATTTCTCATCCAAGGAGTACCCATTTTTCCTACTTTCGATGGACCTCGCTACATGAAAAATGAGAAATACATGAAAAACGTGTTTGCAAACATTTTTTTCATGTATTTATCATTTTTCCTGTAGCAGGGTCCATCGAAAGTAGGCAACATGGGTACTCCTTCGACGAGGAATTAAATTTTGCATCCAACAAGTACTCCTACTCGAAATTTGAGTAAAACCTTAGGGAGATGAGTTGAAAATACGAGTTGAAAAAGTAGTTTTATTATTTTATTATTTTTTAATATTTTTACTTTATTACTCCAAAAATGGCGAATCATCCCCCATGGTTGACATCATCATCTTGAATCCTATTGGTTCTTATAAAGTTTATTTTTGTTGTACATTTTTCTTAGGAGGCCCATTTTAGACCTCAAAATTACCCTAATGGATGACATCTTGAACGATGTGATTGAAAGAATTGAGAGATTGAATCTTGATTCAATTCCAACTCAATCAAATGAGCAGCCTGGGCCATCTCAAAAAGGTCTCCCCAACTGGCTGACAAAGAAACTAGAAAACGTTCGTTCCAATGAGGTTGGAAAGACAAGAATAAGAAGTTCCACTACACAAAATGAAGGTGATGTAGATAATTCTGATTCACTTGTTGATATGGATATTGCTTACAAATGTGAATTGAGTTTGTCTACAGATCATGAACCAACTTCCTTCAAAGAAGCTGCTTCTCATGATGAATGGAATGAAGCGATGCAAAATGAGTATGATACATTGATAAAGAATGGCACTTGGAAGCTAGTTGATCCTCCTTTGGGAACCAAACCAATTGGTTGTAAGTGGTTCTACAAGAACAAGTACAGAGCAGATGACTCACTTGACAAGCACAAATCTAGTCTTGTGGAAAAAGGTTTTGCACAGAAAGAAGGGGTCTATTATGAAGAAAATTTTTCTCCCACAACAAAATGGGCCACCATCTGGACACTCTTTTCCCTAGCAACTCAGAAGGGATGGAAAGTCCATCAGATGGATGGAAAAACCACGTTTTTGAATGGAGATCTAAAGGAGAAATTTTTTATGTCCCAGCCAGAAGGATTTGTTGTGAAGGGCCAAGAACACAAAGTATGCAAGCTTATAAAATCCTTGTATGGCCTCAAGAAAACACCACGAGCCTGGTATGAGAAATTAACTGAGCATCTTCTGAAACTTGACTTCAAACATTTTGATCTTGATGATGCAACTTTGTTTGTTAAGAAAGTTGGAAAAATAGTTGTATATCTTGTGGTGTATGTAGATGATCTTTTGATGATAGGGAACAATGAGAGTTATATTGCATCCATAAAGAAAGGATTGAAGAAAGGTTTTGAAATCACTGATTTGGGTTATGTTCATTACTATCTCGGTATTGAAGTAACTCAACATCATAAATTTATATTTCTTTCTCAAAAGAAGTACATTGGAGATCTTTTGAACAAGTTTGAAATGGATGAATGCAATCCCTTAACCACTCCAATGGAACAAAACTTGAAGCTCACATCCATTGAAGGGAAGGAATTCGAGGATGCAACAAAGTATAGACAACTTATAGGAAGTCTTATCTACCTAAATACCACCAGACCAAACATCTCTTTTGCTTTTGGAATCCTTTCCAGGTTTATCCAAAAACCTTGTGAAGGACATTGGTCTACTGCAAAAAGAGTTCTAAAGTACTTGAAGGGGACTCAAGACTTTGGACTCAAATATACATAGGCAGGCGATTTCAGCTTGATCGGATACTCTGATTCATACTTTGATGGGAAAAAATAAACTGGGTTGTCTACTTCAGGTTATACCATGAGTCTTGGATCAGGAGTTGTTTCATGGAGATCATGCAAACAGTCAGTTCCAGTAGATTCCACAACCAAGGCATAATATGTGGCAACATCTGAAGCAACAAATGAAATTGTGTGGCTTAGGAATATCATAGAAGATTTGCAGATGAAACAAATGCTTCAACACCACTCATGATTTTCAACACTTCTGCAATAAAGTTGGCCAAGAACCCAAAGCTCCATGATCGAACAAAGAACATCAATACAAAATACCATCTGATTTGACATCATGTTCTTGCCAAAACCATCCATCTACATCATTGTTCCACAAATGAGCAGATCGTAGACATCTTCACCAAATCACTTGGAAGAGAAAAGTTTGAAAAGTTCAAAACGATACTTGGACTCACCAACATCCCTTCAAATTAAAGGGGGGGATGTTGACACCTAATCTTAAGGGGTTGGGTGATATTGTATATTATTGTAATTTAGTAAATAAGGAAGGCCAAGAGTCATTGGGAAGTGAATCTAAATAGCCTCACCTCCATGTATAAGTACACATACAATATCCATCTAATACACATTAAGTTTTGCAGAATTACCTCCTGTCTGATAGAATAGATGGGTGAAAAATCAATTCAATATAAAATCTATCTGGACAATCATCCTTAGAAGGAACAAGTCTAGATGCTACATTAGCTAGAAATTTAGTGCCTGCATTTTGGATCCTTGGAATAGATGAGATATTGAATGCTAAGAAGTGTGAGGTAAGAGATTTTACTAATGGTTGCTAATGTTTGAGATGACCAGAATTACAGTGAATAGTATTTCTTACCTGTTTGATAAATATTTTAGAATCAACATATACTTGAATATATTTGACACTGAGGTCTATTTCTTTGTACAAGCCTTAGACCAGTGCATCATATTTTGCAGTATTAGTTGTGCATTCAAATTCTAGCATACATGTTAGCATTGTCTTTTCTCCTTCCAGACTAACTAGTACGCAACCATCTCATGCACCTTCACTATATTTTGATCTATCAAAGTATAATCTCTAGAATAAAGTTTTAACACAAGGTTTATCTAAGTTTTTTATACATTTGGAAGAGTCTGACTAAGAAAAGTTTTCGATTTGAGAATTAATTGAGTTGATAAGAAATGGAGATTTCTGTGTATTGAAATTTCCTAAAAAAGATTCAGCGGAGTAATTACAAGAATGTTATTAGTAAAATCCATGGGTTTATTTTCATCCTCGAAGTCAGTTACTGAATATTTCATGTGTTTTTCATGGTAAAATTGAAATTGATTTGGCTTACCATTGTAGGGAAGCCACATATGAGACCAATCAGTAGCAAAATAACCATGAATATTTTCTGACCAAACTCTACTCAAAATTAAACCGTAAAAGTCAGGAATATCAACAACAAAATCATCAATTACTTGATGAACTTTTGAATTAGATGCTAGTCTGATGAGGACGTAATTCATTTCTCCTATTACCTTGACTTTGGTTCTATATATTTGCACAATGTGTACTACAGACTTTTAAGGAGAAATATTTAACTTCAAACAAACATAATACATCATGATATATGAAGAAGCTCCAAAGTCTAATAGACAATTATGGACATTTTTGTTAAAAAATTTAAAAGTCAAAAGGAAATGAGGAGTATGCCAATTAGATCTGTCTCATATTGGAATAGCATCATTTGTGTCTAATTTTTCAGATAAATCAATAGGTGGTGTGCCAACCCCTTTTGAGGCTTTGCAAGTAGTAGGCATAGGTAAGGGCGAAGTAGGGACTGCATTCAACTCTTTGAGTAAGATTTTTTGTTTCTTTTTTAATTTACTCACCTCATACATGGAGATATTTCCTTAACTTTATTCATGTCTTCCACTATATTATACTCAATGGTATCACAAAAAATTAAGGCCTTTGATGTATATGGAGTGGTAGAAGAAGTTGGGCTTGAATGAGGAGGAGTATTTTTGTTAACAACTTTATCCTTAACAACAGGAGATGAAGATTTATGTTTCTTAGGAGACCGAGGAGACTGTTGTATGGATTATACGTAGGGATGCATCTTTTTGGATGCTTAGGTAGAGGATGAAGAGGACCCAGTAATTGAATAGCTCCAGGATTCGTCCAAGGTCTATTTTCCATTGTGTGAATCAGAGGATTGACTTGTCCTAAAGAAGGATTTGGAGTGGAAGAAGTAGTTCCAGAGGTGGATGTAGGTGAAGAAGAAACAACCACAGACCTGATACTGCTTGAAGCAGCACCTGTAGTGTGAGAAGAATAAATATGAATTGACGAATAAATTGGTTTGGAAGATGTGACAAGAGGGATAAATGATCGAATTTGAGGGGAAGAAGATGAGAGAGTCTCACTAGTGGATGTTTGAGTCTCAGATATCAGATATTTCCTATGTTGGGAATGAAGATGAAGCTAAAAAGGGATTATTCTAATATTTTCACTCTTAGAACGAGTTAATACACCGATGCCTTGTAATATTGAAGTGACACTTCCTTCAGAGGTTTCATAAAGCATATGTTTTTCTACTGAAATAGAAATTTCTTCCAATTTATTTATTAAGGTCTGTACTTCAGGTGATTCTGTGGAATAATCAGGGGAAATTTCTTTGGGAATGGAACTAGGAGACTTGGGAGAATATTGATCAACTTCTGATTTATAGATAGGGGATTTTAAACGAGGCCTAGAAGTTGTAGGAGATTTGGAGGGATAATGACTCTTTTGATGGTATTTTTTTTTTGGATTAAGCTTTGGTACCATTCATAGTCTAATTCGCCTCCTTCTAGCACCAAAAATGTTGAGGCCCTGAAAATCGGTGCAACAATATCAGGGAAACCCACCCGGTCAGGGACTTAAAAACTACCCCATATCTGTTTGATATGGTGGCTCCGACTGGATTTATGGGACTGGTTTCCCAATGAAATATAATTTGGTGGATGGGTGATATTTAACTGTCTGTAACTTGATAGATGGGAGTGATAAAAAGCTTGAAGAAAATAAATATACCTATCTATATCTATCGCAGGATGAATTATACTTCTATGAGATTTAAAATATGATCGTTCAACGAATGTAAATGAAGATTATACAAACACTTAGAGATATAAAAAACAATTTAAGATAATTTATTTAATTAAATAGTTAATTAAATCAATTTAATAAGCACATATCGCATCTATTTATTACATCTATTGAATATCTATAAAAAAGGGCATTCAAACATGTTCAGATGTGAATTAATGCTATATATTGTTAAAAAGATACATATAAAAAAATTAATCCATAAAAAAAATCAAATATTTCTCATTTGAAATAGAAAAATAACACAAATATAAAATGAACATATATATGCTAACTCTACTCATTTGAAAAACAATATCTGGTCCAACCTTTTCTATTAAGAAAAACATTAAGAGTACAAAAGTGTGACTTCTGTAAAGTTTTCTTTTCAACATTTCAGGACCACTTCTTAAAATACATGAAGGGGTTTATATAATAAAATAAAGAGTTCGAAAATAGTAATTACATAAAGATTTGAGGAGGTTTAAACAACTCTCCTTAAATTAAGTGAAATTAAAAACAGAAACGAAATTTGATGGGATGACTCGCTTCAGGATTGCACCTTTGTCTCATTGGCCATTCGTTCCTTTAGTTGAAGGATTTTGAGCATAGTCTAAACCTTATGAGGTTGGCCTTGTTAGTTCCAGTCTTCGCAGCCTGTCACCAGAGATCAACATGAACTCTTACTATGTCTGGTTTTGTTAGATGTTTTGCACATGATGTTCAACACAAAACATGTCACAAGGTGTCCATCAGAATAAGCTCGGAAAAATATTTCCAACGATATATCACACTCCCATAATCGGCTCTCGGATTAGAAGATATGATCGAAATGAATGAGTGATTCTTGGTTATGCATGTTTTGAAGTTAGTTGCTGCACACAATGACAAGTTTACTAAAAAATCAGTTTTTGAAATAATGGTAAGGAATTTTTCAAAAGTCAAAGAGGTTTTTGTTCATCACATACCAAATACAAAAAAAACTCCTTCATTTTATGCACAGGTGCTACTATGTGGGAGATATATAGTGATATTTGGAGCCTACATTAAAACAAAGCAATTTTTTCATATTTTTTACTGTTTTAGTAATTTTAGTACGGGGCCATTTTACAACAGATGGAAAATAATTTTGCAAAACCCAAGGAGGTTTTTGTTAACCACAAGCCATATAAAAAAAACCTTTTTCATTTTATTCACAGGTGTCACACATTGGGATATGTGACTAGATATTTACAACTCATTTTCACAAATTTAAATTTTTAATGATTTTCTGTTTTAGCAATGATTTTGTGGAACATATTTCAAGAAACTGGAAACGAATTTCCCAAATTTGAGAGAGGTTTTTCTCCAAAATGACCGTATCTACAAAAAATATTTCAGTTTTGTAACAAGTGCTATGTTTTAGGAGATATGAGTTCATCTTCCACACCTATTTTTAGAAATTCGGCCCAAGTTTAATGTAACTGATTCTATTTTGAAGAAAATGGTTGAGCTCGATTCCCTTACTGCAAGAATGAGAAAATGTATATATTTTATGAATTTCATAGTGTAGGGGTTGGAATTTGGTAGAAGGTTGGAATTTTGGGAAATCTTGGAGCTTATTTTATACTCATTTCAGCAAATTGACTAAGGAACAGACCAGTGGTTTGCAGCACTTTATGGGATTCATGTGGCATCTTGCTTTGGTATTGTGTTTTCTTCTATAATTTTAAGTTTAAATGTGTTTTATGTATTCCATCATCTCTCTTTGCTTCATATTAACTAAATCAAACAAGGATAAAGGTAGAATCCATTGAAAGTGCAGTGCTCTACCTTGGGTTTGTTTAGTTATCTATGTTTTCAGCTGATTGAAAAGGATCCCTGAGTTATTCATGCCATTTTCAACTCCTCATCTGTCTAAAACTTCTCCATGTCACTCAATTTGAAGTACCAAACCACTTTCCTACCTTTCCCCATAGAGATCTCTACAAAACTAAGCCTCATTCCCCAGTGCCAAATCTGCCTTTCTCATTTGAGCCAACAAAACATCATCAAATTCAATCAAACACCTCTGTACACATACCTAGCCTAAAATCAGTCATCACATCAGTCATCTAAAGCTTTCATTGGCCACCTTTTCTGAGATTGACAAGGAGAGAGCCCTCTTTCGACCTGGTAGGGCTAGCTACCAGGTTAAGCGTGGTATGATGTTATCCTAGATCCTACCTTTCTCATCCTGAGGTAGATTTAGGCGCTAATAGGCCTGACCTAATGCACAACTGTCCTGTATAAACCACATCTAAAAGTGGAGGAATCATGTAAGAAGAAGTATCTATTAGACAACGGAACATTAGCCATTGGCTATGTGGCTTAATGTAATGTCCCAATTTTTGAAGCTAAATGGGGACATTGCATTTTAATTTTAGTTTTCTTTGTTCATGAATAAAAGTATGAGAAGGAGGTTTATTAAACTCCTAACTTGAGAATAAATACATGCCCAATGTGAAAGGGGACAAATCTAGGCAATTATATTAAACACCCCTAAGTGTGAAAAGGGGAAATTCATTTGCATGGGTCAACCTGGCCCCACCTACAACGCAGTTTGGAGGGAAGCTTATCCATCAAGCACAACATACTTCTAGAAGAGGATCACAAGTGTGAAAGGGGATAAGTTGAAGAAGATGGTTTAGGGTTTTGGCAAGCCCTCATGTTATAAATAGAAGGAGAGGCAGCAAGTAAAGGTTGTTGAAGAATTTTGAGAATTTGCTGCAGCAACTCAAATCTCTTGGCTGGTTAGCCAAAGGGAAGAGGATTTCCTATTTAGGAATCCTCTCTCCTTCCATGGAGTAGCTCTTTGGAGGGGATTGTGATGCATCTCTCCATTATTTGGAATTATGGCCAAGCTTCATTTCTATAGCAGTGATGGTCCTGTTGAGGGTTTTGCAGTTGCTTGTGATTTGTAGCAAGTGGGGGAACTAGATCTGCAAGATCTAGTTGTTTAGAGGAGATTTCTCTCAGGGAGGGTGTCTTGTGACCACCCAGAAGAGGATCTTAATCTCATTTTACTTTCAGATCTGTATTTCTTATCTGTTGTATCAGTTCATTCCAGCTACTGCGCAATCACTTTCTTATATTGCGTTATTTTCATGTACATGCTTCAATGTTGTCTAGATTTCCTATTGTACTTGCTCTCTGGTGATTGAGGCTTGCCTCTCCCTTTGATATTTTTAAAGTATCTTGCTGATATACTTATGTTCAGATCTGATATTTAATGTAATGAAATCCATCTTCAGAAATCTTTGAATTTTTCTGCGGTTCAATGTGTTAAAAGCTAGATCTACAAATTGTTATGCATTATTTTGGCAAAACCCCAAGGGGATCTTGTTAAGAAGGCTGAGTAGTATCTAGATCTGGTATGAATATGATGTTTCAGTCATTTATCAGTTTTAGATCTGAGATTTAACCTACATCAGCTGAATCTCCTCATACAAAATGCTGTCAAGTCTTTATGTAGCTTTTCCATGTGTTTCTGCTATGATTTTTGAAGGATTCTTGCTCTTGCTTCATGTAAATTTATTGCTTCTACAAGGGAACTTCATTATGGATCTGATTTCTTGCTACCATATTTTAATATGGGTCTGATTGCTGATTTCCAGTGTTTTCCATCAGAAACTGCACAATTCCAGAAGGAGGGTTTCTCTATTAACCAGCGCTCTCCTTTAGCTGATTTTTAGCTAGTGTTGTTTGTAGGAGAACTGTTTAAGCCCTATAAACTCATTTTTTTTTGCTGAAAATCTGCATGGAGGCCCCACACATCCTAAAATAAGGGAACCCATCTCTTTTCTACGTTATTTTAACACTGGCTTTCTTATACAACGTTCTCCTTGAGCCTATTGCATATTTTCCTGAGAGTGGAATTTCCCGCTTCTTCCTTGTTTGGTTTTTGCTTCCCTTTTGGATCCATTGTTTAGATCTGAAGATCTAAGGTTCCTAATAGCAGAAAAATCTAAGAGGAGTGTGTTATTCCCACACTTTATATCTTTCATCAGTCTTCTATAGACAGAGTCTAGTACGGGCCAGGAAGCCTCTAGATTTCATCCTCTCCTTGGAGGTGATATAACCAGTAAATGCCCTACTATTCTATCTCTGGTTTAGAAGTTGCTAGTGTGTTTTCCATGCTGCTATGATTCCATAGAAGAATATCTCAAGATATTCCCTACTGAGCCTATTTTTCCCATTTTGGACATTATAGTGGTATCAGAGCATGATCTCTGGCACAGCCTGTGAGATCAAGCTACCAGTGAATTCAAAGAGTAGAGGCAGAGAACAATTGATGGAGAATATGAGATTATTCTCATCACTTTTCAGATCTAAGAATGGCCTCTCCTAAGAGGTCAATCAGAAGAGAGACAGACGAAGCACCGAGACTCCTAGAGGGTTTCGAGAAGAAGCAAGTTGCAATAAGAGTTGCATGAGATTTCTAGAAGAAGAAGGAAGCCCTAGCACTTCCTATCAGCAAAGTAGAAGACCGGAGGATCCAAAATCTCCTCATAGATCCACTATGCCCACTTTATTGAAAGAAGGTGAGAGGTATAGCAATGAAGAAAAGAGATGCGAAGAAACTCCTAAAGGGTTTCAAGATGGAGAGGAAGAGCCATACACTTCCTTTTATCACAAGGCAGAGAGGATGATTGAAGAAGAGATCCCATTACTTCTTTTTCAAGCATTGAAGAGTATTGAAGAAAATCTCAAGGGTTTTGAAGAAAAGAGGAAAAAGAAGAGCTACAAAGAGCCATCTCCCAAGGAAACAAAGGAGAATGTCAATCTTGTCACTTTGGGCAAGAGATCTCCATTTTCATTATTTGCTGCTAAGGAGCTTGCATCTCTACAAGGTAGTCTTGAGTTCCTATCATATGGGATCCCATGCATGAATCAGAAGATGCATGAGGAGGAGAAGAAAGATTCTAGCACTGGTATACTTGAAGAAAGGAGGCCATCATTCTTACTAGCAGTTGGAGGCATCATTGATCTAGATGGAGGAACTCTTGCATTTTTTCAAGAGGTTCCCATATATCAGTTGATCCAAGGTATGCATAAGATTTTAACATGTATTATTTCAAGATATATGCATAGCCAAGGGTTAGATCAAAGTGCTGATTCGAAGCAAAGGCATATCACAGCATAGAGGACCCTTGATATAATCAAGGATGAGACTGGAAGCTATCCCTATGCATCATTGTTGAGCTACATACAATCTCTTGGGTTGATATGTAGGGTCTCAAGAAAAGAGATTATTACTATCCTATGTTCAATGGCTGATTGTGAGATCAACAATGACACTTTCTTTGAGACAGTGCATGCATCACTTTGCAGATCTACAACGTTGTCACTTAGTGGCTATGACAAAGAGGCTTCATGCATTGATGACAGTCCTTTGTATTGGGCTGATGTGACATATCATATGTCCATTAGCATGGTTTGGTTTCATGATGCACATGAGGAGGAAAGAGGGCAGCAAGATAACTTGTTGCTTTGGTGCTTTGAATGAGTATGGTGACCACCCCATGGCTCATAATTTTTTGATTCATGCCTTATGTACCAAAGAAAAGTTGCAGCAAAGAAAGGCATGCACATCATCTTTTGAGAAGCATGGCTTGTCCATCTTACATGGAGGAGATGGAGGATAGTAGAAAAAGGCCTTGCAACGGTGGTCAATTTTGGGAGAATATGGTTTGAAATATTTTGCTTACCCATATTAATCCTTTCCTTCTTCTTTGCACAACGCTGAAACGATGGAGTTTGGATCTACAAGGCCAACAGGGCTAAGAATGGAGGCATAGCAATGCCTATTCAAGTTCATAAACATGGGATGGAGGAATGTTTTGCATGAAGAAGCTTTTCATTATGGGAGGAGATACCTTAATTTATGTCTCTCATGTATTTGTGATGGTGTTGGACATCATGTATTTGTCATCTTGTGCTTCATGGTAAGAAGAGGACATCTAACCTCATAGTTGGATGTCATCTCATGCATTGGTAGAAGACAAAGTTAGAACCAAACATACATAACCTATTGCAGCAAATGGAGGAAGCCTTTCTTATGTGGATGCCATTTGGAGGGAATGGATGGTTTGCATCTACAATAAGAGTTTCTTGAGGGCAAGCAACATTTTTCCATGGGAGACTGTAATGTCCCAATTTTTGCAGCTAAATGGGGACACTGCATTTTAATTTCAAATTTCTTTGTTCCTGAATAAAATTATGTGAAGGAGGTTTATTAAACTCCTAGTTTTAGCATAAATACATGCCCAATGTGAAAGGGGAAAAATCTGGGCAATTATATTAAACACCCCTAAGTGTGAAAAGGGAAATTCATTTGCATGGATCAACATGGCCCCACCTACAACGCAGTTTGGAGGGAAGCTTATCCATCAAACACAACGTACTTCTAGAAGAGGATCACATGTGTGAAAGGGGATAAGTTGAAGAAGATGGTTTAGGGTTTTGGAAAGCCCTCATGTTATCAATAGAAGGAGAGCCAGCAAGTAAAGGTTGTTGAAGAATTTTGAGAAGTTGCTATAGCAACTCAAGTCTCTTGGCTAGTTAGCCAAAGGGAAGAGGATTTCCTATTTAGGAATCCTCTCTCCTTCCATGGAGTATCTCTTTGGAGGTGATTGTGATGCATCTCTCTACTATCTAGAATTATGGCCAAGCTTCATTTCTATAGTAGCGTTGGTCCTATTGAGGGTTTTTTAGTTGCTTGTGATTTGTAGCAAGTGGGGTAACTAGATTTGCAAGATCTAGTTGTTTAGAGGAGATTTATCTCAGGGAGGGTGTCTTGTGACCACCTGGAAGAGGATATTACTCTCATTTTACTTTTAGATCTGTATTTATTATCTGTTGTATCAGTTCATTCCAGCTACTGCGTATTCACTTTCTTATACTGCGTTATTTTCATGTACATGCTTCAATGTCGTCTAGATTTCCTATTGTACTTGCTCTCTGGTGATTGAGGCTTGCCTCTCCCTTTGAGATTTGTAAAGTATCTTGCTGATATACTCATGTTCAGATCTGATATGTAATGTAATGAGAGCCATATTCAGAAATCTATGAATTTTTCTGCAGTTCAGTGTGTTAAAAACCGGATCTACAAATTGTTATGCATTATTTTGGCAAAACCCCAAGGGGATCTTGTTAAGAAGGCTGAGTAGTCTCTAGATCTGGTATGGATCTGATGTTTCAGTGATTTATCAGATGTAGATCTGAGATTTAACCTATAGTGGCTGAAGCTCCTCATACAAAATGCTATCAAGTCTTTATGCAACTTTTCCATGTGTTTATGTTATGGCTTCTGAAGGATTCTTGCTCTTGCTTCATGTAAATTTAATGCTTATACAAGGGAACTTCATTATGGATCTGATTTCTTGATTCCATACTATAATATGGGTCTGATGGCTGATTTCCAGTGTTTTTCAGCAGAAACTATGCAATTCCAGAAGGAGGGTTTCTCTATTAACCAGCTCTCTCCTTTAGTTGATTTTCAGCTAGTGTTGTTTGTAGGAGATCTGTTTAAGCCCTATAAACTCATTTATTTTTTTTGAAACTATGCACAGAAGTCAAAAACATCCTAAAATAATATAACCCAGCCCTGTTCTACATTATTTTAACACTGGCTTGCTTATACATCGTCCTCCTTGAGCCTATTGCAGATTTTCCTAAGAGTGGAATTTCCCCGCTTCTTCCTTTTTTGGTTTTTGCTTCCCTTTTGGATAAATTGTTTAGATATGAAGATATAAGGTTCCTAAGAGCAGAAAAATCTAAGAGGAGTGTGTCATTCCCACACTTTTTTTGTTTCAACAGTCTTCTATAGACAGAGTGTAGTACGGGCCAGGAAGCCTCTCGTTTTCATCCTCTCCTTGGAGGTGATATAACCAGTAAATTCCATACTATTCTATCTATGGTTTAGAAGTTTATGGTGTTTTTTCAATGCTGTTGTGATTCCATAGAGGAATATCTCAATATATTCCCTCCTTAGCCTATTTTTCCCATTTGGGACATTACACTTAACGAAATACTTCCAATACTTTTCCTCTTCTAGCTTCTCCAATTTTTTGATGATTTCTTCTTTTACCTTGGACATTTCATGCCATTGTCTTACTAAATCTTTTACAATATTTAGAGAAACAGGAGGGCATCTATCAATCAGATTAGAAGCAATGAGATTCTGGCTAACTGATTCAACAATGTTATTAGAAACATCTCTGGCTCTACAAATTTCCATTTTAGATTATTTTAACTGTATGTTCCAATTAGTAAATAAAATTTCCTTTTTGGAATCCTCAATTATAGGAAGCTTTGCCTTTCGGCCTTCAGTAGTATCTTGCCAGGTGACATACTGTGACACTTTGTCATCGATCTCAGCAAATTTTATTCTCTGGTCCATTACTCACTTCATCAATGAATCACTTTTTTCACATAATTCAATAATACTTGAAAACTTTTAGAAGAAAATAACTTATTGTTGGGCCAAGAGGGTATTCAATTCCAATGCTTCCTTCTTGAATTCGTCTACTTTGGGATTTTCTTTCAATTTCTCAACAGTGAATTGCAATTGATGTATTTGAGTATCCTTAGCACCAATTTTAGATTGGTGTTACAGCTTTAATCGATCTAGGCTCTCTTGGAGCTCTCATACTTGTACCTATAATTTTTTATTGACACTCTGCTTCTCTGCTTGTAATTCATGTTCCAATTGAAGGATTATTTCATCATTTTCTTTAACTAACTAATGAACTTCGGTGGCCTTATCTATATTGGTGGATTCATATGCTCCTGCAAATTGAGTGAAATGAGTTATATCCTAGGAAGGATCTACTTGCGAATCTTTCCAAACTACTTCCATAGGATCATCTCTGGGAACAGGGATTTGAGATTTTTTTGTTCTCCTTCTTTTCCTTTTCCTGCTCATGAAAAATTTATGTCTTGGACTATAAAATATATCTAAGGGTGTAATTTCTTCAATTTTCAATACAATATCTGAGGTAGGATAGGTCAGGATGAATTCCACTTGTTATGTGCTAACTGATTTTTCAGTTGTCCTAGAAGTAAATGGGTTTTGACTTTTTATTTGAGGTGTTTCCATTTCTCTTCGATGATCAATTATCACCATTACCTGGTATCCTTGGAGTTGTTGATTGAACTCCTTCCAAACATCAATTAAATCCCTTAGAAAATGTATATCTTTGGCTTGAACTCCAACAGACTTATCTTCTTCTATTTTGCTAAGGAATTTAGTATCCTTAGGTGGTTTCTCCTTTTCCTGCTATTTCTGTTTTTTCTCTTTCTGTGAGATGGGTTCGGATACCTCTAGTATATTTACAGGAATCCCTTCCAATATTTTATTTCTATGATTTTTGAACTTTGAAAGGTGTTATGTATTGAGGCTTGATATTTCTAATATATTAACTATAGAATAACTGTCGAATGACTCAAACAAATCATCAAAATCATCATCCTCATGTACAAATGGTTTGATTTTCACTTGAGTTGTGAAATAATTGGCAAATTGGTTTGGGTCATATTGTCTATTTGAAACTGTAAAAAATTTCAAGCGTTGAATTTGATTAACCTCTAACCCTGAATTCTTATAATTATTTAATGCATAAACACCATAGTCAATAGGAAAAGAGGGCCATGAAGCTTTCTTTGCTTCCTTCAAAAACTTAGTCAATCCATTACCAACAATCTGATAGGTGATTTCCCTTGCGATAATTTTATCTAGAACATACAATGGTAAAATATGTGGTTTATCCAAGCTTCCGAAGACATTGACATAAGTAAAAAAATTTTCACCGAACCATTTTCCAATGGAGGAGAAGTCTACTTGAGCTTACTTGGATAATTTGGGGGCTTTTTCATTGAATACAACTTGAAATAATGGGAGCATAACTCCATGGATTTTTTTTAGAAATGGGTATCATATTTTGATTTCCATAGAATACTATGATAAACATGAATGGGAAGATGATCTTGGGTAGTCCATTTCCAACCCATGTTTGGAAAATCTAAGGTAAAACAAGAAACATCCATAATATCAGCACCCATGTAAACTGGGGGATATATTTTGGATGAAATGGAATGATTCTTTCTATATTCAAGAATCTGGGTGGCGATATTATTGGACAAAATGGTTTCTCAGTCCATGATATAAGAATCTGTAACTTATTCCATAAGGGGAACCCATTCAACTGAGAATTTAGTGGTATCAGTTTGGATGCAGAGTCTAGACATCTTTGCAACAATATAACAATAGGGACTAGCAAGGGAATTAGTGGAATACACACCCTTATAATCAGTTTTATGCTTGTTTGGGTTGTTCCTCAACTTCTTGATGGGGTTCGACTTTAGTTCATTCTCCTTGGAGAATTGTGCTAGAAATTATTTATCATAGACCATCTCCATGTATGGAATGTGGTACATTCTCTTCAAATATGCGATATGCAATTGATTACATGATAGAAGTGGGTTTTGTGGTTTTTTTTTCATGGAATATCATTTGGGAAAAATCATTTTTTTCCTTTATTAAAGTGCTTTATTGACTTTCACATCGCAAATCATTTAGAGTGGATTTAGAAGCCATATGTCTTTCATGTGATCTTGCAATTTTGCGATTGTGATTCACTTTTATGTTTTCTTAATATTCTCCACTTAAGTGTCATTTAAACAAAAAATCAACATTTTTCACCCTTTTTATTCATATTTCTATTTTCATTAATCACTTAAGGGTTTTATTCGTTATAGTCTAAAACTTTTTAAAAGGGTCCCCATTATTTTCCGAAGATAACTATTCTAAATAGTGGGTGTTTTCATAGATCCCTTGATTCAGAGTATATACTGAATTCATCATACATAACTTAAATTTAGTGTCTTTCAGGCATGGTCACATATATGGGCCTTCCTTTGCGTGAGAGAGGCTCAGACCTTTGTTGTAGATCAACAATTTCAAGCACTCATAAATCATATAAGAGCATGCAATTTCATTTATAAGAGTCATGAAAAAAAATATATGTTAGATCATAAACACACATCTATCATGATCATCAACATCATGTCATCAATATTTCATCAAGGGTTGGACTTGAAAATATCAAGGCAGTATGTTGATGTGACAATACAACCTTATGAATAGTACATCCAGTTAAAGCATTTAATTTCACCATATGCCATACCCACAAGAAGTCAGAAATATGAAACATAAATCTAATAGATATGCCTCTATCATCATGGTTGCCTGAATACCATGAGTATCATGACTAGTAGAATCAAGATAGGTTAATTGATAAACAAAAAAAGTGCAATCTCTCTTTCCATGAGATTTCATCATGCTTATCACAAGCATTATCAATACCATATCAATGCGATAAACTTCTATAAGAGATACAACATTACTTATGCATATCAAGAATCAAGAGTACCATTTACTAGAGTCAGGATAAGGATCTCCCAAAAATATATGTTAGGTAAACATCAAGCACACAACTATATCCAAGATCAAAAATAACTAGCCTTGTAGAATCAAGAATATCATCAAGATCAAAACATTCAATACGAAGTGCACCATTTCATCATAGGAAACATAACTCCCAATCACTTTCATATGCATGCATTAGCCATTTTCGAAAGAGACATTCTCAACATATCATAGGGCTTACCTAGCCATCCAATGTTATAGATGAAAAATAACATTAAAACAATATACCATGCATGTCTTGTGGTATTACCTGTGCACCTTCACATAGGGAGCTTGTAGTGCTCAAGTTCCTCTTTACCTTTTCTATATCTAGTCATATTTCCTGCATTTCAAAATATCCTCAATAGGGATCCACTCATCACATCTCATCATAGAGGTTAGAAATATCTAGGTGCTCAAATATGCAATAAGTAATGACTAGAAACATTTATAAGATCCATGTGAAAAAATTAGAGTAAGTTTATAAGTCAAGGAATACTTATCTTTAATGAGAGATGATCCTCTCCCTCTTGAGCCAACCTTCAAGATCCCTCCATAGACCATAAAACAATGTTGCCTCAATAAAAAACTTTATCAATAACGATATCATCTGTCAAATCGATCCCAAGTACTTGAGCATCTCCACATAGGCCATGCGAGGGTTCAATATACCAATTATCAAGACTTTACATAAACCAAGGTTTCTCTCAAACCCTTATCTACTAACTTCCTAGGGTTTTCTTCACACCTTATAATTATTTTAGGTCTCCACCATCCTCGTATTGCTTCCATAAAAGTATCTCAATGGGGGTGAAATCCATGGATTTTCTTCAACACAGCTCTAATACCATGTTAATTTTTCATAGAGCTACATTTTTCTTTGATTTGATAGTTAAATTTATTCAATAACATGTTAAATTCACTGCAAATAATTATATCATTGTATAGATCTACATTATTAACCATCAAAAAATGAAACTATGTAGAAATAAAAACATAACCATCATCATCTAAGCAACATAATGTAAAAGGATCAAAGGAGGAGAAGCATGAACACATAAACACACTAGGATTGGTCTAAGACCAAGGAAAAACCCACTATGGGGAAAACCCTTGAAAATTATTCTTCTAGATCATCATCAAATGATTCAATAAATAAGAGTACGATGACCCATAGATCTATATGTTCATGATGCAATAAAACAACTAACACGTGCATAATGTGACCTTACACATGTATCTATTGAATGAAATTGAGTCTGAGAACTGAGTTGCACTAAAAATGACCAAAGCATACTAATGAATACTATTGATACTGGGTAGATACATATTGCAATAGAAATACATAGAGAATATCTACATATCTACAGATCTACAAAATTAAGAGCATGTATTTGAAATATCATCAAGTGATCTCAACTACCAAGTCCTTGATCTAATTCCAAGACATTGTCAATGAATGTTGTCAAGTAACTGTGACTAAGCAACAGATGTATGAGGGCACTGCACAAGCTACTGACTGTGACCCAAATCAGATCTACCTGTAAAAATCTTAAACCGCAGCCTTAATGTTGTAATCCTACAGTTATATTAGCCCTAACCATGACCTAGATGTTTCGTTCCCATGGCTAAGGGCCTGATCAACCCGACACCCGAGCCTCACCCTAAACAATATTTTCCTGCGGTTGTGCTAGCTCAGTCACAACTTTTCCAAGGCCTGCTCGTGGTTATGGCCCGGCTCAACCACTACCTTCTAGTGGCCTACCTGCAGTGATGGGCCAAAAAATCCAGATCAAATGCAAGCCTTTGTCTGTGATCTTGATCCTTTGCGCGAGCTTCTCTTGACATACCTATGTGAGCCAATATAGAAAATACGAACCAAAACCAAAATAGCATGAAGAAGATCTCATGAGATAATGTGTGAGAATGAGCTTGGGGTCACTTTTGTTTATAGCTTTTGTGTGGGATTGCTTGGGGTTAAGGCTAACTCCACATGTGTTTAGGCTGACCCATTCCATTTCACTTTAATAAATAAATCAATTCATAATTTAACTTTCACTTAATCGATTGGGGTGATCTATAGGTCGATTTTGGTCCTCGTGAAAAGATGAATCTAATACAATTATAATCACGACAATCCAAGTTGTTCATAATGGAATTTGACCGCAGTTGCAAAATTTTAACATTTTATTCCAAGAATTAAACCACATGCCTTATACTCATCTAACTCATCACTATAGATGTATGCATCGAAATAGAGTCATGTTGCTTGGTGGCTAGATCTTCAACACTTCAACTAAAGCATCAATTCTTCTTTAGATATAATATCAAACTTCCTTTTGACTACTTCTTGAGACTTGTAACTTTAGTCATAGAGTCTTAGATCTCTAGTACACTTATGATTACATAAACATTTTCCATCACAAGTTCATGCTCAAATATTAGTCAAATTTGTGACCTGATTATATCGCAAAAGGGAAACCCAAAAAATTTGTAAGTTGGCATTTTCCATTAATTGACACATTTCAAGTTCTATAAGGCCATTTTTTAGGCCTCTTCATCTTTAATGCTAGGACGAAGGCCATATTTGGATTATGTTAGGCTTGTGACCTAGTTTAAGGTTCCTTGGCACTCTCGAAATAGGCCTCGAGGCATTATATTCTTATTTTCAACATAATTTAAAGGATTTGGCCCTCACTCCATAGATACAAATATGTTTTGTTCTTCATTCTCTTTTAGAGTAGACTTTATTGATTTCCTTTTATCACTTTTTTGTAGTATCTCTTTTAAATTCCTCGCCTCCCTTCAAACCTTACTCAAATAAACTTGGCCTTTTGTACTTTCTGTAACTTGGATTGATGTTATATTTCTTCCTCTTCAAGAAATAAGACCTTTGTTCCTTTAGTAGATTGACCAAGTCTTAGAATTAAAGCTTTAACCCTCTTCATGTAGAAATTAAAACTTTTCTTCCATTAACAAATGATTTATTACTAATTGATTTTCCTTGACACCACATGATATTCCTTTCATAGTAGCTTCAAATATTCAACTTTGTTTATACTTAGTTCTCAAAATTCTCGGTAATGGATACTCTATAACCCATACTTTGATTCCATGTTGATTTTTCATAAGATATTCTAAATTGAAAATTACTTCTTATGATTTATTTAGTTACTCTCATCTTTCATTTATATTCAATTTAAAGTAATTACAAAAAATATCACAATAGTAGAAACTAAATTCTAGTAGGATCATAAAGAGATCGCCAAACAAGAACACAAACATTTACCTTGGAAAAAACCACATGGAGGGAAATCCCAACAACCTTTTCCTTATAGAATTTTTTCATTTCAACAAAAGACACACCTAGATCTTCTAGTCAATCACAAGTTCAAACTAACCAGCAAAGTAGACTTGGTATAACCTGGTCCAACTCCCTCCTAGTCAAATAAAGCATCTTCCCAAGAGACTCGGTTTGGTCTGCTCTTCTAGGGCTGAATTTTTCCTTCTTATGCACCCAAAAATATCAGTCTTGTAGCTATTTTATGCCTCAGAAGTTTGGTCCTTTCTATAACACGTGCATGGTCATAGAAGGAGATCATATCCATAGGTTTGAGGGCTAATGGAGAGAGAGAGATAACTAGGTCTTCTTCTTGTCAACTTCAACCTTCCTTCTTTCTTGTCTCCTTTGTTAGATGAAAAAAGAGAACTTGTTTTATTGTGGTAATATGAATTTCCCAAGAGGAGGAAGTCATGTAGTATATATATAGTGATTATGAAGGCTAAATAGGTTCCTTAATTAACCGGGGCCAACTTGGCTAGGAGGAGGGATGACTTGGCTTGTTTGGAGCCAAAACATCAATTTTCAAAAAAAAAAAAAAATCTCTTTTAAAAGTACATGAAGAACATTCCTTAAAATTCTCTTTTAACAATAGAATGGAGAACAAGCTTTATATTTATCATTACAAATACATCAAGGGCTAAATATTAATTATGAAGACTGACCATACCTACAAAATTCAACACTTCCATCATAAAGGGATCCATCCCAAGATTCCACTTTTCATAATTATCTTTTATTTTGAATTTTCTTTCCTTGTGTATTTATTTTTCTTTCCCGATGTCTTCATTTTTCTTTCCCTGGAGTCTTTATTTTCTGTGTCATTTTTTATTATAATTGATTTAGGGCATGAAAAATTTGCATAAAAGGACAAATTCCTTTTGGAATACATAAGAATGAACAATAAATTGAAACAAATAGAAGATAACTATCCCTTGATAAAAAAATGTGTCTTTATGGGAAAAATAGGTGAGTGGGTAGTATAAAAATGGAAAAAGGTGTTGTATGGGTGCCAAAAATATGCCAATTTGGGCATCCATCATCTCCTCCCAGATAAAATTGTTGCATGTTCCAATGAAACTAATCAACTACTCTGAATTAGATAAGGTGTGACTCCCATGGATATTTATGACATTATAGTAAACCTTCCCTACATCATGGGCATGAAGTAGCCTTTCCTTTTTAATATCTCTCCAATAGGAAGCTTCTTCCTTCATATTCATATTATAGTGTTTATGATATATTTGGGATAGTAGCTAGATCACGATATTATGGAAAAATGAGTCTTATCCAATGATTTCCACAACTCTCCATGCAATTGATGTACCAATGCGCTCTTTGTAATGCCACTACAAAATTATTGAGGTTGAATGGTTACTTTTTTCTATAAGTCCTTTGTGGCCTTTTTCCATTTCTAAATGAAACCTATTACAAGTATTTTTTCCAATACTTATACTTATGTTTCATAGTCCTCAATGGATTCTTATATATTATGGGCCATGTGTTGGGTATGTGTTATATTCTTTCCACGACTAGCCCCACGCGTTGTACATTGCGTCGGGCGCAGCAGGGGGGTCACAAGGGGGGAGGAAGCCCCCACTGTTGAGGTCCGGGGTAGTGCCTTAGAGAAAATTGTTTTGGTGTGCAGACCCACTCATAGGAGGACCCACCCATGTTTTGTGCATGATTTTGCACATGGTTTTTGGGGTACGATGGCTTTCGGCCGCTAGTATTTTATAGATCCGGCCAAGAGAACTACGGTTATGTTCTAATCCAGGGTTAATGGATTAGGGGTTTATGTATGCTTTGGCATGTATATATATGTGTTGTAACACTAAAAGGAATATAATGAAAAATCAAGTTGGTCGTCCCGATTTGGGATCCAGGGGAAAATCTCTGTGTTTATTTGTTTTATGTTTTATTCTCTCGCTATTGTTTATTTTTTGTTATAAGATTCGTGTGTAGATAATTTCTATTCCAGGTTAAAACCTACATTTGGCATCAAATTTGTTTCGGCTTCAAGGGGATGCCTTTGCTGCTAAGGGTTTTTTTCTCGGGCCTGAGGTAGACCCTGTTCAGTGGGAGATCTGCAGGATCGATTCTTGTGGTGAAAGAAGATGGCGAGCGACGGAAAGATAGAGATCGAGAAATTTAATGGTCAGAGTTTTGAGTTGTGGAAGCTCAAGATGGAGGATCTTCTGGTGGATAAAGATCAGTGGATCGCGGTAGATCCAGGTACTAAACCAACGGCAATGTCAGATGAAGACTGGAAGAAACTGGATTGGAAGGCTAAGAGCACAATACGGTTGTGTGTCTCAGATTCAGTATTGTTGAATGTATCTGGGGAAGCTATGGCGAAGAATTTGTGGGAAAAAATTTGGAATTTGTACCAATCTAAGTCTCTAGTGAATAATTTGTTCCTGCGGAAAAAGCTGTATAACCTGAGGATGAAGGATGAAGACTTGGTGACAGAGCATATGAACGCCTTCAATACTTTGGTAAGTCAGTTGTCATCTCTTGATATTAAAATCTCAGATGAAGATAAGTGCATCAGTTTGTTGTGTTCTCTACCAAACTCGTGGGATAGTCTGGTTATTGCAATAGGTAGCAATACAACTACCTTGAATTTTGATGACATTGTCTCAGCCTTACTGTCGGAGGAAATGAGACGGAGAAATATGGAGGGCCAGAATGGAGATGCCTTATATGTATGAGGAAGGTCCCAAAACAAAAACAAGAATAAGGTTTCGAGTGGGAGATCCAAATATATAGGGAGATCTAAATCTCCTGGAAAGTTTGTAAAGGTATGCTGGAAATGCAGAAAGGAAGGGCACTACAAAAAGGAGTGCAGATCTAAAGCTCCTGAGAAAGGAAAAGGATTTGATGATGCTCCTTCTGCAGAGGCAAAAACCACCTTGGATGAAGGCGGGGATGTGTATTTGGCTTCTTCTTCAAATACACATGTAGATCATGAGTCATGGTTGATTGACTCAGGTGCATCCTTTCACTTCACTCCCCATAGGGAGTGGTTCTGAGAGTATGAGAAATATGATGGTGATATCTTCCTAGGGGATGATAGGAAGGCCAAAATCATCGGACGTGGAAAGGTCAAGCTGAAGCTGCAAGGTGGAAGGATTAGAGCACCTCCTGGTGTTCTGCATATTCCTGCATTGGCCAGAAATCTGATTTCTGTAAGCAATATGGATGATGCAGGTGTAAAAACAATGTTCAAGAAAGATGCCTGCAAGATGGTTCAGGGAGCATTGGTATTAATTCAGGGAGTTCAGACTGGAACTCTCTACAAGCTACAAGGTAGCACTGTTATTGATGGGTGTAATAGTTATGTGGTTCCTGAAAGTGGAGCATAAAGCCTAGCTGTCTCTGGAGAAAAGAACATGCTATGGCATCAAAGGCTTGGACATGTTGGAGAGAAGGGCCTTCGGATACTACATAGAAATGGTATGGTAGAAGGTATGTCTAATTTCTCTTTGGATTTTGATTTCTATGAACATTGTGTATATGGGAAGCAGAATCGGGTGAGTTTTCCTTCTGGTGCTAAGAGGGCGAACAAGATATTAGAACTTGTGCACAGTGATGTGTTTGGACCTGTGTCAGTTCCATCACTGGTAAAGTCTGTGTATTATGTTTCATTCATAGATGACTTCTCAAGGAATACATGGATATATTTCTTGAGGAATAAATCTGAATGTTTTGACAGTTTTAAAGAATTTAAGGCTCTGGTGGAAAACCAGATAGAGAAGAAGATAAAGGCGCTGAGGACAAATAATGGTGGGGAGTTCTGCAAGAAGGAATTTGAAGAGTTCTGTAAGAAGTGTGGTATAGCACGGCAGAAGAATACTCCATACACACCTCAGCAAAATGGAGTTGTAGAAAGAGTGAACAAAATGTTGATGTAAAAGGCAATAAGCATGCTCAGTGGTACCGGGTTAGGACAAGAATTCTGGGTAGAGGCAGTGGAAAGTGCATGTTCCTTAGTTAATAGATCACCTTCATCAGTGTTGGAGGATAAGACTCCACATGAGGTATGGACTGGTAAGAAACCCTCTCTTTCACATCTAAGGGTTTTTGGATGTGATGCATATGTACATGTTCCAAAGGAGAAAAGGACCAAGTTGGATAATAAATCTGAAAGGTGCATCTTTATTGGGTATACCGATGGTTTAAAAGGTTACAAGCTTTTGAACCCGGAAACAAGGAAGGTTGTGTACAACCGAGATCTGGTGTTTAGAGAGGTGAAAGATGTTGTTAAACATGAAATCATACCAAAGGAACCTAAGAAGATAGAGTTTGAGCTAAAGGAGGATGAATCAAACTCTACATTAGATGAAGATTCAGAAGAGGAAGAGCCACAAACTCCAGCTTTGAGAAGATCAGTTCGGGAAAGAAGCCAACCAGAAAGGTATAGTCCATCTGCTTTCTATTCAGGTTTTTCCTTAACTATAACTAATGATGATCCCAGAACTGTCAGGGAGGTAGTAGATTCCGAGGATGGAAAACTTTGGAAGGAGGCCATGGTTGATGAAATGGCATCCTTGCACAAAAATGAGGCATGGGATCTGGTGGAGTTGTCGACTGGAAGGAAGCCCATTGGGAGAAAATGGGTGTTTAAGAAGAAGATGAATGTAGAAGGCAAGGTGGAGAAATACAAAGCTTGGTTGGTAGAAAAAGGTTATTCCCAAGTGCCGGGAATTGATTTTGGTGATATTTTTTCTCCTGTTGCCAAAGTTACTTCTATTAGATTACTTTTATCTGTTGCTGCTACATTTGATTTTGAGATAGAACAGATGGATGTGAAGACAAAATTTCTTCATGGGGATCTAGAAGAGGAGATCTACATGAAGCAACCTGAAGGCTTTATGGTGAAGGGTAAGAAAGAACTAGTATGCAAGTTGAAGAAGTCTCTGTATGGGTTAAAACAGTCACCAAGGATGTGGTATCAGAAATTTGATACCTATATACGGGGACTTGGCTTCACCAGAAGCAAGGAGGATCACTGTGCTTATTTTAAATTAATTGGTGACCGTGTTATTTATTTGGTCTTGTATGTGGATGATATGTTGTTGATTGGAAATGACAAAGAAATTATCCAAGATTTGAAGACCCAAATTTTCTCCAAATTCGACATGAAGGATCTTGGTGCTGCAAACTATATTTTGGGCATGGAAATTAAGAGAGATCGGGCAAAGAGGAAGCTCTGGTTAAACCAATGGAAGTATGTCGAGACTATATTGCAAAGGTTCAATATGCATGATAGTAAATCGGTGAATGTTCCTATTCCTGTAGGTGTAAAGCTGTCTGCTGAAAAGTGTCCCAAGACACAAAAAGAAGAGGAGGATATGTCACGTGTTCCATATGCAAGTGCAGTGGGTAGCCTGATGTATGCAATGGTCTGTACTAGACCAGACATTTCACATGCAGTGGGAGTATTGAGCAGGTTTATGTCAAACCCAGGGAAGGAGCATTGGACAGCAGTGAAGCGGGTTTTTAGATATTTATGTGGCACTAGTGATTATGGCTTGTGCTACCAGGGAAGACCAGGATTGGAAAGAATGTTGGAAATTCGTGGTTTTTTTGATGCAGAATGGGCTGGAGATCTGGACCAAATAAGATCTACAAGTGGGTATGTGTTTAACCTATTTGGAGGCACAGTCAGTTGGATGAGTAAAAGACAGTCTGTAGTGGCTCTTTCAACTACAGAGGCAGAATACATAGCAGCCACTCATGCAAGCAAGGAAGCAGTTTGGTTGCATAGATTGTGTTCAAGTATGGGGTTGGTACAGCAAGCTATAAGGATAGACTGTGATAGCCAAAGTGCAATTTTCTTGGCTAAGAACCCTGCTTACCATTCAAAGACAAAGCATATTGATGTTCAATATCACTTTGTTAGAGATATGGTTGAGGCTAAAAGGGTGTTGCTGGTAAAGGTGGACACTTTGAAGAATGTTACAGATGCATTGACGAAGTCTGTGAGCACTCAAAAGCTCTCTTGGTGTAGAGAAACAATGGGTGTTGAAGAATTGGCCCAATGACTAAGCTCTCCTGTGGCCCCCTGTGGAAAGAAAACAACAAGTGGGAGAATGTTGGGTATGTGTTATATTCTTTCCACGACTAGCCCCACGCGTTGTACGTTGTGCTGGGTGCAGCAGGGGGGTCACAAGGGGGGAGGCAGCCCCCACTGTTGGGGTCCGGGGCAGTGCCCCAGCGAAAATTGTTTTGGTGTGCGGACCCACTCATAGGAGGACCCACCCATGTTTTGTGCATGAGTTTGCACATGGTTTTTGGGGTACGATGGCTTTCAGCCACTGGTATTTTGTAGATTAGGTAAAGGGAACTATGGTTATGTTCTAATCCAGGGTTAATGGATTGGGGTTTATGTATGCTTCGGCATGTATATATATGTGCTGTAACACTAAAAGGAATATAATGAAAAATCAAGCTGGTTGTCCCGATTTGGGATCCAGGGGAAAATCTCTGTGTTTATCTATTTTATCTTTTATGCTCTCGCTATTGTTTATTTTCTGTTATAAGATTCGTGTGTAGATAATTTCTGTTCAAGGTTAAAACCTACACCATGAACTCTACACATTGTTAATAGTTCACCCAACTGTAATGTGTGATGTATACATCCTTAGTCCTATAATATTCTCCCCTAATTCATAGGTTGCAGATGAAGTTATTTTCTAGCACCTTGTGAGAAATTTCCCTAAAAAAATGATTATTTAGGTAATATACAAAGGCTCCCAGTTGGACTTATCCAACAAAATGGTTGGGGTTCTAAGTTGGATCATGGTGCAATAAAATGTAGTGTTTGTATAATTCACATAGGAAGTTCATATCATCATTTTTTATTATGTAATAAGCTTCTATTAAGGTGCTCAAAGAAGTAATATGATACGATGTATTGCTCATTATGACCTTATCTTAAAGCATGGGATACTTTTCTTCCAAATACATGTTGTAGACAAGGAAGGGTGCCCTAAAACTAAGTGCAAATTCGACCAACAATCCAACTTGAATCTTTTCAATATCTAGCTTTTCCACCTGTCTTTAGAGTTTGAAAGTTTTCTCTACCTCCTCTTTCATCTCCTTCCTTTAGTGATCTTATTTGGCTCTATGGATCTCTAATTTCTCTGCCCACTTCCCCATAACAATGTTCCCTGATGGAAAATACCCCTTATCCATGATTTTCTAGCATTTCCTTCCATTTTTATTCCTTGGATTTTTCCCACACATATGGGAGGTCTCTTTGAATAACATTATCCTCGATTAAATTGGGCTTTGTCCAAGTGGTTTCCTTTTTCAATTCAAGTATATAATTTTCTATTTGGATAAACTCTTCTTGGTATGTATTTTATGTGTCTCTTTATAAACCATTACCTTTGCCTCAGGAACGTGATATTCCTTGTCCCTTGTTTCAAGCAACCACATTTCATAATCAAGGAATTTAAACCCTAAAGAGGATTGATTTCGCCTTAGTTTAGCCTCTAGAACACTAATTTTTTCTACAAGTCCTTGTTTTTCTTCTCAAATATTTTATTCTTCCTAACCAAAAAAGAATGCACAGGAGCGTGTGAAAAAATACCTACATGTTCTTCTTATTCTTAGGCCTTGTTGTGCTATTCAACAACTCCTATTATTTTAGCATTAGTTACCTTAGAAAATAATGGGGACCCTTTTTAAAAAAAATTATAGTTAAACAAATAAGACCCTTATAGTGATTCATTAGATATAATTAGAAATAAAAAAGGATAAAACCTTGAATTTTGGCCTTAAAAGCACTTAAGCATTGAAATGTTGCATTATCACAATCAAAATACTGCAATAAAGCACATATGACTCCTAAAAAGTCACTTAAAACATATTGCAATGCAATATAAGAAAAAATGATTTTATAAAGGGAAAAGGAAAATTTAAGCGAATTCTATAAAGGGAAAGCCTACAAGAATCACTTCCACCACATAGGCCATCACATTTTGCATTTCGCAAAACTACCCTAATGGCCTAATTGTCACCATCCATGTTTTCGTGATGTGATATACCACATCGCATTGCATTTCAACAAGCTTAATCATTCTCCCCCCACGATATTCACTGATGCGATATAGTCTATCGCACATCGCACATCACACTTTCGCAACTTAAACACTTTTCACTCCATCTATTTTCGCCGATATTGCAATTGTAATTGGAAAAACTAATCTAATTTGTCTTAAATGAAGAGGTACACACGAGCAATGCTTCGATGTGACAGATCTAGTTTTTAATGTGGAAATGATTATATGGGCACATAAACCCATATCAAATGTTAATTCCATAACTTAACATTTTTTTCCCATAACTCCATAATTATTTGACTGTAAGAAGCATTTAATTCATATCTTAGAAACGTGCCAAGTTTCATAGGTAATTGTGCATTTGTAAAATCAAAGTTCTCTCTTTCCTCTTATCATTTCTGATTTATTCGCAGGGGAGCCCGAGTAAGAAGAATTCTTTGGAGATGTCTAAAGCTCTTAAAAAAGCCAAGAAACTGATGGCCCTTGTAAAGCCTTCACCTGCTGCAACCGAGAGAACATAGATGCTTCTTCTTTTCACAGACACTACATGTGGACCAAAAAGTGGATCCTCCTCATGGGAATCCATGTACAAGCTATTCAAGGATTATAAACCTCACAACGTTCAAAGGAAAGGTACTACTTATGCCTCTGATTCTTCGAAAGCTACTACTGAAGAGGTGGCTAACTCTTTCCTACATCGAATTGTTGTGCTACCTAAAATATTACCATACATTGATATGGTAAGATGGATCATTGATAATATCAATATTGGGGATATGAATTTTCTGACTAGAAAAGGAATGATGATTGGTTCCTTCTAAGCTAAAGACTTGAAGCTGATGTACCACATCCCAGACCCTGAAAAGGTCTATGACAAGGAGTTTTTGGCGCAGTTCACTAACAAGAATGAGCTCAAATCAATCCAATGAACAAATGGTGAAGCAACCCAATAAGCACAAGCACGATGACAGGGTTATGTATTCCACTGACTCCCTTGCAAGTCCCTACTGTTATGTAGCTGCCATGATGTCTAGGCTTTTTGGTCAACCTGACACTACCATATTTTTAGTAGAATGGGTCCCTCTCATGGAAGCAGTTGTAGACTCTTATGTTATGGATTTTGGAAATATTTTCTATCTAATAATATTGCTACCCAAATTTTGGAATATAGGAAAAAACACTCTATTTCCTCCTAGGTTTTTCCCCCATTTTATATGAGTGCATATATCATGGATGTTGTGTGTTGTACATCGAATTTTCCAGCCATTAGCTATAAATGGATAACCTAGGACCTTATACCCATTCATATATTTCATATCATTTTATGGGAAACCATATTTGAGAATCATTTTTATAAAACTTTCCATGGATTCATTATCCCTCTATTTCAAGTTGCTTTCAATGAGAAAGCCCCGAGGCTGTCAAAAGAGGTCCAAGATGATTTTTCCTCCATAGGAAAATGGTTTGGAGAAGAGTTGTTCACCTATGTCATAGTATTCGGGAGCTTCACTCGACCGCACATTTTACCCTTGTATGTTCCTGAAAATATTCTCACAAGAGAAGTTGCATATCATAATGTTGGAAATGGGCTTACCAGGTTTCTAAAGGAGTCCTATAATATCCCAAAATGGTAATGCAGCAATTCATAAGCAAAATACTGGAATAGAAATGAAAAATAACTCACAAAATGTGTATAGAACACATAGCCATCAATTACATGTACACCAACAAGAAATATGATCCATTGTATCAACAAAAAGTGGGGAAAAGCAACAATATGAGCCCTAAAAACTTTATTCCCACAAAAATGTGTTATAACAGGAAGAAATAACGTTGGGATCCCTTACCATATGTAATATGGGACTTAAATCAAGAAAATATTCAGAAAAAAAAATCCCTTTTGAGGGTTTAAACATATCTCCTGGTCCCGATATGGCTCAAAAACACCCAAATCCCATGACTTGACTTATGCAGAAATTTCTGAAGCATGCACACCATCATTTAAAGAGTGTTTCTGATAAAATATGATGCAAAAATCAGATCTGTAGTTTTATTTCTCAAAAAATGAAGAAAAATAGGGATATAGCCCCTTTTACACATCAGGAGGATAACCCAGCAAGGGTTTGATGAAAGCACAATGTACAAAATGTTAGATATGCAGATATATATCTAAAAAAAATAGTCTAACTAAATATTTTTATACATATAGCTGAAGAATACAATAATTGAAGGAGGATCCTTCTTACAAGCTTTTCGGGAGAAGGGTTGGCCATTTCCCTAAGAAACAAGCTCAAGATTGAGGGAATTAACCCTCACACTGCAGCTCTGCAAGAAAGGACATAGTTCCTGCAAGGGAATGTGCTGTGGATGATGGAAGTACTTTGTCCTAGTGCCAAGATATAAAATCCTGCTCCAAGATCTTCCTTACTGATCTTTCAATGGAATGGAGGCTCCCTCCTTTGAAAAATAAGTGCAGGAAGTGGTGTTGTGAACTCCCACTGCAACACCCTGCAACATAACATTATAATGCTGCAGAAACAACGTTGCAGCTGAAGGAGGATGCTTGGCCTCAAGCTTGTATGTGGGGAAAATTAGTACAAGCTCCTTCAAGAGGCCTCTCAAGAAAGGAGAAGGATTCCTAAACAGGAAATACCTGTGCTAAGAAGCACAACAATCTCAACTAAACAATTGAAGAAAGTAGAATAGTCTAAGCAGACAAATCCAAATATCATTCATAAGATGTCTTGCTATGGCTACCTTGCCCTCCTTTTATACATGTGTGAGCCTTATTGCCTTGGGCTCCACTCATTAGGGTTTCCTCCACCAAGGAATCTTCCTCCCACTATCTATGTGCTATCTCATAAGATGATCTCCACCTCCTATCCCAACACTATTGACTTGGTCAAACTTGACCTTGTCCACATGCGAAAGTCCCTGTTCACACATGAAGGTGTGGAATCCAGATTTAATGTTGATCCCCCTTTCACATTATGAGGGATTTTATTCAAATTTTTACTATGCATGGGCCTCCTTACCCATTTATTCATCTCCTAAGTAAAATCAACAAAAAATTAATATTCCAATTTGCTGCATGCAAATTTTGGAATATTACAGTCCTCCCCTCCCAAATTTTTCTTGTCATCAAGAAACTGCAAGGATAGAACTGAAGAGTCTCCCTTCCTCCTATTTTAGCATCCACATATTATGAACTCCTCCAAGGAATGAGATGTTGTCTCATCAATGAATCTTTATATTGCCCCTCCCAAGCATGCAAGCTAGCCAAATAGCTATCATCATGAATAAGTAAAGTACTCAAGGAGGCAATAAGGTGTTGTCTAGAGGTCATCTCAAGGCATGGAGTCTGAAATTCATTGGGAAACATCATTCCCATGTGGATCCTCCATCCCCAAGCAATCATCCATACAAAATGAGTCGCCTCCCAACATGGAAACTTCTGAAAATGTTCCTCCACCTTGAGCTCCTATAGAGTAGGTGGGCTGAAAATATGAATATGGTAGACAAAGTAGCCTACCCCTTGCTGTCTTCCTCTACACTTATGATAAGTGTAGATCATATTCTAATCTTGGGCTGCAATAAAATTTCCCTCAAGTGGCAAGATGAGGACTAGATCTCCAAAGATCTCCTCTCCAATGTTGTGAATCAAGCTGGCCCAAATCAATCCATATGTGATGGATAGGAAATCATCACCATATGGCATCCCATCAATCACATGGTCCACCTCAAAAAGAAACAAGTGTTTGGATATGGTGGCCATATCTCCTCTCATGCTCCCATTAGAACATGCAATGCAAAAAGTGTGGGAATCCTCTTCCCCAAAGGACACATCCAACCCATGTGTCTCTCTCCCAATCATGCTTCCAATACAAATATGATCAATATTATCAAATTAAATCATGATCGGCATCAAAATGAGGGAAATATTGAAGGTTTCTTATGGTGCAGGAAGGTACCAACAATTTCCCCAATAGTCACAACACAGTTTTCCTAACTGCTGCTTCAGAAAATATTATGGCAAGTTGTTTTTTGATACATGGATAATTATGTATGTCATGACATCTACTGATAAAAAAAAAATGGTTGGGTACATCGACTGAACATACATGAAATAAAATACTTGCCCAAGGCCATATAAAATATGGTTGTCTCCATCATACAATTTGGCCCAATGTTGACCATGGAGCTCAATGAAAAGCTTTCCCTCTTGTGGAGCAATGCACTAAAAAGGAATGGTAAGAATATGAAAATACTGTGTTAGACAATCAATGGATGCAAAAACAATACTCTTACCATTTTTTGAGAGTAATATGATGCATATGTATATGAATAAATCCTCCATAGTGGTATGACACACTCCCATGAAGAGGAATGAACCATATGCTTGGAAACCCAAGTTAAGAAGATCATATCTTTGTAATAGATGTTTCCATCCAATACTCCATCAATATCACTTCCTCCTTGTTCACCAAGTACCTCAATGGTGAAGTGATCCTGGGGACACTCCATCAATAACCCCAAGCTCCCAAGTGATAGCGTTGTCGTCCTATGAAAATAGGCTCCTGCCAACTCATAGATCCATTCTTTGACATGCTCCTTGTCAAAGACATCTCCCATAATGCTACTACACATAGGAAGTTCCTCCCAAAATGGAAGTACCTCTTGAACATCTAAGGCCAAGGAGTAGCCCCTTTACACTATGATAGTGCCATATCCTACTTCTGCAACATCATGCAAAGTGTGAGAGCAAATCTTCCCTTGCTCCCCCAAGAACAACCAAAGAAACAAAATTTTTTGCTGCCTCCCCATACCTCCATCATACAAATCATGTGTTAAAGACATGGTGAATGATATGAAGAATTTCATATCAACACAATGTTTCCATACTCCTTGCTGCCCAATGATGCAAGTATCCTGCCACACCTTCTTCACCCACATACCCTTAGAAAGAGAATGATGGCCAAACTCTTTCAAGAGTAGCCAACGTAGCCAAGCCTCCTGTTGCCTAGTATAATATATTTGCAAGTAGCTTTCCAAATTCTTGCTCATCATCCATACCCATCCATCCAAATGTAGGTGCCTCCCATCATGTTCTTCCTTAGTACTCTCCCAAGGAAGACTACCATCATCCCAAACCAAATTTCTCCTCTTGAATTTCATGGGATGTTGAAATGAAACTCCTTGGAGATCTTCTAGAGAATACCTCTCATCAATGTCCCTCATGAATCCACAAATATCCAAGTGTGATGAGGGTAAAACCTCCTCAAAATGTTGAAGAACCTCGCACTCCATGATGTGTTGAAGTGCATCTCCAATGAGATCTCTCCATGAGACCTTATCCTCATCAATGGCCTTCCAAAACCAATAAGGTTTTAGATCTACTATAGGTAGAGGTGTCTCTTTGAACTGGGGAGTTCTCATTGAGAAAGGGTAATCTAGAAAGGAGAAAATGTTTCTCACTTCAAGATTTCTACCATCTATCACTTCCTCCTCCATTGTTTCATGAGTGAAGCTGCCATTTGAATGCTCCCATAAGGAATGGGTCCTCTTTTCTTCACTGCTACTCTTGTACAACACAGTGCCATTCTGTTGCTCTAAATCAACAGTATGCAATGATGTAGATCCCTCCATAAGATTTTATCAAATGAAAAGAGATGGAAATTTAAGCATACCTTGGTGAAATTTGGAAGCATCTTGTAGGGTTGCGAGAGTTCCTTCCTCATATATGTTGGCTTCCCAAACTGCTGAAGATGAAGGTTGCTCCTCCATGGTTGCAACATCGTTGGTACATGCGTCTTCCAGTAGTGGTGAGGGCTTCTCCCTCCCTTTGCCAAATCTCATGATCATCCTTTGAGAAAAATCAGCAAGAGTAGACACTCTTGCATGGCTCAAATGGCTGAACCACCAAGTGTTTGCTTCACCTTCAAGGTGCACCGCTGCAATTTCTACAACCTCTCTTTCTACTACTAGATGTAGTAGGAAAAATTCTTCTAGCTTCATCACCCAAGCCTTTGCTGCACATGTGAGTGATCCATCAAAAGTGGACAATAGAAATCTATTGCCTCTCATCATCCCATGGCTGTAGGGTCTCCTTTCTTCTGCCAGTTGAATGAACTGTGGTAAAGCTAGAGTCTCCTTAAAGGCTCTAGGTTTAGCTTTGTATCCAGCAAGGTATTCACTTAGAATTATAAATTCCAAGTTTCCTTCCTGCTTCTTGTCTTCTCCTCTTCAAGAATAGGAAGTGTGTGGCCCTTCCTCTTCTTGAAACCCTCTAGGAGTTCCTTTGCATCTCTTCCCTTTCATCTGCTTAACCTCCTTGGAGAGGTTCTTCCTAGATCTGAAAAGTGATTAGATAAGGCTCATCCTTTTCATCATTCTGATCTTCTTATTCTCTTTGTCTTCTTATAGCATAATGGCTGAAACTCACAAGCTGAGCCAAGATTATGCTTTGATACCACTGTAATATCCAAAAATTGGAATGCAACAATGCATAAGAAAAATATTGGAATAGCAATGATAAATAACTCATAAAATGTGCATAGAACACATAGCAATCAATTACATGTACAACAGAAAGAAATATGATCCATTATATCAGCAAAAAGTGGGGAAAAGCAACAATATGAGCCCTAAAAACGTTATTACAAGAGAATTGCATTATAACAGGAAGAAATAACACTGGTATCCCTTATCTTATGTAATATGGGACTTACATCTAGAAAATATTCAGAAAAAAATCCCTTTTGAGGGTTTAAACAAATCTCCCAGTCCCGATATGGCTCAAAAAGGCCCAAATCCCATGACTTGACTTATGACAAAATTTTTGAAGCATGCACAACATCATTTAAAGAGTTTTTCTAATAAAATATGATGCAAACATCATATATGGAGTTTTATTGCTCAAAAAATGAAGAAAATTAGGGATCTTTCCCCGTTGACACATCGGGAGGATAACCCAGCAAGGATTTCATGAAAGCACAATGTAAAAAATGTTAGATCTATAGATATGGATCTGAAAAATGCAGTCTAATTGAAGATTTTTATAAATACAGCTGAATAATGCAAGAAGTGAAGGAGGATCCTTCTTACAAGCTTTCCAGGAGAAGGGTTGGCCCTTTCCCTAAGAAACAAGCACAAAATTAAGGGAATTGACCCTCACACTGCAACTCTACAAGAAAGGACACATTTCCTGCAAGGGACTATGTTGTGGATGATGGAAGTACTTTTTCCCAATGCCAAGATATAAAATTATGCTCCAAGATCTTCCTTACTAATCTTCCAAAGGAATGGAGGCTCCCTCCTCTAAAAAATAAGTGCAAGAAGTGGTGTTGTGAACTCCCACTGCAACACCCTGCAAAACAACGTTATAATGCTATGGAAATAACATTGTAGCTGAAGGAGGATGCTTGGCCTCAATCCTATATTTCGAGAAAATGAGTACAAGCTCCTTCAAGATGCCTCTCAAGAAAGGAGAAGGATTCCTAAATAGGAAATCCTTATGCTAAGCAGCACAGCAATCTCAACTAAATAGTTGAAGAAAGCAAAATAGTCTAAATAGACAAATCAAAATATCATTCATAATATGTCTTGCTATTGCTGCCTTGGGCCCCACTCATTAGGGTTTCCTCCACCAAGAATATTCCTCCCTCTATCTCTATGTTGTCTCCAAGATGATCTCCACCTCCTATCCTAGCGTTGTTGACTTGGTCAAACTTGACCTTGTCCACATGCAAAAGTCCCTGTTCACACATGAAGGTATGGAATCTAGCTTTTATGTTGATCCCCCTTTCACATTATGAGGGATTTTATTCAGATTTTTATTATGCATGGGTCTCCTTTCCCATTTATTCATATCCTAAGTGAAATCAGTAGAATTTAATATTCCAATTTGTTGCACGCAAATTTTGGAATATTACAAGTGCAAGAAATCATCATGGCCTTCCTTTCCGATTAATTGTGGTATTTATGGTCTAGAAAATTACAAGTATGTAGTTCTAGATATTAGTCAAATTGAATGTTTGACAAACAATATGAACCAATTAAAGTTGCCAATAATTTTACTACACAAGTTAAAATTAGGCCTTTTGTTCATGAAGAATATGAGTTTGATGACCTTTTTGAGTCAGCTGATAATTATTCCTCAGTTTAGAAATTGGTAACCCTACGTCTCCACCCACAACAACTACCAAAGTTCAAACAATACTAGAACAATATATTGGAAGCAATTCCATTAAAAACGTTGGATGTATCCCAACCCCTAGCTCAGAAGGAAAAGGAGAATGGACCAGAAACTAATTATACTGAAATCCTTAGCAAAACTGACCAAGACAAATATGTTGAGGTTCAAACTATGGATGTATATTTTCCAAGTAATATTAGTGAAGTTTGGAAGGAGTTTAACTTTAAACTCAATCAAGACGAAGGAGCCATAGTTACTGATTAACAACAGATTGTGCATACACCTCAAAGAAAAAATCGAGACTTTTTCACTGCTGAGCCCTCTGACAAATTAGTGAGCTCGAAGAGAGTAGAATTCATCTCATCCTTCCCCACTACTAAAATTGTACTTAAAATTGAGGAAATTCCTCCTTTGTACATTTTCTACAGTCGAAGACAAAAATAAGTTATGAGTAGACAGAAGAAAATAAGGAGATCAGAGCAATCTCAACCCCTTGTCCAAGGAGACATCACAATGGATGTTGTTTGGAAAGACTCACACGCAGATCCTTTACAGGATCAAACACACCTAACTCAGTTCACAGGAGCTTATTCCTCTGAAACTATTGACAATGCTTTTGAAGTCCAACAGCTGATGAAGGAAAAGGATGAGAAAATCATCCAACTAGAACTTGAGCTATAGGTAGAGAAACAAAATATCAATCAATGACTATAGATGCAAGTCACACAACTCCAAGAGAGCATGGACCAGTTGAAGATTGAACACTAGAATGAAATTAGTTCAAAGGATTCTCAAATCCATCAATTGAAACTTTATGAAGAGAAATTGAAGGATAATCCTAAGATTGATGAATTCAAAAAAGAGGCCTTAGAACTGAATAATTTATTGGCACAACAGAAAGTCATTTTTTATCAGAAATTATCAAATATTCTTGAATTGTGTGAAAAGAGCGATTCACTAATGAATCACATTTAATACATGATAATAATTTTGATGAGATAGATGATAAGGTTTCCTAGTTTTCCACCTGGCATGATTTTGCTGATGGCCGAAAGGCCAACCTTCCTAGGATTGAAGATTCAAAGAAAGAAAGTTGTTTATAGATTGGGACATACAGTTGAAACATGCAGAAAGAGCCATTTGCAAAAACAAGGATGTGGCTACTAACATTGTGGAAACTGTTAGTCAAAATATCATCGCTACAAACCTAATTGACAAATGTCGTCCCGGTGCATTTCCTATAGTGAAAGACTTGATAAGACAGTGGCAAGAAGTTTCAAAGGTAAAATAAGAACACATGAGGAAGTTGGAAAAGCTAGATTGGGATAAGTATTGAAGTTACTTAGTGAAGCCTCACATCAAGTGGCTAATGCTGCAATGTCTTACAAATACATCCTCCTACATGCTTCCTCCACTTTTTTATTTCATTTTCACTGGAGAATTTTGAACTACGCTAGGCCAAACTTTAAAGGTTAAACCTATGCTTAACATCCTTCAGCTGAAGGAACAAATGGCTAAGTAGAAAATGGGATAGCCATCAAGTGATTCACCCCTTTAATTTGTGTGTTTTTTTTTAATTTCCAATTAGTTTAAGGAGGGTTGTTTTAAAACCTCCTCGAATTTTTATTCTAATAACTATTTTAAGATTTTTATTTTTATATTTAAATGTAATATTCCAAAATTTGCATGCATCAAATTGGAATATTAAATTTTTTTGATTTCACTTAGGAGAAGAATAAATGGGTAAGGAGGCCCATCCATTTAAGAAATAAGAATAAAATCCCTCCTAATGTGAAAAGGTATCATAATGCTAGCTGGATTTTACACTCTCATATGTGAACATGGAAAAATGCATGTGGATAAGGTCAATTTTGACCAAGTCAACATCATTGGTATGAAAGGAAGAGATCATCCATGGAGATAACGCAATGCAAGTAGGAGGAATATTCCTTGGTGAAGGAAACCCTAATGAGTGGGGCCCAAGGCACGAAGGCTCACACATGTTTAAAAGGAGCGCAAGGCAGCCATAGCAAGAAATCTTATGAATTGAATATTGGATTTTGGTCTGCATGACTAATTTTCTTTCTTCAATTGTTTAGTTGAGATTGTTGTGCTGCTTAACACAAGGCATTCCTATTTAGGAATTCCTTCTCCTTTCTTGAGAGGCCTCTTGAAGGAGCTTGTACTAAATTTCTCCACATCTAGGCTTGAGGCCAAGAATCCTCCTTTAACTACAACATTATTTCTGCAGCAGTATAACGTTGTGTTGTAGGGTGTTGTAGTGGGGGTTCACACCACCACTTCCTACACTTATTTTTCAAAGGAGGGAGCTTCCATTCATTTGGGAGAGCATTAAGGAAGGTTCTAGAGAATATTTTCATATATTGGCATTGGGCCAAAGTACTCCCATCATCTACAGTGCAATCCTTTGCAGGAACTACATCATTTCTTGCAGTGTTGCAGTGTGAGGGTCAAACCCCTCACTCTTGAGCTTGTTTCTTAGGGAAAGGGCCAACGCTTCTCCCAGAAAGCTTATAAGAAGGATTTTCCTTCACTTATTGTATTATTTAGCTATATATATGAAGATATTCAGTTATATTGTGTCATTTCAGATCCAAATATGTAGATCTATCATTTTTTACTTGTGCTTTCATGAAACCCTTGCCGAGTTATCTTCATAATGTGTAAAAGGGGCTAGATCACTATTTTTCTTCATGCTTTGAGTAATAAAACTCCAGATCTATTTTTTATACGATATTGTATCATAAACCCTCATAAAATTACGTTTTGCATGCTTCAGAAAACTCTGCATATATCAAGTCATGGGATTTGGGCATTTTTAAGCCATTTGGGACCAGGAGATCTGTTTAACTCATAAAAAGGGATTTGTTTCTGATCCCCTTCTGGATGCGAGTCCCATAGAACCTAATCTCAGGGATACAAGCAATATTTCTCCCTGTTATAACTCAATTATCTGGAATTAACGTTTTTATGGCCCCTATTGCTTCATTTCCCCACTTTAGGTTGACATAATGGATCATATTTTGTTGCTATAACAATAATTTGTTGGCTAAAGTGTTCTACACACATTTTATGAAGTTAATTTCTTACTGCTACTCTAGCATTGTGTTTATGTATTTTTGCATTCCCATTTTGGGATATTACAGTGGTATCAAAGCATAATCTTGGCTCAACCTGTGAGTTCCAGCCATTATGCTATCATAGGAATAAGAAGGCAAAGAGAAGAATTAAGATTAGAATGATGGGGATAATGAGCTTTGTGTCATCACTTTTCAGATCCAGGAAGAACCTCTCCAAGGAGGTTAAGCAGATGAAGGACAAAGGTTGCAATGAAATTCCTAGAGGGTTTCAAGAAGAGGAAGGGCCATGCACTTCCTATTCTCAAAGAGGAAAAGACAAGAGGCATGAAGGAAACTTGGAATCTAAAATTCTAAGTGAATACCTTGCTGAATACAAATCGAAACCTAGAGCCTTCAAGGAGACTCTAGCTTTACCACAGTTCACTTAGCTAGAAGAAGAAAGGATGCCATACAACAATGGGATGATGAGAGGTAATAGATTTATATTGTCCACTTTTGATGGATCACTCACATGTGCAGAAAAGGCTTGGGTGATGAAGCTAGAGGCATTCTTCCTACTACATCCAGTAGTAGAGAGAGAGGCTATAGAAATTGCAATGCTGCACCTTAAAGGTGAAGCAAACACTTGGTGGTTCAACCATTTGAGCCATGCAAGAGTGAATAATCTTGGTCAGTTTTCTCAAAGGTTGATCAAGAAATTTTGAAAAGGGAAGGAGAAGCCCTGACCACCATTGGAAGATGCATGTACAAGTGTTGTTCTAACCATGGAGGAGCAACCTTCATCTTCAGCAGTTTTGGAAGCCAACACATATGAGGAAGGAACTCTTGCATCCCTACAAGATACTTCCAAATTTCACCAAGGTATGCCTAAGTTTCCATCTCTTATCATTTCAAAAAATATTATGGAGTGATATACATCATTGCATACTATTGATTTAGAGAAACATAATTTCACTGTGTTGTACAAGAGCAGCAGTGAAGAAAATAGGATCCATTCCTTATGGGAGCATTCAAATGGAAGCTTCATTCATGAAGAAATGGAGGAAGAAGTGATAGATGGTAGACATCTCGAGATGAGAAATATTTTCTCCTTTCCAGATGACACCTTCTCAACGAGCATCTCACAGCTCAAAGAGAAACTTCTACCTGAAGCAGATCCAAACCCTTATTGGTTTTGGAAGGCCATTGATGAAAAGAAGGTCTCATGGAGAGATCTTATGGGAGGTGCACTTCAAAACATCATGAAGTGAAAATTTCTTCAATAGTTTGAGGAGTTTTTTCCCTCATAACACTTGGATCCTTATGGATTCAAGCTGATCATTGATATGAGATATTTTCTAGGGGATCTCCAAAGAATTCCATTTCAACATCCCATGAAATGCAAGAAGAAAAATCTGATATGGGAGGATGGTAGTTTTCTTTGGAGGAGTACCAAGTTGGAGAATGATAGGAGAAATCCATCGGTGGATGAATGGATGTGGATGGAGAGCAAGAATATGGAAAGATACTTGAAAATTTATGATACTGGGCAACAGGAGGCTTGGCTGCGTTGGCTAATCTTGAAAGAGTTTGGCCATCATATGACATATCATCTTTCTAAGGGTATGTGGGTGGAGGAAGTATGGCAGGATACTTTCATCATAGGTCAACAAGGATTATGGATGCAATGTGTTGATATGACATTCTTCGTATCAAAAATTATGTCTTCACTACATGATTTTTATGATGGAGGTATGAGGAGGCAGCAATTTTTTTTTGTTGCTTTGGTTGTTCTTGGGAGTGCAAGGGCAGAGCTGCTCTCATACCTTGCATGATGTTGCAGGAGTAGGAGATGGAACTATCATGGTGCAAAGGGGCTACTCCTTGGCATTAGATGATCAGGAGGTACTTCCACCTTGGGAGGAACTTCCTTTATGTAGAAGCATTGTGAGAGATGTATTTGACAATGGGCATGTCAAAGAATAGAGCTATAAGTTGGTAGGAGCCTATTTTCATAGGCCAACGACGCTATCACTTTGGAGCTTGGAATTATTGATGGAGTGTCCCCAGGATCACTTCACAATTGATGCACTTGGTGGACAAGGAGGAGGTGAGAGTGATGAAGTAGTGGATGGAAACATCTATTACTATGATATGTTCTTCTTGACTTGGATTTCCAAGCATAAGAGGGAGGATCCACATGCAGCATATGATTTAGTCCTCTTCATGGGAGTATGCCAAAACCCTATGGAGGACTTATTCATGGATCCATGTATCATCTTACTTCCAGTACATGGTGAAAAATTTGTTTTTGCATTTCTTGATTGTTTAACACAATATTTTCATGCTCTCACCATTTCTATGCAGTGCATTGCTCCACAAGAGGGTAAGATTTTCATTGAGCCCCATGGTCAACATTGGGCCAAATTGTATGATGGAGACAACCATCTTTTTATATGGCCTTGGGAAAGTTTTTTTCATTCCATGTATGTTCAGTTGATGTACCCAGCCATTTACTATTCATTAGTAGATGTGATGACATACATAATTAACCATGTATCAACAAACAACTTTCCATTTCCTTTTATGAAGCAGCAGTTTGGAAAACTACATTGTAACCACTTGGGAAACTGGTGGTACTTTCCAACACCACATGAAACCTTCAGTATTTCACCCATCGAGATTTTAATCATGATTTCATTTGTTGATGTGGTTCTTATTCTTATTGAGAGCATGATTGGGAGAGAGACACATTGGCTGGATGTGTCCTGGGGGAAAGATATTTCCCACACTTTTTGCACTACATGTTCCAAGAGGAGCATGAGACATGATATGGCCACTACAGTAAGACAATTTTTTTTCCATGATGTGGGACATAGGACTGATTGGATGCCATATGGTGATGATTTTCTATCCATCACATATGGGATGGTTTGGGCCAGCTTGATTCACAACGTTGGAGAGGAGATCTTTGGAGATCCAGTCTTCATTTTTCCACTTGAGGGAAATATTATTGCAGCCCAAGATTAGCATACACTCTACACTTAACATAACTAGAGAGGAGGATAGTGTGGGGTAGGCTACTTTGTCTACCATGTTCAAATTTTCAGCCCACCTACTTTGCAGGAGCCCAAGGTGGAGGAGAATTTTCAGGAGTTTCCATGTTGGGAGGTAACTCATTTTGTATGAATGATTGCTTGGGGATAGAGGATCCACATGGGAATAATTTTTCCCAATACATTTCAGATCCCATACCTCAAGGGGACCTCTAGACAACACCTTGTTGCCTCCTTGAGTACTCTACTTAGTCATGATGATAGCTATTTAACTAACTTGCATGCTTGGGAGGGGAAATATGGAGATTCATTGATGAGACAACATCTCATTCCTTGGAGGAGCATATCATATGTGGATGCTAAAACAGGAGGAGGGGACACTTCTCAGTTCTATCCTTGCAGTTGCTTGAGGAAAAGCAAAATTTGGGAGGGGAGGACTGTAATATTCCAAAATTTGCATGTAGCAAATTGGAATATTAAATTTTGTTGATTTCACTTAGGAGAAGAATAAATGGGTAAGGAGGCCCATCCATTTCAGAAATAAGAATAAAATCCCTCCTAATGTGAAAAGGGATCATAATGTTAGCTGGATTTTACACTCTTATGTGTGAACAGGGACAAATGCATGTGGACAAGGTCAAGTTTGACCAAGTCAACAATGCTGGTATGAAAGGAAGAGATCATCCATGGAGGCAATGCAATGCAAGTAGGAGGAAGATTCCTTGGTGAAGAAAACCCTAATGAGTGGGGCCCAAGGCAAGAAGGATCACACATGTTTAAAAGGAGGGCAAGGCAGCCATAGCAAGACATATTATGAATTGAATATTGGATTTTGGTCTGCATGACTAATTTTCTTTCTTCAACTGTTTAGTTGAGATTTTTGTGCTGCTTAGCACAAGGCATTCATGTTTAGGAATTCCTTCTCCTTTATTGAGAGGCCTCTTGAAGGAGCTTGTACTGAATTTCTCCACATCCAAGCTTGAGGCCAAGCAACCTCCTTCAACTATAGCGTTATTTCTACAACAGTATAATGTTGTGTTGCAGGGTGTTGTAGTGGGGGCCCACAACACCACTTCCTGCACTTATTTTTCAAAGGCGGGAGCTTCCATTCCATTGGGAGATTAGTAAGGAAGGTTCTGGAGCAGATTTCCATATCTTGGAATTGGGCCAAAGTACTCCCATCATCTATAGCACAGTCCCTTGTATTAACTGCATCATTTCTTGTAGTGTTGCAGTGTGATGGTCAAACCCCTCAATCTTGAGCTTCTCTCTTAGGGAAAGGTCCAACACTTCTCCTGGAAATCTTTTAAGAATGATATTTCTTTACTTATTGTATTATTCAATTGTATATATGAAGAGATTCAATTATAATGCATCATTTCGGATCCATATATGAAGATCTAACATTTTTTACTTGTGCTTTCATGAAACCCTTGTCGAGTTATCTTCACAATGTGTAAAAGGGGCTAGAACCCTATTTTTCTTCATGCTTTGAGTAATAAAACTCCATATCTATTTTTTATACCATATTTTATCATAAACCCTCATAAAATTATGTTTTGCATGATTCAGAAAACTCTGCATAGATCAAGTCATGGGATTTGGGCATTTTTAAGCCATATTGGGATCGAGAGATTTGTTTAACTCATAAAAATGGATTTGTTTCTGATCCCCTTCTGGATTTCAGTCCCATAGAACCTAAGATAAGGGATACAAGTGTTATTTCTCCCTATTATAATGCAATTATCTGGAATTAACGTTTTTATGGCCCCTATTGCTACATTTCCCCATTTTGGGTTGACATAGTGGATCATATTTTGCTGCTATAACAATAATTTGTGGGCTAAATTTTTCTACACACATTTTATGAAGTTAATTTCTCACTGCTACTCTAACATTGTTTTTATGTATTGCTGCATTCCCATTTTGGGATATTACATTAAACCCCTTCATGTCTTTGAAGAAGGGGTCCTGAAATTTTGAAAGGAAGACTTTACTGATGTTTCACCTTTGTACTATTGAAGTTTTTTGAATATAAAGGTTTGGACCAAGTACTTTTTCTCAAATGAGCACAGTGAACATATACATGGTACTTTTATCTTATGTGTTATATTTCTATTTAAAATGAGAAATGTTTATTTATCTTATGATGTTTTGCTTCATGTATCTATTTGAATACAGTTTGGTATTAACTGATTTTGAATACATTAGACTGTTATCTTTTGATACATATGAAATACAGGTATTTAAAAGTTGTGATATAAGCTTTATCTAATTGATTTAATTAAATGAATTACTCCAAATATTGTTCATATCTCTAAGTGTTTGTATGATCTTCATTTGCATCCACTAAAATAACATTTTTATAGATCCCACAGAGAATATATTTCACTCCCGGGATACATAATAGATAGAATTATTATTTCTTGCAATATTTATAATACTTTAATCTACCAAGTTACAGATAGTTACAAATCCATCCATCCATTGAATTATATTTCATTGGGAAACTGGACCCATAAATGTAGTCGGAGCCACCATTCCAAATGGATAAGGGACGGTTTTAAGTCCCCTATCGGGTGGTTTCCTCGATGTTGTTGCATCGATTTTCAGGGCCTCAACATTTTTGGCGCAAGAAGGAGGGAAATCTGACTATGAATGGAACCAAAGCTTAATACAAAAATAAAATACCATTAGAAGAGTCATTCTCCCTCCAAGTCCATAACTTCTAGTCCTAGTTCAAGATGTCCTATTCTTAGATCATAAGTTGTCCAATCTCCCCCCAAATCTCCTAGTTCTGTTCATAAATAAATCTCTTCAGATTATACACAAGAATCACCTAAAGTACAAACATTAATAAATAAATTGGAAAAAATTTCAATTTCGACATAGAAACATGTACTTTCTGAAGCCTCAGAAGGAAGTGTTACTTCAATATTTGAAGGCACTGGTATATTAACCTGGTCAAAGAGTGAAAATATCAAAGTAATCCCTATTGAATTTCCTCTCCATTATCATCGTAGGAAATCCCCTATATCCGAAACTCAATCATCAACTAGCGATATTCAATCATCTTCTACCCCTCAAACACCATCATTTATTCCTCCTTATGTTGCATCTTCTCAAACAATTTCTTCATCAATCCACATTCCTTCTTCTTCCCAGTCTACAACTATTGCCTCAAGCAGTATTAGTTCCATAGTTGTCTGTTCTATACCAACAACCACTGCTGGGACTACTTCCTCCACTCCAAATCCTTCTTTAGGGAAACCCAATCCTCCACTTCACACAATGGCAGTGAGACCTTGGAAAAATTCTAGAGTTGTTCAATTACCAGGTCCTCTTCATCCCTTACCCAAAAATCCTGAAAGATGGTTGCCTCAGTACAATCCATATGATGGTATACCTACTGAAGAGAACCTTCATAATTTTATGCTTGCCATGAATCTTAATGATGTCACTAAAGAAGATTGTGTAGTTATATTGTTTCCTTATACTTTTCAAGGATCAGCTAGAACATGTTATTTCTCACTACCATCAGGCACTATTACTAGTTGGGATAATTTTGAAGAACAATTCCTTACTAAATCTTGTGATGGTTGTACTACTGCTACTAGGCTTATCAATGATCTTTCCAATCTGAAAGAAAATATAGGGGAGAAAATCAAATATTTCAACTCCAAATTTAATAAGCTACTCAATAACATCCCAACCACATCCAAGCCTAGGGTAGATGTACAAATAGAATGGTACATATCCTGTCTTCCTTCTAGTATTTCTATTTTTTTAGATAGATCCAATAAGGCTACGTTGGTAGAGAACATGAAAGAAGCACTTTCTGTTGAAAACATAATCCCTTCTTTAGAGAAGAAAACATCACAATAATATAGAAAAACTAAGAAGGTTTCATTCAGGGATGAACCTAAAAAGAAAATATCTAGAGATATTTATGACCTTGAGGGATTACAAAAGGTCCTCAAAACTATGTCAAATGATATGGTTGAGATTAAAAAACTAGTTGAGTCTTATTCAAAGACAAATTTTAGATATTTTAAGAAAAATAAAGCTTCCCAATCTCCAAATGTAATCTCGAATGTTGAATCAGATCAAGGCAGAGGTCAAGATGAAACAATATTATCTGCATAAGAATATCAAGAAGAATAATTGGTTTAAGTTCATGGATTATGGGACTTTATCCTTCGAATATCTGATAATGAAGATGAACATGAGGCACTTCCAGTTAACACTAGAAGTAAAAATTCTACTAAACTTCCTCAGTCTCCTTAAAAAAAAAAGTCTTCATCCTCTATTTCTAAGGACAAAGTGATTGACAAGAAAAATTCTTCTTCTCAATAAAATCCAACTTCTTCTACTCTTCCATCTAAATCTAAGACATTAGTGGTCTCTGATACTATTGAATATAACATAGTGGAAGATATGAAGAAGATAAAGGAAAATATCTCTATACATGAGTTGAGCAAAGTGAAGCAGCAACATAAAATTTTACTTAAAGAATTAAATGTAGTCCCTACTTCATCCTTACCTACTCCTATTACTTCGAAAGATTCAAAAGGAGTTGGTAAGCATCCTAGTGATTCACCTAGGAAAATTGATGCAAGTGATGCTATTTTAATGGTGAAAGATCTAATTTGCATACTCCTCCCTTCCTTTTAACTTTTTAGGTATTCAACAAAAATGTGCATAATTGTCTAATCGACTCTAGAGCCTCTTCAAACATCATGCCATATTATGTTTGTCTGAAATTGAATATTGCTCCTAAAAATTCTACCATACAAATTGTGTAATTAGAAAAAAAAAGGTTAAGGTATTAGGAGAAATGAATTCAATCCTTATCATATTGGCATCCAATCCAAAATTTCATCAAGTAATTGATATTTTAGTTGTTGATATCCCTGACTTTTATGGTTTAACCCTAAGTAGAGTCTGGTTAGAAAATCTTCATGGTTATTTTTCCACGGATTGGTCTCATATGTGACTTCCATATAATGGAAAGCCAAATCAAATTCAAGTATACCATGAAAAACACATGAACTATTCAGTAACCGAATTCGAATATGAGAATGAGCCCATGAATTTTACTAATACCATTCTTGAAAATGATTCTGCTGAATCTTTTTTGGGGAATTTTAATGCTTAGAAATCTCCATTTCTCACAAATTCATCTAATTCTAAGATAGAAAATTTTTCTCAGTCAGACTCTTCCAAGTGTATAAATATCATAGATAAACCTTGTATTAATAATTTATTCTATAAATTATACTTTGATGGATCAAAATATAGTGAAGTTGCAGGAGTTGGTTGTATATTAATCAATATAGAAGGAAAAAATACAATGCTAGCATGCAGGTTTGAATTTGACTGCACAAATAATGCTGTAGAATATGAGGCACTGGTCCAAGGCTTATATAAAGCAATTGATCTTGGTGTCAAATATCTTCGGGTATATGGTGATTCTAAAATAATTTTCAAACATGTAAGAAATACCATACACTGTATTTCTAGTCAACTTAAAAATTACCAGTCATTAGTTCAATATCTTACCTCACATTTTTTAGCATTCAATATCTCGTTTGTTCCAAGAATTCAGAATGCAAGTGCAAACCTTCTAGCTAATGTAGCATCCATACTTATTCCTTTAGAAGATTATAGTCTATATAGATTTTCTATAGAGTTGAATTATCGCCCTTCTATTCCTGATAATATCACTAATTGGAGAGTATTCAATGATGATGATGATGTTATAACTTTTCTTACATCATAAGGATCATATGATGATCAATTAATTTATGAAGATGAACATGAAAGGGAAATTGAAAAAAAAATCCTGAGGAAAATTCCATACCTAAGTCTGTGGTTAAACTTGAAGATCTTTACGATCTCAAAGATAGATTCAAAAAGGTTACTAACTCTAAGCTACAAAGTTCAACTTTGAGATTTGAACTAGTAAATATTGGCATAGATCTTAATCCTCAGAACATTAACTTAGGACTTGGTCTTTCCTCAATGAAATATTAACCTTCATTTTCCTACTAAAGAAATAAAAGAATGTCTTCACATGGAAATATGAAGATCTGAAAACTTATGATACTTCCATCATCCAACATACTATCCCAATGATATCCACTGAAAAACATATACAACAAAAGTTAAGGAAAATTCACCTTGATATTGAAAGTAAAATCGAAAGTGAACTCAAAAAACTCCTTAAGGCTAATATTATTTTCCCTATTAGGCATTTAAAGTGGGTCTCAAACCTAGTACCTGTTAGGAAAAAGAATTATGATATTTGTATTTGTATTGATTTTAGGAACTTAAACAAAGCTTGTCTAAAAGAAAATTTCCCATTACCATAGATGGAAAAAATTTTACAATCAATTGTTGGTTCTAAATTAACTTCTTTCCTTGATGGATTTTCAGGTTACAATCAAGTATTGGCTCATCCTGAAGAAAGATTAAAGACTACATTTAGAACTAAATTGGGCACTTATTCCTATCATAAAATTCCCTTTGGTTTAATCAACGCAGAAGCAAATTTTCAAAGAGCAGTGGACATTGATTTTAGAGGATTGAAAAATAAAATGGTGGTTTTATATTTATATGATATAACCATTTACTCCGAGAAAAGAAGAAACCACTATCATGATCTTAAGAAAATCCTTGAACGTTGTTTGAAATATGGAATTTCTTCAAATCCCAAAAAGTCATGTTCTGCTTTAAGAGAAGGAAAAAATTTAGGATTTATTTTCTAAAAAGAAGGCATTTGCATTGATCCAGAAAGGATAAAGGAAATTTCTGAACTCTCCCATCCCCATAACAAAAAATATATCCAGTCCTTTTTAGGACAGATAAATTTTGTCAAGATATGTTTTTTGAAATTTTCACAAATTGTTTTGCCATTACATGTGATGATTAAGAAAAATGCACTCTTAAAATGGGGACATAATGAAATGGAATATTTTGATCTAATCAAGCAAGCCATCATTAATGCTCCTTCTCTGACTAACCTGGATTTTTCTAATCATTTCATTTTATATACTTTTGCATCTGAAACATCCTATGATGTTGTGTTAACACAAATCAATGATCAAAATATTGAAGCACCCATTTCCTTATTTAGTTCAAATCTTCAAGGTGTTGAACTAAATTATTTAGAAGTGGAAAAACAAGAATTTTTGTTTATAAATATTTAAATCAGTTTAGAAATTTTCTCCTTAAAACACACACCAAGGTAAGAGTTTCATTTTCTGCAGTAAGGCAACTACTTATTCAAAAGGAACTAGGAGAAAAGATAGCAAATTGGGTAACTGATCTCTAGGAATATGACATTGAAATAAGACCAGCCAAAATCATCAGAGGACAAGGTATCTGCAGATTAATATCTGGAGCATCTAACATATCACATAGTGAAGAGTCAGGTATCATTGTACACATTGATGAGGTAAGCCCGAACGACTCTGAATCACAATATTTTCCTCTAATAATTTATTTTAAAAATGGATATGCTCCTATAGAACTCAATTACAAAAGAAAAAGAGCTTTAAGATTGAAATCTAGTCAATATCAGATCATAGACAATGTTTTATTTAGAAAAAAATATGATTTCGTACTACTAATATGCCTTGAGAAATTTGAAGCACAGAGGGTTTTGCAGGAACTCCATGATGGACCTGTAGGTGGAAATTTCGGTGGAGATACCACATCACATAAGATCCTTCATGTAGGATATTACTTGCCCAATATATTTAAAGATGCTCATGCATATGTGAGAAAATGAAAAACTTTCCAAACTACTGCTGGAAGACAAAGAAAACCAACCTTACCCTTGCAACCAGTCAACATTGAGAAACTGTTTGAGCAATGGGGATTTTATATCATAGGTGAGATTGTTCCTAACTCATCCATACAACATCAATACATTCTCACTGCAAAAAATTATTTTACTAAGTGGGTGGAAGTTGTTCCACTAAAGGTAGCTAACTATGAAGGCATTATAGATTTCATTGATCAATTCATTATTACCAGGTTTGGCTTAGCCAATGCACTTATGTTTGATAATGCATCTTATTTTTCAGGAAATGGTATGACTGAATTTTCTCTCAAAAGTGGTTTTAAGCTTAAATACTCTACTAATTACTATCCCCAAGGGAATGGTTTGGCAGAATCAACAAATAAAATTATGATAAGAATCATAAAAAGGAAAATTGATATGAGCCAACAAATTGGCATAAATATTTAATATTTTCACTATGGGTAGATAGGATTACTCAAAAGGCCTCCATAGGAACTTCTCCATTCAATCTAGTTTATGGGAAAGGAGTTGTGATTCCATCAAATTTAGCTCTTCCTTAATTATCCCTATTTCAATTTATTGACGAATTTATTTCTTATTCCCTACAATTAAGAATGTATCAGATCCTTAAAATGGAAGAGGAAAGAGAAAAGTAAAAATTAACTCATGCTTAACACCAGCAGACAGTGAAAATTTATTTTGATGCAAATTTTGTTTCCCCAAAAAGTTCCAAGTTGGAGACCTCGTACTTAAGTGGGACAAGGCATAGAAGGAAAAAGGTAAGCATACCAAATTCCAAAGAATGTGGTTTGGGCCATTTAAAATCATATAAAAAATTGGCCCATCAACCTTCATGTTACAATATCTTCAAGGGAGAAAATATTCTCTCCCTATCAATGGGCTGATTTTGAAAAAAACATTTTCTTAGAAGAAAAAATTCTTTTAGATGTACTATACCTACAATTTTACATTTTTAGGAAAATTATGTTTGATTACATACTTTTGGTTCTTCACAAAACCTTTGAATTATTTATTTTTTTATTTGTGAAGAATATAATTTTTTAGAGGAAATAACCACAAAACTTGAAAGTTGAATGAATACTATACAAATCTGAAATCTTTTTCCATCAAAATTGTAAATTTTATAAACCTTATGTTTGTAAAGTATTTTTACTTTAACATCAATCAGAAAAAGGTTCATATTTACAAAGTAAAGACTTGTTGTTACTAATAATATTTCACTCTAAATTGTCATCTAAAACTCTTAAGGACTCAATGATTCTCCCCATCCATTGAAAATGCTTTTTTTAGAGTGTAATTCAAAAATATAAAAACTTAAAAGGATAAGATGTCTCATCACAAGCCTGCTTACCATGATCATAGGTAAATAATAAACTGACATTACCACTACTGCATACCAAACTAGTGTAATGGCCCATGATTATGAAAATCATAAGACAAGGGGTCTCATCAAGAGCCAACTTGTTCAATTCAATTATAAACAGTGAATGTCATTGTCACTTTCTGGTCATCAAGCCAGGACAATGACTTCTTAAGAAAAAAGAAAAAATAAATTAAATGATTAAGGATTTATCTAAAAAAAAAAAAAATTAATGATAAATGGATGGGATACTGAATCATTGATGGTTAAAAGGTAACCTTGTCAAGGCTATAAATGCCTATCAATAGCAGTGGCTCTACCTATGACAGAAGGAGCAAATCAAAAAGCTTAGTTACAAAGAGACACTGTCTTTATCTTTTAAAATATATAATGATTGATATAGAGTAATGAAGATATTTATTTATGAAAGGTTTTTCAAAGATTTATAGTAAATATGCGTTTTTATATTCAGAGTAATCTTATTCATGTAATATTTTGAAAGCAATTTTTGTTTCCTTAAAATTATTTCTACTTATTTAAAAATACTAAGAAATTGTTTTTCATAGATAACTGGTTCTTTGAGTGAATTCCCAATTGTTGTGCTATTAAACAACACCCATTATTTTAGCATTAGTTACCTTAGAAAATAATGGGGATCCTCTTTAAAAAAATGAGAGTTAAACAAATAAGACCCTTAGAGTGATTCATTAGATAGAAATAGGAATAAAAAAAGGATTAAACCTTGAATTTTGGCCTTAAAATCACTTAAGCGGATAAAGATCGCATTATCGCTATCTCAATACTGCAATAAAGCAGATATCACTCCTAAAAAGTCACTTATAAAGGGAAAATGAAACTTTAAGTGAATTCTATAAAGGGAAAGCCTGCGGGACCCACTTCCACCACATAGGCCATCCCATCTTGAATTTCGCAAAACTACCTTGATGGCCTAATTGCCACCCTCCATGTTTTCTCGATGTGATATACCACATCGCATGACATTTCAGCAAACATAATCATTCTTCCCCCCGCCATATTCACCGATGTGATATAGTCTATCGCACATCGCACATCGCACATCACACTTTTTCAACTCAAACACTTTACACTCCATCTAATTTGTCCAATATTACGATTGCGATATCGCAATTGGGAAAACTAAGTCGATCGATATTAAATGAATATTTACACACGAGAAATGCCACGATGCGATAGATTTGGTTTTCAGTGTGGAAATGATTATATGGGCACATCAACCCATATCAAACATTAATGCCATAACTTAAATATTTTGTTGCCCATAGCTCCATAATGATTTCACTATAAGAAGCATTGAATTCATATCTTAGAATCGTGCTAAGTTTCATTCAGATAATCATTTCTATTACTATGGTACTTATGCATTTGTAAAATCAAAGTTCTCTCTTTCTACTTATCATTTCTCATTTATTCGCAGGCGAGCCCAAATAAGCATAATTGTTTGGAGATGTCTAAAGCTATTAAGAAAGCCAAGAAAATGATGGCGACTGTAAACCCTGCACCTGCTTCAATCGAGAGAACAAAGATGCTTCCTTTGTTCACATACACTACATGTGGACCGGAAAGTGGATCCTCCTCATGGGAATCCATGTGTACAAGCTATTCAAGGATGAGAAACCTCACAAAGTTCAAAGGAAAGCTACTACTAATGCCTCTGATTCTTTGGAAGCTACTACTGAAGAGGTTGCTAATTCTTTCCTACATCAAATTGTTGCATGACCTAATATCTTACATACAATGATATGGTAAGATGGATCATTTATAATCTCAATATTTGGGATAGCAATTTTCTGACTAGCAGAGGAACGATGATTGGTTCCTTCAAATTTGAAGACTTGAAGCTGATGTACAACATCCCAGACCCTGAAAAGTTCTATGAAAAGGAGTTTCTGGTGCAGTTCACCAACGAGAATGAGCTCAAATAAAATCCAATCAAGCAATGTAAAAGAAACCCCAATAATCACAAGAACAATTACAAGGGTATGTATTTTTTTGACTCCCTTGCAAGTACCTACTGTTATGTAGTTGCCATGATGTCCAGGCTTTTTGGTTAGCCTGATACCACCATATTTTCAGTAGAATGGGTCCCTCTCATGGAAGTAGTTGCATACTCTTATGATATGGATTGAGGAAATATTCTGTCTAATAATATTTCTACCCAAATTTTGGAATATAGGAAAATTCTCTCTATTTCCTTCAAGTTTTTCCCCTGTTTTATATGAGTACATATATCATGGATGATGTCTATTTTACATTGGATGTTCCAGCCATGGGCTGGAAATGGACTACCCAGGACACTGTACCCATTCGTTTATTTCATAACATGTTATGGGAATCCAAATTTGAGAATCAATTTTATAAAATTTTCCATGGAGTCATTCTCCCTATGTTTCAAGTTGTTTTTAATGAGGAAGCCCCCAAACTATCAAAAGAGGCCCAAACTAATTTTTCCTCCATAGGAAAATGTTTTGGAGAAGAGTTGTTCATCTATGTTAGAGTATTCGAGAGCTTAGCTCGGTCGCACATTTTACCCCTGTATGTTCCTGAGAAACTTCTCACAAGATAAGTTGCATATCAGACTGTTGGAAATAGGCTTACCATGTTTCTAAAGGAAGTCAAGAAAGCATCATGGCCTTCCTTTCTGATTAATTTTTGTGTTTATGGTCTGGGAAATTACAAGCATGGAGTTCTAGAGATTAGTCAAATTGAATGTTTGAATTTTTTTACAATTTCAATAAGACAATATGACTCAATTAAATTTGCTAATAATTTTACTACACAAGTTAAAATTAGGCCTTTTGTTCATGAAGAAGACGAGTTTGATGACCCTTTTGAGCTAGTTGATAATTATTCCTCGGTTCAGAAGTTGGAAGCCCTAGGTATCCACCCATATCAATTACAAAAGTTCAAAGAATACCAGAACAAGAGATTAGAAGCAATTCCATTAAAAATGTTGGAAGTATCCCAAACCCTAGCTCAAAAGTAAAAGGAGAATGAACCAGCAACTAAGGATGTTGAAATCCTTAGTGTTACACGTCATTTTTTCACCGTGACATTTGACTATTCATATGGGTCTATTACCATCCATATCATGTTCCCTTAGAGGTCAAAAAAATTGATGTTCCTGAATCAAGTCTTGTAAATTGGAGAAAAGCTCTGTAAAACCTCTAGAAGTATGCCTGCATAGTTTTACTAGCCTTTCCCTGCGCATGTGCTGATGATCCTTCCATTAGCCATGACGACCACAACACTGTTTTCCACTAAAACCTGTGCACCCCCGTGAAAAGCAAGTAAAAAGAAATGGTAACTTCTATAAGCCTAGTTGGTCGTATATTCTCCTAACTGGAAGCCTCTAGAGTCATGCCAGTTTGAGCTTTAGCCCTCAACTCATGGAGCTTATCCCTTGGTCCAAGGAACTCAAATCCCTTCATGGGAGGAATCCATCCCTATCTTTATGGAATTGAAACTACTTCAATCTCCCTATAAATTGAACTCAAGTTTCAAGCTCAAGGGTAGATACTTTGGTAGATTTTGAATAATAGAATATGATCTGTATAGTTTCTAAGCTAAAGAGAGTTCATAGAGTGCATACCTTCTATACTAGTGAGTTGTTGTTGACACATTGAAGATCACACCTTTGTGTCCATAACTTAATGCTGGTTATTCTAGAGAGGAAGGCTTATCATACTGAAGGTGAATGATTGCTCGAACACTAAGAGGAATCTGTACAACATCAAGGCACCTGGTTGTAAGATTTCTCATTCTAATTTATGATAATACATATGGATCTCTTTTTCTCATTGTCTTGTTTTTGAATTCATGGGAATGATGTCAATACTTAGATTCCTTGATCACTAATTTGGATTAGTACTTTTTGATTATTATATATTGCAGATGATTTCATTATTTGTCTTGTCTTTGATTGCTAGTTCTACTTATCATTGGAGAACTGCTTTGGAGTGACAAGACAAAGGGCTACATCAGACGTTTGGATTTAAAGGTAGGAGCATGTCCTCTCTACTTACTGTTATAATGGTCTTAAAATACAAATAATCTAGAGAAAGAGCTATTCAAATGGATCTTTGTTTCTAGTTAATCATTGGAGTACTAGGGAGATCGCTCTTGTTTGCAAGAGGGATTAATCCTGGTAGAACTTAGAAAAAATGACCAAGAAAAATATGTCAAGGTTAAAACTATGGATGTATATTTTCCAAGTAAACTGAGTGAGGTTTGGGAGGAGTTTAACTTGAAACTTCAGCAAGACTAAGGATCCATAGTTACTGATTAGCCACAGATTGTGCATACACCTCAAAATAAAAATAAGGGCTCGTTCACTGTTGATCCCGCTGAAAAATTAGTAAGCACAGAGAGAGTATAATTCATCCCAACCTTCCCCACCATCAAAATTGTACTTAAAATTGAGGACTTTCCTCCTTCGGACATTTTCTAAAGTCAAAAACACAAATTAGAGCAATATCAACCCCTTGTCGAAGGAGAAATCTCAATGGATGTTGTTTGGAAAGACTCACATGAATACCCTTTAGAGGATCTAACAAGCACAACTCACTTCGCAGGAGCTTATGCCTCTGCAACTATTGACAAAGCTTCTGAATTCCAATAGTTGATGAAGGAAAAGGATGAGAAAATTATCCAACTAGAACTTGAGCTACAAGCAGAGAAACAGAATATCAATCAACAACTATAGATGGAAGTCACGCAGCTCCAAGAGAGCATGGACTAATTGAAGATTCAACACCAGAATGAAAGTAATTCAAATGATGCACAAATCCATCAATTGCAACTTTCTAGAGAGAAATTGAAGGATAATCCTAAGATTGATGAATTCATAAAAGAGGCCTTATGTTGGTTGGTATAATTTTTCCTATTCTTTAACCCCTATCATACTTTGAACTCACCATCTGAACCTTTTTTTAAACTTTGGAACCCATTTATTCCTGCACTTATACTCATTTCTGCACTCTCTTTATGTTTTTCATATTAAAGATTATACATAGACTTAATTATTAATTTAATAGATTTTGTATCCTAAATACCTTTTGCAACTCATATATTTTCTTTCCTAAAGTAATTTGATGAGATAATTTGTTAATCTACGTGGAATATGGATTGCTGCAGGAATGATTCTTGTACCAGACGACGGTTCCTGCACTTCTTATGCAACTATCAATGATAAGTTAGAGTTGACATATGTGGTAGAGACATCTCAAAAACCATGAGAATCTCTCATCAAGAGGATCAGTTCATCATCTGGCAGGCTCAGAGCGTAGAGAAGTAAGAAGATATGAAGACTAGGACTTAGCTCATATCTCTTAGTTTTGCATTTTGATAACGGGCGAAAGGCTTAAGCTGAACTACTATTATATTTTCTGTCACAGATGTATGCCAAGAATATGTATTTAATGTATTTTTCTGATAGAGGATAGCTAGCGATGCTATAACAAATTTTAATGTGAATTGTAATCATTTTGGTATCGCATTTTTCTCGGCTGGATCACAGATCCACGATGTACATTTTCTCTTTTGAAACTTAATACAACGGAATGCGCCAATATAAAATTTCATGTTTTCAATTTTGTTGTGATGTTTTATTAAGTGACTAAGGTACCAGATCTCGTAGCAGGGAAACGAGCTGGTTGGCTAGGGCCCAATAAACCCAAATCATTCTCCCTCTATTGTCAAGTGTGTTTAACTTAGTTTATTTATGCAAAGCATGAAGCAGATCTTATTTAATTCTTTCATAAGTAATAGGATTAATTATTTTTCAAATATTTTGTCCTAGATCTGAGGTGTGTGTGTTTGATTATGCATGATTCTTAACTTAAATATTTTTCCTTTGATGCTTGTTTTATTTCTATGAGAGGAGTGCAGTTAAGTTGCCTGCACCAGTACAGGTTTATTTCTGCAAGTCAAAATTCCTTGGTTTATTTCCGAAAGATCCTTTTATTTTATTTTTGTTTGTAAGATATTGACTCATTTTTCTGAAAATAGTGTTTATTATTGAACAAAAGCATTCTTAATATTACCAGTTCAGTTAATAATTAATTTTCATTGATAAAATGGAAATGAACCCTATTGTAATATAAAGGTATGTGCTTTCACTTAATATTTCAGTGGAAAGAATTTAACTTAATGTTAAAATTCTTAAGTGAAATTTTGATCTAAAATATTTTAAAGTGCATATCTAATTCATATGATAAATAGCTATCTCAGGGAAAGCCTACTAACACATGGATCAGATAATTTCTTTACTTTCATGAAGGAGGTTTGTTGTTTTATGAAGATTTACTTTGAATTTTAAAAGCATTTCCTTTTTTTGAATCTAAGAGTGGTTGAATAATATTTTTTCTTATGAGGGTTTAATTTTGAGTTCTATTCGCTTTGCGATCTATTTCCTTAGTTAAACACGATCTTTATTTTTCTGCAAGTGATTTGGAAACCAAGTACAGGAATACTAGTTTTCTGGTACAAGAACCTCTGTTTTGGTACAGGAACTGATATCCTGGTACAGCAAAAGAGTGCTCTAGTACACAGACTTAGAGCTCTTGTATGAAGGTCAAAATATTCAGTGTAGGTACAAAACACATTTCCAGTGCATAAACTTCATTCCATTGCAGGAACAACATTCTTGTACAAGAACGTTGTTGCAGTGCAGGAACGGCAATTTAGTGTAGGAAGGAATATATTTGAATAAGAAAGATATCATAAATAGCCTAATTATCACTCTGTCTCATAACTACACTGAAGATAATATTAAATTTTATTTCATTAATCAAAATTTTTCACAATAAATTGAGAGTTCCTTTTATTTTGAGTTCTACAAAGTACTTTCCTTTTATATTCCAGCACCAGAATTTCTTTGGTATTAATAACCACGTGATCATTTTCTTTTGATTATGGAAATTTTAGTTAATGAAGTAGGAATATAATTAGGAAAGTTTCAAATCATTCTTGGCATTTGTTTTTCTACACCTCTAGGTTTACAAATCCCTCGGGTTAACAATTAAGTGTTGAAGGAGTTTGTTAAATTCCAATTCCTACACCCAACATTTTCGCGTCATTGCTGGGGAGGGTTTTTAAGATTGGTAATAACTTTCCATTTTTTCTGCAATAGGGGTAAGTCTGCTATTATTTTTTCTACAATGTGCTTCTAATGTTTGAAGGATTTTACAAGTGCCGATTTCTTATTTTAATTGCAGTATTTGATTGATCTTTTTCATGTTTTGTCATTGTTTTTTTAGATGAATGCCTAAAAGGGATAGGGGTTTGAAGCCCAATATGGTCTGAGGAAACATTCATCAAGCTGAATTTTTTTCTCATATTGGGCCTTCTCTTGTAGGCAGAAAGTCCAAATAGACACAGACCCATCACGAAGGAACTATCCACTTGGTCTCTGGTGACAGTAGTTTTGGTGTGATACAACTAATGAAGGGGAAGAAAGATATTTTTGGACTCCAAATAAATTTAACCCATATTCGACCTTCTCAACCCGTTGAGAGCGGTTCACTTGGAGGTACAAAAATGGTAGAACACGAAGACCATGCTGAGGGAAGTGGAGAAAACCAGGTAAATTAGGAACAATCCACCTTCATATTTCTGATCGTGGATCCACATACAATTGTGAAAATGAAGAATATTCCTCCATCAGCTCTTCCTCATTTCCATGGTAAGGTACACAAGGACCCAGATTCTTTATTATTCGAATTTTACATATCATGTAGAAATTATGATTACTCCACAGATGCTCAGAAGTTAAATTTGTTTCCTGCAACTCTCAAGGATTCAACAATATGTTGGTTTATAGGATTAGGGGGAAATAATATAGCTTCTTTGGAGAAAATTAAGAGAGTATTTTTGTTGAAATACCAGGAATATTGTAAAACTAGAGAACTGCATGATGAAATCTTCACCATTGTGCAAGGTAATGATGAGACCTTGGAAGATTATCTCGAAAGATTTTTGTATATCCTCCAAAGGTCAAAACATAAATTTGATCTAAGTACTATTAGAACCTTGTTCTTACATGGGCTTACTGATAATGCTAGAAATAATTTAAATTTGTTAGGACAAGGGGATATTGCTGAAAAACCTTTTGATCAAATTTGTGACCTGTGTAAGAAATTCTCATGGAATCAATCTAGAACCGGTAAGGAATCCGTAGTAAAAATAACAAGCTTAGATCTATAGATGTTATGATTATTGGTTTGGAGAATAAAATGGAAAATATGAAAATTGAAATAATGAATATTGTTAGAAAGCGAATAGAGTCTTTGAAATTTCAGCAAAAGCTTGTAGAAGAACAAGAGTCATTGTATATTTTTGGTCCAAAATGTAGGAAAAAAATCCTTTAAGAGAATGTCCTAATGATGTCAAAGGAACTAATATATGTGTAATTTGTGTAGCAAACCATGCTACCGAGAAATACCCCTCCATACCTGGATTGAAAGCAATATTTGAAAGAGGGAATTCTGAACCTGATCCATTGCATGCTATGGGAGCATAGAGAAATTAGCCTCATGTAGGTGCAGGTATGGTTCCTGAATGTCCACCACATTGTTTTGGTTATGATACACATCCATATTCCTATCCTAACACTAATCACTCTCAACATTCGCAACATGGGAACCATTTTCATTATGGACAACCCGCCCAATCTTGGAAACAAGGATGGAGAGGGCCAAACCATTCACACCCTTCCTATCCTAGACCTATGCAATTATATCCTACTACATATGCACCTTACCCCATGCCACAACCATCATTGCACCAGCTAATTCAGCCTATGCCACCATTACCTTTACCTCCACTTTTTCAACCACCTAAACTTCCTGCGCAACCCATACCAAACCCCAATAACAAAGCGATACAAATGTTTCATTCCATTCAGCCACTTCATCCACCCATTTATCATACCATGCCGGTTGTAGTCAATGACCTCCAACTGAGATCGAGGAAGGTAGTAACATCCAAAATACAAAAGCAGGCTATTGTGATTGTTGAAGAGAAAGGTGAGGAGGAAACTCATAGCCATTCTGGAAGAGATGTCACCTTTCAACCTATCCCTGTACCTTATGAGCCTTTGCCATATTCTTCAAACTGGCCTCCCTATCCAGAGAGGATAGTTATGGAGAAGAATGACCCTGCTCCTGAGTCAATTCTCACTTCTAAACTAAGGAATATTTTTATAAAGGTCCCCTTGCTCCAAGCTATCAAAGATATCCCCATCTGTACAAAAATCATTAGGGAACTCTGTCTCAAGAATCTAGGAAGGAAAAGAGTAGAACCTCGAACCATTCAATTTGTTGGAAAAGAAGCATAGTTAATGAAAAGGTGTGTGGAAATGGAAAAATATACCCACCATGGAAACCCAGTTGTCTCTGTTCAGATAGGTGATGTCCTTGTCTCCAATGTGCTTATAGACATAGGTGTAACCATTAATGTTATTACCAAGAAAACCATGGTTCAACTTGGGTTGGTCCATATTCGTCCTACTCCTACTGTGCTTGAATTGGCAGATAAATCTAAATTTAAGCCAGAGGGAGTGTTGGACGATGTGGTTGTTTCGATAAGTTATTGGGAATATCGCACAAACTTCAATGTGATTCAGCCAAAGAATCCTGTCGGAGGACATCCCTTGATCTTGGGATGACCATGGCTTGCTACGGCCGATGCTTATATTAGATTTCGTTTTGGAAACATGTATATTTCCCATGGAAATTCTAACAAGAAAGTCACGTTATAACCACCTTCCATATCTATCCAGGAGCTTCGAGATACCTTATGGCTAGATTGCAGTAGTGATGAGGAGACTCAATTAGTTTCTATGATACATCATCATACTGAGTCAAATTAGGAGGGTGAGATAAGAGACTTCCTGAATAATATAGATACCATGCCAAAATTTGAATCAATGTGTCAAATATTTAGTATGGATTTTCAGGAAAGCAATGATTTCCAAGCTTCCTTACCATAGCCTCTAGCATCACCTCTTTGTACTCTCTAACTTGAAACCACTCTTGTTGAAATTAGTCCAGGAAAATATTTACATATTAGATTGGACCTGGATTCATCCCAACAAGATCAACTTGTGAGATTTTTGCAAAACCATCATGATGCCTTTACATGGGAATACGAAGACATGAAAGGCATTCCTCCTGAAACCTATACTTATCATATTTATATTTAGAAGGGAGCCAGAACTATCCGGAAACCCCAAAGGTGTATGAACCCAGCTCTAAGAGAAGTTGTGAAGGAAGAATTACAAAAACTCTTAGATGCTCATTTTATCTATCCCATATCCGATAGCGAGTGGGTCTCTCCATTGGTATTAGTCTCGAATAAATATGGGAGATGACAAATTTTTATCGATTATAGAGAATTGAATAAAGACACTCTCAAGGATTACTTTCCCCTTCCTTTCATCGATCATGTGCTTCATACCCTTTTCAGTAAAAATTTATTTTCCTTTTTAGATGGCTTTAGCAGTTACAGCCAAATACATATTGCACCCGAGGATCAAGATAAGACCACATTTACATTCCCATGGGGGAGATTTGCATACCGAGTGCTTCCCTTTGGGATATGTAATGCCCCAACCACATTTCAAAGGGTGGTTTTGGATATTTTTTCTAATCTTGAGTGTGTATAAATCTATATGGATGAAATTTATGTGTTTGGTGATTCATTTCAGGAAGCCCTCAAAAATTTGGAAAAAGTGCTTCTTCGTTGCCAAGAAGCTCACCTTGCTTTCAATGATAGAAATTGTAGATTAATGTGAAAGGTAGGACCTAACTGGTCACTTCCCTTCCATATTTCCTCTAATTCCTCAGATACTACTATTGCCACAGCTCTAGGACAAGAAAACAAACAATCCTATGTTATTTACTTCATCAGTAAAAAATTGTCACCCGCCGAATTAAATTATACAGTGACTGAGAAAGAGTTTTTAGCTGTGATTTTTGCTATTAATAAATTTAGACACTACATTATAGGATATGAAGTATTTGTGCATATTGATCATTATGCAATAAAATATTTGATGAATAAACCATTGACTAGCGGTAGAGTGACTAGGTGGTTACTTCAGTTACAAGAATTTAAAGTTACTATTGTTGATAGACCAGGTGTTTTCTTAAGGGGTCCTGACCTAGGTTCAAAGTTTATGGATAAACCAAAAAACTCTCCAACTACTGGCCCTTTCAGAAATGACCTGCTTGTGTAGATCAAAGTCTAACCCAAAGCAATATAGGGGGGTGCTGGAACTAGGTTTCCACACCCTGAGGGAGAAAATAATGTGGTGGTCCTCAGTAAAATGACTGCAAACTTATATTAATTGTAAATAGATGCACAAAACAGTATAAACAAGAGTCACAAAGATTGCACAATCCTTAACAGAATAAAGCAAAGTTCAAATATCCTTTGGCATAGATAAATTATAGCATAATGAGATCCATATCAAAACAATGTTCAATTACTTAACTCGTTTTATCAACCATCAATAAGAATGCATAACTATAATAGATATTCATTACACGATAATCAATGGAAAACAATGTGATATTAATAAAATATAAATAGTAAATAACTCAGGTTCATAACACAGTAAGCTTGCCAAAATCTATCCTTTCTATTACCATCAGATATGCTTAGTATATCATACTTTCAATACATCAATTTTCCCTTAAAAAACCCTTCTGCACACATAGCTAGGACTAGGTCTCTACATACAAATCCAGCAGGAGCAACACCAAAAAAACCCTTCAAAACATATTACAAACACATAGACTTATCAAACATTACTTTCACTTAGGCTACCTTGCTTAGAATAGATATATCTATTTATATTTTCCTAGTGTGCAAATATTATGGTCTCAAACCATGGTTTGAAGCCCACAATTTACCCTTAAGCCCATTTACATAAAAATTAGGGATTTTGACCCACCCCAAAGACCTTTGAATCAATTGCACAGTGTGCACATACAAAATTACATCAAAAATTGTGCCTCAGGGGACCTCACTCCAACAGGCCCCCAACACAAACATGTGGCTTGTCCTGAGTCACTGAGGCACCTGCTCCTTGATCTTGGCCTGAAGCGTGCTGACATAAGTTTTGAGAGGGAGCAATAATTATAAACTTTGTGCTACGATGCCCTACGCTTGTTCAACTAGATTTTATATGGTAGGCTGTTCAGTGGCCATCTCTATGTTGCGCTGAGTCTGCTGGATCATCTTTAGAGTGTTGTCCAGCGTCTACTAAAGTTGGAGCACTTCTTTTTCCCATGGTTTCATTTGTGCTTCCATTATTTTTTCCTTCCATCGTAATTCTTCAATTTCTATTTTGATTGCTATGCACTCCTATAGATGAGTGATGCGTTGAGAAAGAACCAACGTTGGTGCCACTGTCATAATTTCCTCAAAGTTCTGCTCCTTCTGGTGGAGGGCATCGCGCAGCTACTGAACTACGAGATAATTTTGGACAAAGGTCCAAACACTCATGGCTTCATCTAACAAATTTTCACGTTGGGTGACCAGAGCAACAATACTATCTCGGGCTTGTTCCACTTCAGCTTCTCATTGTGCGCAAACCTCTGGTGGAGTCTTGGGCTGCAACTTGGTCTAGAGATATGAAATTTGATGCTCATATTCTATTATAACCCTTTGCACCTCAGCACACACTTCTTTCATCGTGACATCCAATCCTTCTAAATTTTCCTCGGGCATATCTCTGGCTAGGACATTTGGAATATCTCGACATTCTTGGTGAATTTTGGCCTCCAGCGCAACACTTTGGGCTTCTACTTCTCAACAAGCTTCTTCTAATTTTTACTGCTATTGATGTGCTTGTTTGACCTACTATTGGGCTTCCATTTTATGCATGTGCATAGTATCCTCTCTATAGTGAAGCTCATCCATGATCATGGAGTGCATTAAGTGTAATTTCCCTGCAGGTAACACATAAAGGTTAATTTTGATATCACTTGTTCCTCTATTTGAAAATGTTGGTTGACATCCATATGAATAGTTGGCATGGGGATTTGAACTATGTAGACATCCTCAAAGGTTGGTAAAGCAACGTCTAGTGGTTGCACAATTGTGACTTGCGCATTGGTCTGGCTCGCCTATAGCTTCAACTCCTATAGAATTGTATTGCACCTCCATATCAGTCCAATGATCCTCAGTCGTAGACGTGATAGTGTTTGCTATTTCAAGACCTCCTACCCAGCCTCTTTGCAACCCTTCCTCTTTTTCGTTAATCCTCTAATGGCCTGAGAGCCGTGCTTGGTTCCCTTAGAGCTTTTAGCTTCCCTTGTCTCCTTTGGCGCAAATCCATTCTTTTCGAGCACTCTTTCTATTTCTATAGTTTCGCCAATGGTCGTGGGGGTTTCTTATTTTTCTATGACCTTCTCTGTCACTTTATCTATCACCTTCGTTGTTTGGATGCCAATGCACGACTTTGTTGGTGTGATCGGTGTCAACCAGTCTGGCGGCCATTTTGCTGTCACTCGAATAAAATCAGCTTCGGTCACTAGGTATGGTATCTCATACCATACTCCTTCCACAACACCCCTTGTGTAGATATATATTTTGTGAAAGGTAGCTTTAAATTTTTCTACCATCTTCTGCTCCAACACCGAGAAAACTTAATGTTGTAGCTGATTATCTTTCTAAATTAAATAATCCTGGTGTGGTAATTCATGTTGATGATGATATCCCTGATGAACATATTTTTTTGTGTCAACAAAATTCCTGTGGTTTGCTAACATAACCAACTATTTATTCACTAGAAAAACACCACCTCACTTATCTTATCGTGAGAAGTAGAATATCATATAGAAAAGCGCTGCAAATTCTTGGGTCTAAGGAGACCTATTTTACACTAGACCAAACCTTATTATCCACATATGTGTAAGAGAGGAAGAATTTTTTGAAACCTTGAAATATGCTCATGATGAGCCTTACAAAGGCCATTTTTCTAATAAGAGGACTGCATACAAGATTCTACGAGTTGGCTATTTTTTTCCGTCCTTGTTTAAGGATTCCAAACAATATGTCAAGCGATGTGATAGATGTTAGCGAATGGGCCAGCTGGGTCAAGCCAATGAAATGTTTTTATGTCCTCAGATTATGATTGAGCCCTTTGAAAAATTAGTTGTTGATTTTTTAGGACCCTTAAATCCGACATATTTAAATAAAAAGCATATCTTGGTTTGCACATATTTTGTTACAAAATGGGTAGAAGCTAAAGAAATTTCTTTTGATACTAAAAAAGTTGTTGTTGATTTTTTATTTACTAATATCTTTACTAGATTTGGTGTGCCTAGAGAGATTGTTTCTAACAATGGACCGCAATTTATCTCTAATATGGTACAGGGTGTGATGGATCAATACAAAATTTGGCACAAAAATTCTACACGGTATCACTCCCATGAAAATGGTCAGGTGGAATCCACAAACAAGGCGACCGAGTTCGTCCTCACCAAAACAGTGAAAATGTATAGGAAGGATTGGGCCAATAGGTTTCTGGAAGCCTTATGGGCATATTGAACCACTTGGATGAATAGCATGGGACACACACCATATGAGCTAATATATGGGAAACAAGTCCTTTTGTTGATAGAGTTCCAGATCAAAACTTTCAGAACTACAGTTCAACTAGGGTTAGATCTCTCAGAAGCACAACAGAAACACCTATTACAATTAAATGAGTTAGATGAGTTTAGAAGGGATGTTGTTTCGCAAAATGTGTTAGCTCAACAAAAAAGCAAGAAGTAGCATGAAAATTTTATCAAATAGAAGGAATTCCAACCCGGTGATTGGGTAATCCTTTATTATTCCATATTTAAACATTTCAAAGGTAAATTCCACACTCGCTAGATGGTACCTTATGAAGTGGTTAAATTTTTTGAGAATGGATCAGTAGAAATCAAATCTATTAATGTGCGAGATTTGGTATTCCTTGTGAATGGACATAGACTTAAAGTATATTTTACCCCTCACAAAGGAAGATTTCATGCAGCAAGTATAGCACCAAGCATAAATAAATATGGTAGGTGGTTGTGCCAACCTACTCCAAATTTTATTCTTTATTTTCCAAAGAAATGGGATATAAAAAAAAAACAAGATGAAAAAAATTAAAAGCAAATGAAAAAAAAAATCCTGTGATTTTGAAAATCAGTTTACTGACATAATTACAGAAGGATCAGCCTGAAAACTAGCCTGTTTGGAGGAGGATAAAATTTTAAAAAATGGGAATGTTGCTTGATCTTTATATGTGTTAACTGACACCAAGAAGAAGCAGGTTTAAGTGCATGAACCAAGCCCTTATCCATGTTTGGGACAATTGACACAGAAATTTTTATACAAGCAACACTCAACTTCCACTGCATTTGTTTTTGACTCAACACTTTTCAGGAAGATTTTTGAGGTGAAATTTCCCCCTTATTATATTCCCTTTTTAGTAAATCTCCCTCTATTTTTCTTATTTTTATCCCATGATTTACCACCCCTTTCTTCAAATGGAAACTCTCCTTATCTGATTTCGTTTTTTCCCTCTTTCCCCTAGAAATTTTTCCCAAATCCCTTTTTCGATATATCCCTCTTCATAGTCTCACTCTTGAATTCCCTGTCATAATCTCCTTCCCATTCTGAAAATTTACCCTTTTCCCATTTCTTTTCTCCCTCATGGACCATATTGCAGGATCTGATGTGAGCTCATGAATCATATCAAAAGGCATATATTAATACCAAGAACTGGCGAATAAAAACACGTTTGTAAATTCAACAAATATTTCAGGATCCAGCCTATAAATTGCATTTTATCAGATTTTTTTTTTTCTTTTCATATTATGCCACAATGTCCTTGGTGCAACAATGTGTGTGTTTAGTGTAGGAATATGCACTGTTGAGTGCTCCTGAGTGTAGAAACACGTGCTTTTGTGTAGGAATAGTGGTGGTCTTCAATGTAGAAATGTATATTGTGGTGCAGGAATGTACGGTGAAGGAATGTGTAGAAATTCTACATTAATTTGTTATAAAATTTTGTCCAAACACAGATGACTACACTTCAAATTATGGCATTCAATGGTTTTCTTTCTCTATTATGATCAGACCTTGTTTTCATCATTACAAAAGTATGAAATAATTTTTTTAAGTACACGAGAATTTTGTATGAAATATTATCTTTTCTAATTATTATGTGTACATTATATGAAATAATGATTTGATTGAGGAATGCGTGCAAATTTTCCCATAATCCAATGTTTACCTTTAAAAGCCTTGTCACCAATTAATTTTGATATGATCATACACCATACCTTACATTTATTTTGTCATGAACTACTGCCATGACCGCCACCCTTCACCAATGATAATTACTGCATGTACATCGGATATGTCATATCGCATCCTTTCCAAGGATGTGATTTTTCATGATGGTATGCGACCATTAGAAGGGTGGTTGATATATCAACAACTAATTAGTTGGAAAAATTGCAAAAATATTTTGGATAGAGCTCCTCAATTCTCTGCTATGTGATCCTTCTATGTTTTGGCAAGAAAATTGAGTGAATTCAAATGAGGGATGGCACCTGTTTGAATCAAACCATGTTCTCTCAAAGAAGTTAAACATATAGCTGAGTATAGGAATAGTTCTTCTCTATTGCAAGAATCAGGATTTCTTCTGTTCCTTCTCAAGTTAGATGGGTTTGACTCATCCGTAACATTAGAATTCTCCCGTTCCTTCGATGGGAGCAGAGCAAAGGTGGGCTCGTTGGATTTTTCAGTCACAGAGCAGTCCATTTCATAGGCTACTGGATTGGCAGCCACAAGGAAGCAATGGTTCAAGAAAGAGAAGCTCAATAAGGATCCTTGGCATAGGTTCATGGTTGATATGAAGTAGAAGGTAGACTAGAAGAAGCTATTGCAATGCAACGCCATGATTGAAAAGTGGAGGCACTTGTTGTATATACTGCAAAAATTCCTCACTTGTGAAGGTCTATATTCCCTGACCTTCTTATACCACATCTGAGTATTCTTATACTTTGCATCAGGAAAGCTCATTAAATTTCCTTACTTCTTGTTAAGAAGTTTAAAAATTATGTCTAAGGGCATTCATAAGAGTAAGGATAGCCAAGTTACATTTAAATTATATAATTACGGGTTGAATTCAATTTTTATTATAAAGGAGTTGGAAGAAAGGAGCATGACCTGGGAAGGGTTCTTAAGAGAATTTCAGGGAAGAAGTGCAGTGGATTCATCGGGGAAGAAGAGTGCAAGCAGAAAAAAAAGTCTGAAACCCTAACCCCACAGAATAGTAAAACTAAAAACAAAGAAACCTTGTCTAAAAAGCCAATGTAGGTAGAAGAGCAAGGGCCCATCATCGAAACTCTGGCCCTTTCAAAAATAAGAACTCGAAGCTTGGCCAAGAGGACTACCTCCTTAAATGAAGGCCACATTAAATCAACCTCTCCAATAAACTTGGATGACTCCCAGCCTAGTTCATCAATTACAGATAATCTTTCGCTCCTTGTGGATTTTTTGGCCCACACAGTGGTTAGTGAAAATTACATAGAAGAAGAAGATGTTACCCCCCTGTCAGTCTTACTTGGGAAAATGAAAAAAAGAAAAACTATGGAGACACCTAGTGTGAGTGCAGGAAAGGACCTGATAGTGGGTCAAAAATATGCCAGAACGTAGGGTGTTGAAACCATTTGTGATGAGGAAATGCAAGATGTTGATGGACAGGGTGATATCGGCCTTAATGACATAGGCACTTGTCTTGAGTGAATTGTTGAGAAGACTTCGACAGAGGAGGAATTGGATAAAGAAGACCCTACTCTCTACCTAAACCACCAAGTCAAGGAACTTAAGTAGTGTATTTATGGACTGGAGATATTAAACTAAGCTATGAAGGAACAATGAGTAGTGTTGCAACAGAGGAATACTAAGCTGACATGGAAAGTGTAAGAACATAAATGGAAAGTGAGGGTATTTAAATTTCGAGTATCAAAATGATATGGGTGCCTTAGGAAAGTAGTCAAAATATTTAAAAAGGCTTGAAGCAAGAAGCTTAAGGCACGGATCAGTATCCGGATTCAGGATTGAAGAAATCTCTCCATATTTATTTTTTTGCAGAAGGTAAGGTTGTGTGAGGAAATACAAAAAAATAGCGATGGGAGGATGTTGGTTGGTATAATTATCCTATTTTCTAACCCCTGTCCTACTCTGAACTCACCACCTGAACCTCTATTTTAACCTTGGAACCCATTTATTCCTCCACTCTCTTTATGTTTTCCATATTAAAGGTTATACATAGACTTAATTATTAATTTAATAGATTTTATATCCTAAATATCTTTTACAACTCATATATTTTCTTTCCTAAAGTAATTTTATGAGACAATGTGTTAATCTACGTGGAAGATGGATTGGTACATGAATGATTCATGTACCGGCTGACGGTTCCTAAAATTTCAAGGCAACTGTCAACGATAAGTTTGATTTTCCATATGTGGTTGAGATAACTCAACATGAACCATGTGGATATCGTGTCAAGAGGATCGGTTCATATTTCTTCAGGCTCGAAGTGTAGAGAAGGAAGAAGATATGAAGACCAAGACTTAGGTCGTGTGTCTTAGTTTAGCATTTTTATAAGAACTCAAAAGGATCTAGTTGAACTGTTGTTATATTTTATGTTACTTCCATAGGCCAAGAATATGTATTTAATGTAGTTTTCTGATAGAGGAGACCTAACGATGCTGTAGAAAATTTTGACGTGAACTGTAATAATTTTGGTATAGAATTTTTCTAGGCTGGATCGTAGATCCATGATGTACATTTTCTCTTTTGAAACTTAATACAAAGGAATGCGCCAATATGAAATTTCGTGTTTTCAATTTCGTTGTGATGTGTCATTGAGTGATTGAGGTACCAGATCTCGTAGCAGGGAAATGATCTAGTTGGCTGGGGCCCAACCAACCAAGCTCGTTCTCCCCTCATTGTCAAGTTTTTTTAACTTAGTTTATTTATGCAAAGCGTGAAGCAGATCTTATTTAATTCTTTCATAAGTAACATGCTTAGTTCTTTTGCAAATCATGTGTCTTGGATCCGAGGTGTGTGGTTTTTCTTATGCATGACTCTTGAATTATATATTTTTCCTTTGATACTTGTTTTATTTCTGTGACATGAGTATTGTTAAGCTACCTGCACCAAGCCAATTTTATTTCTGCAAGTCAAAATTTCTTGGTTTATTTCTGAAAGTTCTTTTTATTTTATTTTCATCTGTGAGATATTGATTTATTTTCTAAAAATAGTTTTTATTCCTTAACAGAAGCGTTCTTAATATTTCCAATTCAGTTAAGAATTAATTTTCATTGATAAAATGGAAATTAACCCTGTCATAATATGAAGGTTTGTGCTTGCACTTAATATTTCTGTGGAAAGAATTGAACTTAATGTTAAAATTATTAAATGAAATTTTGAGCTAAATTTTTTCAAAGTACATATCTAATTCATATGATAAACAATCATCTTAGGGAAAGCATGCTGACACATGGATCAGATAATTTCTTTATTTGTATGAAGGAAGTTTTCTATTTTATGAAGATTTACTTTGACTTTTAAAAGTATTTATTATTTATGAATCTAAGAGTGGTTGAAGAATATTTTTTCTTATGAGGGTTTACTTTTGAGTTCTATTATCTTTGCAATATATTTCCTTATTTAACCACGCTCTTTATTTTTCTACAAGTGATTTGGAAACCAAGTACGAGGATACTAGTTTTCTAGTACAAGAACCTCTGTTCTGGGAGAGGAACTGATATCCTAGTATAGGAACAAAGTTGTCTGGTTCACGAAATCAGATCTCTTGTATGAAGGTCAAACTCTTCATTGCAGGTATAGAACACAATTCCAGTGCATAAACTTCATTCCAGTGCAGGAACTATGTTCCAGTACAGGAATGTTGTTGGAGTGCAAGAATGATTGTTTAGTGCAGGAAGGAATATATTTGAAGAAGACAGATATCTTGAATAGCCTAATTATCACTTTGTCTCACAACTACACTGATGATAATCTTAAATTTTATTTCATTAGTCATGATTGTTTACAATGAATTAAGAGTTCCTTTTATTTGAGTTTCTGCAAAGTAATTTCCTTTTATATTCCAGAACAAAAATTTCTTTGGTATTAATCATCATGTGATTATTTTCTTTTGATCTTGAAAATTTTAATTAAAGAAGTAGGAATAGAATTAGGAAAGGTTTAGATCATTCTTGTAATTTCCTGTGCTACGCTTCTAAGCTTACAAAGCCCCCGGGTTGACAATTAAGTGTTGAAGGAGTTTGTTAAATTCTAATTACTACACCCAACACCTTAGAATTAAATACTTTATTGGCACAACATCAAGTCATTTTTTGTCATAAATTATCAAATATTCCTAAATTGTGTGAACAGAGCGATTCACTGATGAATCACATTTCAGACATGATAATTAGTTTTGATGAGATAGATGATAAGGTTTCCCAGTTTGTCACTTGGATGAATTATGCTAATGGCTGAAAGGCCAAACTTCCCAGGATTAAATACTCAAATAAATAAATATTTTTTGAGACTAGGACATACAGTTGAAACATGTAGAAAGAGCCATTTGCAGAGCAAAGGATGTGGCTACTAACATTATGAAAAATGTTAGTCAAAATCTCATCGCTGTAAACCTAATTGATAGATATCCTCCCAGTGCATTGCCTATAGTGAAATACTTGATAAGACAGTGGCAATAAGTTTCAAAGGTAAGAGAATAAAACATCAGGAAGCTGGAAAAGCTGGATTGGGATAAGTATTGGAGATACTTAGTGAAGACTCATAGCTAGTGGCTAATGTTGCATTTTCTTACAAATACATCCTCTTAGATGCTTCCTCCACTTTCTGATGTTGTTTGGCATTAGGCTAGGCCAACCTCCAGAGCTTAAACCTATGCTTAACATCCTTCAGCTGAAGGAAAAAATGGCTAAGGAGACAACGACACAATCATCGAGAAAATCACCCCTTTGATTTCTGCTTCTTTTTAATTTCCACTTAGTTTAAGGAGGGTTATTTTAAAACCTCCTCAAATTTTTATTGTAATAACTATTTTAAGACTTTTATTTTTATAGTTAAACCCCTTCATGTATTTGAAGAAGGGGTCCTGGAATTTCGAAAGGAATACTTTACAGATGTTGCACTTTTGTACTCTTGAAATTTTCTGAATAGAAAGGGCTGGACCAAGTACTTTTTCTCAAATGAGCAGAGAGAACATATACATGGTACTTTTATCCTATGTGTTATATTTCTGTTTCGAATGAGAAATGGTTATTTATCTTATGATTTTTTGTTCCATGTATCTATTTGAATATAGTTTGGCATTAATTCACTTTTGAATATGATATACTGTTATCTTTTGATACATATGAAATACATGTATCTAGAAGTTTTTATAGAATATTTATCCAATTTATTTAATTAACTATTTAATTAAATCAATTACTTCAAATAGTTTTCATATCTATAAGTGTTTGTATGATCTTCATTTGCATCCACTGAAAGATCATTTTTATAGATCGCACAGAGAATATATTTCACTCCTAGGATACATAATACACAGATATATTATTTCTTGCAATATTGATAATATTTCCATCTACCAAGTTACAGATAGTTACAATTCCATCCATTCATTCAATTATATTCCACTGGGAAACTGGTCCCATAAATCCAGTCAGAGCCACCATTCCAAACGGATAAGGGATAGTTTTTAATTCCCTGACTAGGTGGTTTCCCTAATGTTGTTGCACTGATTTTTAGGGCCAAACAAGCCTATAAATATTTTTCGTGCTTTTAACAACAACATAGTCTAGGGAGCTATGATTTCTTTTTATATCTCTGTCTCCACACTTCATGTTGAAACCCTTCCTTCCTCCTGAGTTGTAGCATAATATCCTTGCAAGTTTTCCTTTGATGGTTCTTTTGTTGTTGTAGAAACATAATTTTACACTTCCTCCATCATTTTTGGTTCTTTCCATTCAATAGGGTCATTTTATTCTTGAATTTTTTCTAAATTTTCTTTTGCTTCAACAAGGGTTACTTATTTCGCAATATGTATTGCCATAGGCACCTTTTATTTTATCTATGATGTGAAAAACATTTATTCTTAAGCTGTGCTTCAATGGGTACCTATTATAAATATTTTGTGTTGTAGTAGGTATCTCTTCTTCTTATTCCAGCGCTATTATTCCCGGTGTAGTAGCATGGGTTGTTGCCTCTTCTACAATAGCCAGTTTTGACTCATTTTTTATTATACCTTGTTCTCTTATCTTTTGGTACATCCACTTGTGCATGTCTCTTGCTCATTATTCTTAGTCTCATTATTGGAGATTAGCTTCTGGAGATCTCTAGATCACTGTCATGGCTTACCATAAATACTTATTCCTATAGATTTTTTGAAGCCTCAAAATTCTACTGCAACAACATGGGGGAAAACCACTCGGTCCAGACCTTAGAGCAAGTCCTTTTCCATTTGGTGTAGTGACTCCGATTGGGGATAAAGGGACTAGTTTCCCAATAAGGATAATGAGGGTGTGCTTGTTTATAACATGAAAATGGAAAAATTATTTAATCTATCATATGTAGTAATTAAATATCTACTATACTATATACCCGAGAGTATTCATTCTTCAATGAGATCTAGAAGGATATCTTTCAAAAATTGGTAATGAAGATTATTCAATAGTTGAAAAAGATGAAAATTATGTGAAAATAATTTTATTTTGACAAAATAGTTTAATCAAAACAATTGTGAAATATTTATTGCATTCATAAGTTTGATCATTTATGAGATAAGTAACCATAGATAAATATCAGTACAAAAGTGCATTTAACATTCACTTATGATAACATATTTCATATATAATATAGATAAAACATGACTATGAATTCAAGAAGTAAAACTTAACATAATGTGTAGAAATACCATATATAAAAGGTTCTACTCATTCAAACTGACAACAGTATTTTTCTTCTCTTATTCTTAAAGAAATTCAATGAGTGAAAATGTGCAACTTCATAAAAAAACCTTAAATATCAAAGGAAAACACTCTCTGTTCCATTAATTCATCAAGGCATTGACAAACATATAGAAGTGCATTCCTTTGAATTTTTTTTTGAAAAGTTTCTAGACCTTTCTCTAAATGTATGAGAAGGGTTTAAATAATAAACCAAATAGGTCTAAAATAGATTATTACATAAAAATTTTAGGAGGTTTCAAACAACATTCCTTGTAATAAGTAAACTAAAATACAATCTAGAAATAAAGATAACAATATGCTTAAGTGGGTTGATCTTATTTTTTCATTTGATCTCTGAGGTGGAAAATATCTATCAACGGCTTCAACTGAGCTGGCCATGTAATCCCAGATCTAACCTGGCCTTTAAACATGAAATTTGAAAGTGTTGGCAACATTTTCCTAGTAGAATTAGTTAAGGATTGTAGAGTCATGCACTGATGATGTGGTTTGATCATAAACTTCCAGTAATTTTCTTGATCTAACTTGGTTATCTTCTTGATAGCTCATGTCTGTGTCTTTGTGATTTCCTTCCACTTTGTTTCCAATAGTTTGAGCTCTAGGATCATTTTGTTGTATATTCTTTGATAAGTTTAGAATTTATAAGTTGTCTATTAATAGACTTGATAATGTAATTTTTATATTTTTTGCCTTTGATGTTGACTTCTCTGCCTGTCTTAACTATATTTCCCAATCTTTAAATAAAATATCTTTGTGAAACTTATCAATTTTTGGGAGATTGGCTTTCTTTCCTATATCATATTATTGCCATAGGATGAATTCAAAATTTTTATTTTGGACCTTTTCACATTCCAGTCTTCTGTTTGCCCCTTGCGGAATCAAAATTATACTGGTTTAAATTTTTCATTCCATTCAAGTGCCTCTTTGATAAACTGTCATGTTTGAGGTTGGATTTCCAGCTTATCCATCATTTCCTCTATCTATTTCCTTCTCTGAATTCTGTACTTGGTGCTGCAAATTCAATCTTTCAAAGCCTTTTTGGAATTTTTACATTTTCATCTCAATTTTCTTATTGGCATTAATATTTTCTTGTTCTAGTTGTCCTTCCAATTCTTGAACTTTTTATTAAACTATTTTGTCAAAATAGTTTAATCAAAACAATTGTGAAATATATATCGCGTTCATAAGTTTAATAATATATGAGATAAGTAACCATAGATAAATATTAATACAAAATTGCATTTAGCATTCACTTATGATAACAACATTCATATATAATACAGTTAAAACATGATTTTTAACTCAAGAAGTAAAACTTAACATAATGTGTAGAAATACCATATAAACGAGGTTCTAATCACTCAAACCGACAGTAGTATTTTGCTTCTCTTCACGTTAAATAAATTCAATGAGTACAAAAGTGAAACTTCAGTTAAACAACTTCAATATCAAAAGAAAAAAGACTTTGTTCCATTAATTCATCAAGGCATTCACAAACATACAGAAGTGCATTCCTTTGCAAAAAAAAATTGACAAATTTCTGGACCTTTCTCTAAATGCATGAGTGGGGTTTAAATACTAAATTGAATAGGTCAAAATATATTATTGCATATAAATTTGAGGAGGTTTCAAACAACCTTACTCATAATAAGTAAACTAAACTAAAATCTAGTAATAAAGATAACAATATGCTAGATTGGAGGTTTTTGTGGTGTAGTTTTTCAGATATAAAACTCAAAATATCCACAGTCATCATTTTTAGTCTATGTTTTGAGTCTAGCATTGTTACCCTGTACAGAAGGGATACATGGACTGAGATTCGTAATCTTGAAAAAACAAGGATCAAAATTCAAAGAAGAGAAGCAGATCTTTCATTCCTTAAGCACTGCTGTGATTCTAATTCCACTATTTATTGACCTTGATCTTCTCTCTTCTTAGTAGGTTTTCCTAAAGATGAGTCTTGATTTAGACTCGAAACATAGACTAAAAATGACGACTGTATATATTCATAGTTTTATATCTAGATAATAATATGCTTAAGTGGGTTGATCTTCTTTTGTCATTTTATCTCTCAGGTGGAAAATATCTATCATCGGCTTCAACTGAGATGGTTGTGTGATCCCAGAACTAACCTGGCCTTTAAACACGACATTTAAATGTGATGGAAATGTTTTCCAATTAGAATCAGTTAAGGATTGTAGATTCATTCACTGATGATGTGGTTTGATCAGAAATTTCCAGTAATTTTCTTGATCAAACTTGATTACCTTCTTGATATCTTATGCCTGTGTCTCTCTGCTTTCCTTCCACTGTGTTTCCAATAGTTTGAGTTCTGGGATCATTTCGACTGTATATTTTTTGATAAGTTAAACATTTAGAAGTTTTCTATTAACAGACTCATTATGGGAATTTTGAGGTCTAAAATGGGCCTCCTAAGGAAATTATAAAATAATAATGGAAATAATAAAATAAGATTTGATTACATCATCAAATTTTAGAGGGAAAAAAGAAAAAACTAAATTTTCAACTTATCTCCCTATGGGGTTACTCAAAATTTCCAGTAGAAACACTCGTTGGATGCATAATTTGATTCCTCATCCAATGAGTACCCACGTTGCATACTTTAGATGGACCCTGCTACATGAAAAATGAGAAATAAATGAAAAACGTGATTGTAATAATGTTTTTTCATGTATTTCTCATTTTTAGTGTAGGAGGGTCCATCGAAAGTATCCAACGTGGGTACTTCTTGGATGAGGAATTAAATTTTTCATCCAACAAGTACTCCCGCTTTAAAGTTGAGTAAAAAATTAGGGATATTAGTTGAAACTACGAGTTGAAAAAGTAGTTTTATTATTTTATTATTTTTTTAATATTTTTACTTTTTAACTCCAAAAATGGTGAATCATCCCCATGGTTGACATCATCATATTAAATATTATTGGTTCTTATAAAGTTTATTTTGGTTGTACATTTTTCTCAGAAGGCCGATATTAGACCTGAAAATTCCCCTAATGTGATAATGTCATTTTTTAGATTTGGTGCCTTTGATGTTTCCTTCTCTACCTGTCTTAACTAAATTTCCAAGTCTTTAAATAAAATGTATTTGTGAAACTTATCAATTTCGGGAGATCAACTTTCTTTCCTAAATTAGATTCTTTCCATAGGATGAATTCAAAAAATTTATTTTGGAACTTTTCACATTCCAATCTTCTGTTCACCACTTGTTAAATCAAAATTTTACTAGTTTCACAATATGAATTGGTAGCTGCGATTTGCTAACAAAAATTCTTCTGCTACTGCCTCAATTTTTCATTCCATTCAGGTGCCTCTTTGATAAACTATCATGTTTGAGGCTCAATTTTCAGCTTATCCCTCATTGCCTCTATCTATGTTTCCTTCTTTGAAATCTATACTTGGTGCTGCAACTTCAATATTTCAAAGTATTTCTAGAATTGTGACATTTTCATCTCAATTTACTTATTGAAATTAAGCTTTTCTTGTTCTAGTTGTCTTTCCAATTCTTGCACTTTATCTTCCTTTTGTTTGAGTAGAAGTTTCACTTCTGTTGCTTTATCAATTGTGGTAGTTTCATATGCACCTACAAACTATGACAGTTTGGTAAGATTTTCTGTAGGATTGGCAAAAGAGTATTTATAGACACCATCTATTGATTCGTTATTGAGAGCAAACACCGTTTCATCAATTCTTCTTCTTTTCCTACTCTTGACTAAAGATTTGTAATTTGGGCTATAGAAAACATCTAGTGGAGGTATTTCCTCAATATTCAAAATGATTTCTTCTATTGGGTAGGTCGAGGTGATCTCTTGTTCCTGAACCTCTGGTACCTTCTGAAGTGCCATTGTTGTTTCTGCCAGTTTCTGAGTTTTCTCAGTAGTTTGAAAACTTGTTGATCCTTCTGGATTAGGATTTGGTGGAGTCTCCAATTCTTTAGTAAACTTTCTCCATTCTGCCTTTAAATTATGTACTTGAGATTTCATTGTCTGCTCAGGTGTAGTTTGAACATGCTAAAATTCTTTTGAAGATAATTCAGCTTCACCAATTTCTTCCTTAGCTTGCATATCAATTTATTTAAATAAATTTTCAATTATCTTCTCAGGGCTTTCCTTTTTTCTTTCAGTTTCATTATCATAATGATATGAACTTTGAGACTGATGTAGTGAACGCTCTAAATCTGAAATTGATTTTTCTTGTGACTCATCCTCTGACATCTATTTTGATTCATCATCTAAAATGATGTTGGGAGTTTTCCTTCTGACATATTCCATTAGTAACAAGTCCAATGGGACTGTTTCTAACCTCTTGTTTCTGTATTCACGAAAATATTTAATGTTTGATACATTGATCTTATTGGATGTCATTTTTAACACATCTTCAAACCTCTCTACACCTTCAAATAAATCATCAAAAATATCCTTTTGATCCATGAAAGGTCTGAGTTTAAGACTAGAGGTAAAATTCTAGACCACATCATTTGGATCATACTATCTTCCTTCCATTAAAGCCAGATTCAAAGAAGTAATGTTTGGAATTTATTTAGCTACATGACCTATGTCAAAAAGGTTGAAGGTACCACATTTTAATGGGAATGTAGGCTAGATGGCTTTCTTGGAATCTCTGAGTTGCTTGGTTATACCGTTTACAAGAGTTTGGTATGAAATTTCTCTAGCCAATAGTTTATCTGGAACATAGTAGGGTAGGTCATGAGGGGATGAAATACTCCCAAAAACTCTGACATAAGCAAAATTTTCCTCACCAAACCATATGGCCAGAGCTAAAATATCAACACTAAATTCTTTGGAAATTCTAGGAGCTCTTTCATTAAAAATAATCTGATAAATGGGAAACATAACTCCATGACAAATATTGTAGAAATGTAAATGAAACTCACACTCCCACGGGGCTTTATGATAAATATGAATAGGGTTAGAGTCTTTTCTAGTCCACTTCCAACCCATAATAGGAAAGTTTGAGCAGAAACATATAACATCCATGATATATGGGGTCATGCAAAAAGGAGGAATTGTCGTAGTGGAAAAGACTCTATTTGTTATGTAATCCAGAATGGTTTTGGCCAAATTATCAGACAAAACGCTTTCCCAATTTATGATAGTGGAATTGACGAATGCGTCAATCAAAGGAACCCACTTAATGGAGAATTTAGTGGTATCAGGTCTAGAAAATAATCTACACCACATTCCTGCTAAAAAATAATAAGGTGATCGAAATTCCACTATTGGGTACATAACAAGTTTGTCTCACTTTATATTTCCTTGATCTTCCTTCCATCCTTTCACCACCTTCATTAGGTCTGAATTATTTCTTGTAAAGCTTTCCAGGAAAGCTTTATCATAAATATTTTGTGGCGTAGGCAAATGATACATTTTTTGAAAATCCTCGATGGTGAATGAACCCATGTTCTCCAGTTTGGAATTCTTGAATGTCCTGTCTGCAATGTTAAAATTTTCAATGACCCATTTTACCATATCAGTGCATGGTAAGATCTTCGACCTCACAGCTATCCTATGTAGAAATGAACATGCAAATTCAAAGTAAGAAGGTTCTGATGAAACAACCTTATCTATTGTTGCTATTTTATTTAGTTGTTTTGGATGTTCTTCCTCAAACAGATTATAAATGGCTTCCCATGAATAAATTCCACTCTCCTTATTGCACGTAGTGTTTGAAAATATTGGAGGAATGTTTGAAAATTCAACAATGGATGCTTGGGCAACTTATTTTCCTTTCTTTGTCATTCCTGTTGATATCACTTCCTTAGGTAGTTTCCTAAATTCAAGCACGACGAGTAAATTAAAATCTGAGATGAAGAGAGAAAAGGCCAAAGAATAGAGTTAAATCAACATAAATCAAAATCTGGTGCTTTAAATTTAAAACATGCTTCAAGTAAGATATCTATATTTTTGAACCCTGTATGCATTGAATGTTGTTAATAACCCTTTAATTGTTTATCAAATATATTACATTCCTTACATGATATGTATAATCTAATGATCTAAGTCATTAGATCTTATAAAGAATCGATTGATTAAGGATCACTTTAAGCACTTGAATAATAAATGTTATAGCGCAAATCACAACTTTTAGCAGATACCAAAACTATATGTTTTCGATGTTGCTGAAATGAAAAATGCGATCTGCGAAAATTGCACATCGCAATTTATCACGGTGAATATAAAATTTCTTTTGGTTTGATGCTACGGAATGCGATATGCGCTAAAGACTCAAAAAATTTCACTTTATCGAATTTTGTGGATACATTCTGTTGTTCATTTTTTGTCATATCGGGTCCGACTCATCACAATTCCTTTTGAAATGATATAATTTTTTCTTTTAAAGGAGGTGCATCACAATTTAAAAATTTAAGGGTTTTCCAAGCTTTTCAACGGGGATTTTCATATAATTTAAAAAGGTTGAAGTGCTTATCGCAATTCACAGATTCTATATATGTTTTGACTTTGTTAGTTTGCGAGCTTTGCGATTTGCGCTAAGCGCATTGAAATCAAAGAGAAAATAAAATGTATTTTATTCCTGAAGTTCAATAGTTAATTCTAAACTAAATATTTTTTCTAAAAACTCTATTTATTTTTTAAAGGGTCCCCATTTATTATTAAAATAAATGTGGGGTGTTGTATAGTACAAAAATTGGCGATTCACTTGGGGGAACTAGTTATCTCTTATCAGTTTTTTGAAATTTCTACAACTTTTCAAAATAAAAATAGTTGTAGGAATGAATTTCAATACAAATAATATTTCACTAAGTAATAAAATCTCACTTGATTATAATTCATAATATTTCCTCTTTAAAAATGAAAATATGAGTATCTATATCAGTCTTTACTAAGTTCAAAAAGATAAAGCAGGTAGCTCATTCATATTAGCTTTATAGATATATACTCATTTATCATAGGTAGAGCCTCTGATACCATTAGGCATTTATAGCCTTGGCAGGGTTACCTTTTACCCAGCAATGATTCATTGTCCCATCCAGCTACTATTACAATCTTAAAAAATAAGTTCAATTTATATACTTTATCTCTTTGGAAACTTGTTTTTTTTTTTGTAAATATTTTATATGTATTTTTTATCACTTAAAAGTCATTTCCTTGGATTGTTAACCAAACATTGAAAATTCCATTCACTGGTTGTAACTAAATTGATCAAGCTGGCTCTAGATGAGACCCCTTTCCTTCTGATATAATCTCAAGTCATTACCCTGTTTTGGTAGGAAATATTGGTAATGTCAGTTTAACTATGTTTCTATGAACATGGTAAACAAGCTCGTGATGAGAATTATTAGATTCTAAGCTTTAACATATTTTTTGAATTACATTATGAAAGTTGAAAATGTTTCTGGATGGGGTGAATCATTGGCCCTTTTGAGGGTTATGGATGATAATTTTAGAGTTTAAGATTTCTTAACTGTAAAGAGTATTTACTATGTTAAAGATTATTTTCGTGATTGATAGTAGAGTAGTCATATTTTATAAAAGTGAGAGTTTATCAAAGAATAAATAACTTTAGTGAAATTAAAATTTTTAGAAAAATAAAATCTATTTGATATTCCAATTTTACAATTATTTCCTTAACAATTTTTATTTATAGAAGCGATAAATAAAAAATATTCTTTGAGATCTTTTTTTTGGAAAGCCAAAAATAAGTACCATTCAACTTTTATTTTCCTACGAAAATAAAATCCAATAATATATAGGGAATAGAAGGCGTTACCTCCTATGAAAAATATTTCTTTAAAATTTTCCCATTAACAAACAAAGAATCTCTTTTGCGTGATAGATCTTGCAATAAAAACGTTGATGGGCCTATTTCTTCTATGATTTGAAATGGTCCAGGCCACAGTCTTTGGAATTTGGTATGTTTAATTTTTTCCTCATGTGCCTTATCCCATTTTAGTACCATATCACCAATTTTAAATGTTTTAGGAGTGACATAAGTTTTATCAAATGAAGCTTTAACTAACTGTTGATGATGTGCATAAGTAACTTTATATTTTACTATTTCCTCTTCAAGTTTAAGGATTTTGAATTGTCTTACTTGCAAAGAAGAAGAGGTGATTCATCAATAAATTGGACCAGAGAAAGAGAAGGAATAACTAGAATAGTAGGAAGGACAACTTCTTTCCCATAAACAAGATTAAATGGAGAAGTTCCAATGGAGGCCTTCTGAGTTATTCGATCTTCCAGAGAGAAAATGTTAATGATTTGTGCCAATTTATTTTATTCTGGTCAATAGTTGATTTAATGATTCTAATAAGGTTTTTATTTGTTGATTCTGCTAAACCATTTCCTTGAGGATAATATTTAGAAGAATATTTTAGTTTAAAACCTCTTTTAATGGAAAATTCTATCATAGCAGTTCCTGAGAAATAAGATGCATTGTCAAACATCAAATCAAGTGGGTAAACCAAATCTAGTTATGATAAACTAATCAATGAATTCAATATTATTCTCCGAGTTGGATACTTTTAGTGGAATTAATTCCACCCATTTAGTAAAACAATGGGTAGTTGTGAGGATGTATTTATGCTTTTTGGAAGAGTTAGGAACGATCTAACCAATTATATATAATACCCATTTCTCAAATGGTTGTTTGATACTAACTGGTTGTAACCTATATGCAAGATTTTATGTGATGTTGTATTTGTTAGGTCCCTATATTTCTAGTATAGTACCTTATTGTTGTTAGTGTAACCCCCTTATTTTTATTATTGTACCCTTGTAACCCCCATATTGTTATTATTGTGCCCTTAAATTATTATTGTTAGGTCGGCTAGGATTACATTGTGGCCCCATTAGGATTCCATTGTGGCCCCTGGACTCCTATATATAGAAAGGAGTTTTTGTAATTTGTATCATCCAAGAATTGTTCATTCATGTAATGTATTGGAGGTTTTCCCCTCGAAGTGGCTTATTTCTAAGGCATTGATATCTCTTTTCTTCTCTTTTTTGAGCTGGTTTCACAACATTTGGTATCAGAGCTTTGAGATTCTAGGGTTTTGCTGCTCCAAACAGGTCATCATGGAATTTTCGCTATAAATTTTTTTCTACGAATTTTTAGAAGTCAAAATTTTTAGGGTGCGAAGCCGAAATCCTGAGGAACATTGTTGCAAAATTTCAGATCTTGGTTCGCAATATTTTCGGAGATATGATCTATGGAAGTTAGGTCTTTTTGTAGGCTCCTCAATTTAATCTAAACAGTTCATCGTGGAATTTTCTCTATAACTCTTTTTCTACAAAGGTTCAGAATCTGAATTTTTTAGGCCGCAAAGCTAAAATACCGAGGAAATTTGTCACAAAATTACAGAGCTTGGTTCGCAATAGTTTCATAGATATGATCTGTGGAAGGTAGTGCTTTTTCAGGCTCTTGAATTTCATCTCAAAGAGGTGATTGTGGGAAAATCCTCGTAACTCTCTCTCTAAGCATCGGATTGGAGTGCCGTACAAAGTGGTCGCAAGTGCATGGACTCTAGTTTCTTTTCTATCAATTTTAGAGCTAAAAGATGAAATAGTGACATGTGACAAGCCGTACAAGTCCGTTCTACTAAACCAGTCTATAATTAGGTCATTGTGGGAGATTGGACATAAATTTTCCTTGGAGAACCCAAATAAAGTTAGACTTGTGGCATTTGAAAGATAATTCAGAAGGCTACCTCAGTGCCAAATTTCAGATATTTAAGAGCCACAATCACAAAGATAATCCAATTTCAATATGAAGCTCCTCGAAAGCAAGAAAAAGGTCTGTATTTTTTTCCAAAATGCATAAGTCTTGTTTGAAGAATCAATTTGAATTGATTCCAAGGGCATATTGTAGAATAGATATCAGTATTGAGTTATACGAAATGCCCGGTAAAAATAAGTCAACACCCATTAAGCCTTCAGAAGGCTCTACTATGACTCATGAAGATGAATAATTGCAACATGATCCATCAAAATTACAAGAGCAAGTGCACCAAATTTTGCTCTCGCAAGGAGAAACAAAAAATGAAATGGAAGTTTTGAAGAAAGGTGTGGAATCGAAGATGGATGGTTTGAAGAAAGGCGTGGAATCTAAGATAGATGGCATGGAATGTAAGATGGATGACATGGAAGCTAAGATCGATAAAAAAATGAAAGACAACATGGAAAACATGAAGAATGATATAAAATCAGACATGCAAGGTTTGATAAAGTTGATACAAGAAATTTTTCCTAATGGTGAAAAGATAGCAGAGGAAACTCATGATGAGAACAAAATAATTGTTAATCGTGACTTCATAAACTCTAATGTTGGCGGGAAGAACCACCATATTTCAAAAATGGATATGAGGAAGTTTGATGGAAAGGATCCTTTAACATGGATACTATAGATGGAGAAACATTTTGATCTCCATAATGTGAAAAACACACAAAAGTACACATTGCAACTTTACATTTAGAACAAAATACATTAGTATGGTATTGATGGCTTTGCTCCCATAAAAGAATTGTCACTTGGTCAATTTTTACGGAGGAAATAATAGCACATTATGAGGATACAAAGAGAAACACCTTCTTTAGCCAATTGATAAATCTCAAACAAAAGGGTTTAGTGGGGGAGCACATTGAGGACTTCCAAAAATTGAATATAAGGGTAACTGATATTCCAGAGGAACATAGGATTGATCTCTTCATAGGTACTTTAAAGGATAACATCCAACATGAAGTTCACGTTTTGGAACCTAATTCATTGGAGAAGGCATTCAGGTTGGCAAGAAAAATTGAATGTAAAATTATGGTGACAAGGAAGCCTACCACTCACTTCTATAAAGAAGGAAGTGTTGCTACGCCTAGATTTCAACAACCTACAAGGTTGACACCTCAACAATTGGAAGAAAAAAGAGAAAAAGGACTTTGCTACAGTTGTGATAGAAAATACACTAAAGGTCATAAGTGTGCTGAGAAGAAATTATTTTACATAGACTCTGAAGAGGAAGAAGAAAATGAACAAGAAGAGGATATATACCAGGAACCAGCGCTAGAAGAGGAAGAAATGAGTCCGACCATATCATGTAATGCATTGGTAGGAATTACCACTCCTCAAACTCTCAAGATAGAAGGACATATCAAGAAGAAAAAGGTAATATTGTTGATTGATTCAGGTAGCACCCATAATTTTATTCATTGTAAGGTAGCCAAGGAATTGAATTGTTTCCTATACCCAGCACCAGAATGTCAAGTGATGGTGGAAAATGGAGGAACTATAAATTTCTCTGGAAAATGCCATAATATCAAGCTAACCATGGGATAATATGTTTTGAATAGTCCAATACTTTCCATTCCTATGGGAGGTGCTCATGTTGTACTAGGAGTACAATGGTTACAATCTTTGGGGATGGTAGCTTTTAATTTTCAAGAACTTTTCTTGATTTTTTTTTCAGAAGGAAAGGAAGTCGAATTATGGGGTATTGCAGGGAAGATAGGAAAGATAATAAGATCTAATCTCATGAAAAAGCTTCTAAAGAAATAAAAACAAGGGGTAATTGCACAATTATGCTCACTAGAAGTTCCAACATCAAAATCATCTATTTTTGCAGATCTCCAACAAGTCTTGGACAATCATTCCAAGGTGTTTGAAACTCCCAAAGGACTCCCACCTATTCGTGATCATGATCATGCTATTCATTTGATTCCAGGAAGTGTTCCTCCAAACATCAGGTCTTATATATATCCGTATGTCCAAAAGAGAGAAATTGAACGTATGATAGAAGAAATGTTAGAGGCAGGTATAATTCAACCTAGTCAAAGTTCTTTCTCTGCTCCTGTAGTATTGGTACACAAGAAGGATGGATCATGGCACATGTGTCCGGATTATAGGGAGCTCAATAAGCTCACCATTAGAGATAAATTTCCCATTCCTGTGATTGATGAATTATTGGATGAATTACATGGAGCAATTTATTTTACCAAGTTGGATCTTCATTCAGGATATCATCAAATTAGAATGAAGACTGAAGATATTCCAAAACAACATTTCGAACTCATGAGGGTCATTATGAATTTTTGGTCATGCCTTTTGGCCTTACCAATGCACCTTCTACATTTCAAGGGTTGATGAATTCCATTTTCAAACCCTTCCTTAAAAAGTTTGTGCTAGTATTTTTTTATGATATACTAATCTATAACAGGTCTTGGAAGGATAATGTTGAACATGTTGATAGGGTGCTCAAACTATTGTAGGAGAAACAATTATATGCAAAAACATCCAAATTTTTATTTGGAGTACAAGAGGTGGAATATCTGGGTCATATTGTATCTCACGAGGGTGTTAAGGTAGACCCTAAAAAAGTTAAATCCATTAAGGAATGGAAATTCCCCACAACCATAAAGAAGTTGCGAGGATTTCTCGGGTTAACAGGGTATTATTGCAAGTTTGTTAAGAATTATGGGAGAATAGTAGCACTTCTAACAACATTATTGAAGAAAGATGCATTTTCATGGACTCCTGAAGCAACTAAGGCCTTTGAACATCTTAAAGAGGCAATGTGCCTAGCACCGGTCTTAGCTACGCGAGACTTCACCAAAACCTTTATTGTGGAATGTGATGCCTCAGGAAATGGAATTGGTGCAGTTTTAATGTAGGAAGGAAGACCCATTGCTTTTGAAAGTCGTCCAATCAAAGGAAACTATTTACAAAAACCTATTTATGAGAAGGAAATGTTAGCAATACTGCGTGCACTAAAGAAATGGAAAACTTACCTAATGGGAAGACACTTCAAGGTAAAAACTAATCATGATAGTCTTAAAAACTTTTTGGAACAAAGACTATCTTCAGAAGAGTAGAAAAAATGCGTCACAAAGATGTTGGGTTATGACTTTGAAATAATCTACAAAAAAGGGAACCTTAATGTTGTTGTAGATGCACTCTCAAGAAATAATGAAGAGGTGGAAGCATTGCTTTGTGCCATTTCTATTATCCAACCATATTTGATAACCGAAGCAAGAGATGAATGGAAGAAGGACAAAGAAGTATGGACACTCATTCAAAAGTTGCAGCAAGATCCTAGTACATCTGATACATTTAGTTGGAAAAATGATTCTTTATGGTACAAATATCGCTTATATCTTTGTAATAATTCCCAACTAAAACAAAATATTCTTTTGGAATTGCACACTTCTCCTTTAGGAGGACACTCAGGATTTTTAAAAACTTACCACAGGTGAGGAAAGAATTTTTTTAGGATGGCCTTAAATCTGATATTCAAAATTTTGTGGTGGAAGGTTTGGTTTTCCAGTAGAATAAAGTTGAGACAATTAAGACCCCGGGACTTATACAACCTTTATCCATTCCAAGTCAATGTTGGGAGGAGATTTCAATGGATTTTATCACATGTTTACCTAAGTTTGAAGGAAAGAGTGTCATCATGGTGGGAGTTGATAGACTTACCAAGTATGCACACTTTTTTGCATTATCTCATCCATTTAAAGCAAGTAAAGTTGATACTACATTTATGGACACAATTTAAAAGCTACATGGAAACCCAAGGGTTATTGTAAGCGACAAAGATCCCATTTTTACTGGAAATTTTTGGACGAAGTTATTTTCTTGTTTGGGTACTCAATTAGCTCATAACTCATCTTATCATCCTCAATATAATGGTCAAACTGAGATAGTAAATAGATGTTTGGAAGGATATCTTCATTGTTTTGTATCTAATAAACAAATACAATGGGTCAAGTGGTTACCTCTCGCTAAATGGTGGTATAACACTTCCTTTCATACTACAACAAAAATGACCATGTTATCACCCTAGTAATTATCAGGTTGTGGGATGAGGATTTTAATAGTTAAGAAAACCAGGGGTAACTAAGAACCGATTTTAGAATTTAGGATCTAGCCTTCCTGAGTTCTGGAGAGGGATCTAAACAGAATTAGTGTAAAAAGTTCTCTGTATTAACTAGTTTTCATTTTTATGTTTTCTACTGATTTCCAGACTTTAGAATTCTTAATTGCTCTTTAGTCTCATTTTAACTCAACTTCCCTCTTCCTTTTATGTGATCTAAGGATTCTTAATTTCCATTAGTCCATATTTCACCCACTTCATCAAAATAGCCTTTTAAAACCCTCTGAAGGTCATCTATCTTTCCCTTAGCATATTTGCATCTTTTGGCCTAGGTTTTCTTGTCTTGTTTGCTATAATTTGACTCCATTGCCAAATGGTTAGGTAGATATTTCTATGGTTTTCCTTGTAGTCATTTATTCCTACCAACATTCTAAAAATCAAACCAAACTGTCCACTCATAGCTAGCCTAAAACCCAATTAGAAAACAAAGTTAAATCTTTAGGAGAGATCCCTCTCCAGAAATCAGGAAGGCTAGATCTTGAATTCTAAAAGCGGTTCTTAGTTACCCCTGGTTTTCTTAACTATAAAAGTCCTCATCCCACAACCTGAGAATTACTAGGGTGATAACATAATGGTGACTCCATTGGGGAAGAATAACATTTTCTTTAGAAATACTTTATAGCTTCAGATCTGATCTATGATGGTGGACAGTGATTAGACACACAAAGGTTAAAATCATCCACCTAGTGAATCCAAATCAATTTCACAATCAATACTCCACTGGAGGAATGAACCTCAAAGAACAATATGGAAATATTGGGCTTTCAACTTGGATCTTAATCCAAGACATCATGTTCTTTCTCATTAAGAAAGTTTTTCAATGTATATTGTATTTTAGAGAATATCTTAGATTAGTTTTTAATTATTTTCCTTTGAAGATTGTAAGTAATAATTCTCCTAATCTCTTTGAGCAACTTTCTTAGGAATTGAATGATGAAAATTTTCAAATTAAGAAGCCTCAAATAATCAATACTGATCTTACAATCCCTGTACATATCCCTGTACCATATAAATTTCCAGATAGATATGAGCCCCTTATTTTACCTCCTATACTCCATGATTTTCCTAAAAAATACTACAAATATCTTCATAGATTTAATGGAGAGAATGGTATCACTGCCCAAAAACATATTCAAGGTTTTGAGAATTATTTGGATTTATTTGAGATTGATGAAGATGACGTTAAAATCATACTTTTTGCTCTTTCTTTGCAAAATAGAATAAAGAGTTGGTTCAAAAATCTCCCTAATGCTAGCATCTTAAATTTCCAACAGGTCATCAAATTTTTTCTTGATAGATGGATAATCAAAGTTAATCGTTTTGTGATCATGGAAGAATATAATCAGTTAAAAAGACATCCAAATGAAACAATACAACAATTTTCTGACAAATTTAATCAAGTTTATTATTCAATGCTAGAAAATATAAGACCTCCTCATAATTCAGCTCTCTTGCATTATCCAAGTGCCTTTGATCCAGAAACAGAATATCGGTTAAGAGAAAGAGATCCAAAAACACTTGTATAGATGCAGAACATTGCAGTTGATGTAGAAGTTAATCTGCAAATTAGACAGGAAAAGTTGAAAGCAGAAGAAGAGGAAAAGAAAAACATTGCAGAGGTAAAACTCAGCCTTTTGGTAAGAAAACTAGATGAAAGAACATAGGAGATCACTATGAAAGATGAATTTTTTACTCAAAATCACCATGAAGAAATAGAAGAAGTTGATAGCCATGAACAAATTCCTCTTAATTCAAATTATCATAGATCAGAAAATGAATTTACAGATCATTATGAGGAAGAGAAATTTGCTGATATAATGTGTATGTTTGATGATATCCCTTCTTTCGATGATTTTCCTAAGTATGATCATTATGATGATAGTTATGTTCTCCAAACTCAAGCTAACTTTACAAAGCAATCAGAAGCTAGTTTGTGGGATGAAGAAACTTAGTTTCGGCAGATTGAAGACAGTGATCAACCAATACAGATCAACCATGAGAGTGAGGAAGAAAAAGTAGAAAATGTGGAAATAAGTAAAGATTATTTACCTCTTTGTTTTGCTTCATTTCAGTTCATTAGAGACAACTTTCATGCCATCAATAATCAACAATCTTTAGGAATTATGATTGACAACAAAAAAGATAATGAAACTATTGATCAAGATTTTTTAGTTTCACAATTGCAGCTATCAGTTCCCATTGACATAAATGATCAAATGACACAAGAAAGTTCCATACCACTATGTTTTGAACCATTTCAGCTTTTAAAGGAAATGTGGTATAACATATTTAAAGAAAAGGATGAGAAACTTGTTGAAGTTTATGAAGTCTCATGGAAACCTATATGCTATAGATTGCAGCCATTTTCCCAAGTTTTTAAAGATCCAATAGCAGATATGTTGAATATTGAAGGCATTCAAAGCATTCCTCTATTAACTAACTATGATTTTCAGAATCAAGATGATAAAGGTTTCAACAGTTAAACATTACAATAAGTAGGAATATCATCACAAATCTTATCTGAAATTTTACGGGGAGATAAAGATGAAAATAACATTTGATATTCATGGTATGGAGGTCATCCAGAACATATGTACAGTTTTTTAGATCAGTTAAACATTAGTGTATATATTTTGGAAGATCCTTTTGTATAGTTTCTAGAGTAAACAAAGGAAATCAAGTATTTCCTTATCTTATCATTTGTTGACAAATTTCTAATAAGTTGCAGAGGTACAGTTTTGATAATCAACAAGAAAATGCAACAAAGTATATCAAAGTACATAATGCTTGAATGGTTTCATTGGCTATTTCATTTTACCCAACCAACAGTTGGACAGCTGATTAGAGTAAGTAGGTAGGATTTCAACTTATTTCAGTTTTCAATTTTCAGCTAGTTTGAAATAAATCATTAAGGTTTCAAGCTAAGGAGAAGGTCCTAAAGATATTTAAGATATAATTAGTTTGGTTTGAGAATTTCAGTATGTTTTTGTTAGTTTCAGATCAGATTTTAGGTTGCAGAAAAAGGACTATATTCAATTCAATATTTTCAGCCACAACAAATGAATGTTTGGGATTGGCCCAAAGGATCAGTTTACTAGTCAACGGTGTTCTTGGCATCTCACAAGGATATGCCATCCCCATGTGAAGCCGATGTTAGCAACCTATAAATATAGGATTCATAATTTTGACTTGACTAATGGTATTCTTGTAAATATGTACAAACTTTGTTTTCCACAAGTTATTTTCCCATATTTTGTAAAAAATAAAAAATAAAAAAATCAAAAAGAGGGTAAAAAGTCCTAAAAGAAACATCAAAGGACTTAGAAAAAATAATATACCCCAAAAGGAAAAGATGAATAAAACATGGAAGTGTGCAAGTCTAAATGCCACTACTTTTACTTCTTGCAGTTGATTATGGCAGAGTGTCAATAAATGCCATAATCCATGATGAGTTGAACAATTTAATCTTAACTTGTCATGTTTCAATTTTACTTGTTGTAGATAGTGAATAAGGAATTGTCATACAGTTTAATCATGAAAATTCAGTAGTTAGGTAGAGAATAAGTGAATCCAATAGTTTAATCTGGATTCATGGATGAAATAATTGTAGAATTAGCTAGTTTTATTACTTTAAGAAAGAATAAATTTTGTAAAGGTTGCTAGCACAAATGCACTTAATCAAATGGAAGAAAAAATGTTAGCAGTTAAAATTGGGGAGGTAGAAGAAGGTGATAAGAATCATTGTAAAAATTATTCACCAAGGCTGCAAATAACTAACTTCCCTCCCCCGTAGCTATTTATCATTCTAAACTATCAGTCAGAAAGGCTCAAGGCATTTCCTTGACTTCTGTTGGGACCGGACCCAAGGCTCTATGAATGATTAGTTGAAAGTGTTAAATGTCTATATTAATCCCTAAAATCACATCATTATTCCATTCATGCATTCATTTCCTTGAAGAATCCTAAGTAAAAACCTCATTTTTACTTAAATATACTCTAATTCCCATTTGATTAACTTTCTACATATCATTAAGTATAAAACCCTCAAAATGACATTTTATCCTAAGTTGAAGTGATTAAGTTATGATAATAAAGATTTTCTTTAAAATTTCACTTTTCTTAGTTATATTAATGTATTTTGAGTTTCCATTTTCCCTTGTCATATTAACTTTAACTTATTTAATAAATTCCTAAGAAATAACCTTTTTCTATATTATATAACTCCCTTTTATAAAATAACCCCAAAAACCCATTAATATAACTTTAGCCAAATTTATTTATCCCCATATGTGTAAATAAAACCCACATTATACCCCCTTTGGCTAAAACTATCCTTATGTAAATACCCCACCCTCTATGGTTATTAAATCAACATTATTTAATTAACTATATAGTAAAATATATATAAAAAAACTTTAAACATGTTTAATTATGTGTTTTAAACAAAAATATCGAAGTTTTGTTTAAACTAAACTTCAAAACCCATTCCCTTATTTATTTTCCCTTCCCCAACTCCCTTAACCTAAGGTTAAACTATAACCCTTTGCAAATTTCCCGATACATATCTCATACCGCAATATTAACCCTGGTTAAAATCCCTTGATACCCCTCCCAAACACCTTTTTCATTGAATAAATTCTGTTTTAACAAAATCCCTTTACTCCATCGGATTTAATTCAGACCTTCCAATCCCCAACACCCATTTGATCATACGGCTCCAAAAAAATGCGATGAAAGGTTCCCAGCCCCTTATCATTCCCCATCGCATGGAACTAGAATTGTCCGATCACCCCAATTAAATCCAACGGTTCTTATTTTAGCACGATAGTTTTATTTCATAAACTTACCCTTCCCATCGCGTTAATCATCAACCGTTCGATCTCCATCAACTTCAAGATCCGATGATCCACATTGCACCCGATAACTCCAGTCTCCGTCCCCGCCATAGCCCATCATGTTAAGCGATCACCATTGATCTTCCATCTGCTAGATCAATGGTCAATAATTGATGCCCTGGTCCCACTATACTTTCCTCACAAGTCTCCTTTTAATCCTGACCATTCGCTTTTTGAAGTCAGATCCGATGGCCCTAACCCTATATCGCGCAAATAAAGTGCTCAACCCATGTTTTATGAAAATCGCGTGATAAATTTGTTTTCAAATACAACCCAATGCTACGTGTCCCCTTTTCATTTGATCACGTTCCAAAAGCCAAAAATAGCTTACCGCCTGCAACCAACGCGAAAACTACCAATGATTTTTTGCAGTTCAAACAATAAAATTTTCCCTCCAGATATGTAACTCACCAATATTACATTTTATAAGGTTTATAATAAAGGTTAAAACCTTTTTTATAAGGTTTATGTGAACGTTATAAGCTCCGCCCAACTGGTAAACCTTTGGTAAATCCTTTCTAGTTCCCGAATCTGATTTTTACCCTCTATGTGCCTATTTTGTACCTGAAAGACCCATTTCATGCCTGAAAGCTCCTTTTGACCAACATAATATCTATTTGAAGGCCAAAGAAACCTTTTAACTGCAACATATCAACATCAAAAGCCTCTATTTTAAGTTCAATCTTCAGTATAAACCCTTGAAAAATCATTTCCATGGCTTGAAAAGGTCTTTTAACCTATAGATCTCCTGAAAAGCCATATTTACAATCTCAACCATTCAAGAAACTCTTGTTTCTTGTCTTAACCCAGTTTTCATCTCTCAAACAAGCCTAATTGAGCAAAAAATCCCCAAAAGCAAACCATCCTTAGCCTAAATTGCTCAATTCCCTCTGTTAAAGTGAAATACTCCTACAAACAGTTTGAACTTGCAGAAGTGATCCTAAAAATGCATAAAAAACAGAGATAAACCTCCACGGACTGATCTTATTCCACAAGTCTTTCAGGAGCCTTCAATCACCTCCCTGTAGCCAAGATTTCATTAACAAATTGTTTGATTTTTGCAGTTTATTATCAAAATCTGAAATTGGGCCAACAGTTTCAATACTAGTTAACAAAATTATTTTCTCCAAATTCTCATATTTTAAATTCAAAAGCTTCATTCAAAAAATAGTTTGTATACAAAGTTAGAGAGAGATTAAAATGATGAAATGTGCACAGTGAATGGTAAAATTGAAATGAAAATTCACAGGGATAGTAAAAGCATAACAGTTAAAGAGTATCAGTGGTTAAAGTGTATCAGGTAAAAGTCAGAGTGAAAGTTAAAATGAAGTTACAGAGCAGTCAAAGGTAAACAATAAAAGTAAATATGGAGGATTTAATGGTAAAAAGAGATGAAAATACTTTCACCAACATTTAATTTTGCCTAAAGTGAAAGTAAAACACTCAAAAGAACAAAAAAGTGAAAAGATGAAAAACATAAAAAGAAGGAACATTTTTGTAGAAATTTCATGTTTAAGTCATTGTTTTGAAGAAACTATTGTGACCAATATAAAATTAATTTTGCAAAAAAGGAGGAGGTTTATGTTCATAAGATGTCCAGCCACAAAAACCTCTCTCACTCTTCTAACAACTATTATGGTTTTGGAAATATTAAACAATGTTGGAAAGTACTTTTTGCAGAAAATTCCTTTTAAGTCATCATTTTGCAGAGAATATTGTGGCCAATCAGAAATACATTTTAAAAAATTGAAAGAGGTTTTCTTTCCTAAGGGACCCATATACAAAAAAATATCTCAATTTTTTCACAGGTATTACATAACAAGAGATACATGCGAATATTTACAGCCTATTTTTCAGACTCTGTAAAACTCTATTTTACACATATTGTTGTAGAGCCTATGGTGCACAGCTGGAGAGGAATTTTAGGAAATGGAAAGAGGTTTATCTCACCAAAAAATTTATATACAATAACCTCTTTCAATTTTTACATATATATTACAGATTGAGAAATAAAAATATATCTTTGGACCCCAAGTTTTCAGAATTGTTAAAGCAGAATGCACAAAGAAAGGAAACAATTAGTGACTTGGATGCCTCATCATCAACAAAGAGTTAGATAAAATTAGAATTCTCCTATTTGTAATCACCTATCCATAAAAAATAGTGCCAAATAGATGCAGTAGTTTGAGTGTCCTCTACTTAATTTCTATTTATGTAAAATAGTTGGAGAGATTTGTGAACCAATCTTGATATTTTTTCAAGATATTTTAGTTTAGAATTTGTATAAATACTTCAATATTTGAAGCACTTTTGTGTGGAATAAAATAATCAAGATTAATATATACTTTTTTTTGAAACATTGGGATTTTATGTGAGTAAAGTTGAAGCAGCAGGCTAGAAACTGAAGCAAAAGACATCATAGTTAAGGATTCATGAGATAAACAGATGAGTACAGTCTTTTCAAGTTTTCATTGTGTATTTATTTAAGTTTCATTCATATATCATATGTATTTTCCTTATTTAATGATAAACTAGGAAAGTTATTACAAAATTAGTGTTAAAAAGCTCTCTGTATTTACTAGTTGTCATTATTTATGTTTTCTACTGATTTCCGGTCTAGAGAATTCTTAAATGCTCTTTAGTTTTGTTTGACCTCACTTTTCCCTCTTCCTTTCTGTGATCTAAGGATTCTTAATTTCCCTTAGTCTAGAATCACATCACTTCATCAAATTAGCCTTTCAAACCCTCTGAAATTTATCTAACTTGCCCTTAGCATATTTGCATCTTTTGACTTTGGTTTTCAAGTCTTGTTAGCTAGCAATTTGACTCCATTGCCCAATGGTTAGGTAGATCCTTCTATGGTTTCCTTTGTAATCCTTTATTCCCACCAACCTTTTCAAAAAATCAAACCCAACTGCATAATCATAGCTATCCTAATATTTGTTACGTAAACAAAGCTAAATCATAAGGAGAGATCCCTCTCCAGAACTCAGGAAGGCTAGATCCTGAATTCTAAAACAGGTTCTTGGTTACCTCTAGTAAGTTACAAAGTCTTAAATATTTCTGATAGAAAATTTACTACAGTGATAACAGATCCCATTTATGGCACTTTATGGATATCATCCACCATCCATCACATCATCTTTAAGAGAAAATTCAAAGGATCAAGCAATGGAAGATCACATCGAGCATCAACAAGAAGTTCTCCAACTCTTAAAGGATAACCTGAATTTGGCACAAAATCGAATGAAACAACAAGAAGATCAACATCGCAGCAAGAGAAGTTTTGATGTAGGATACTGGGTATTTTTACAGCTACAACCATACAAACAAATGTCCCTCAAGCAAAATAACGATAATAAATTATCGCCAAAATACTATGGTCCTTACAAGGTGTTACAAAAGATTGGTAATATGGCATACAAATTGGAGCTTCCTTCTTCTTCACGAGTGCATCCAGTTTTCCATGTTTTATGCTTAAAGAAGGTTATAGGTGAAAATCTTCCATTTCAAACAATATTGCCAGAACTTGATGAGGAAGGAAAAATCATGTAGGAACCTGAAGCGGTCAGGAAAACAAGAACTCAACAACTACGAAATTGATCAATTTCAGAGTATCTCATCAAGTGGAAGAACTTACCCACTGAAGATTCTACATAGGAGGATGATAATTTTATACAGAAGCACCCAGAGCTACTCAAGAATTGAGGACAACAATTTTTTGAAGGAGAGGGTCATGTTAGGTCCCTATATTACTAGTATAGTCCCTTATTTTTGTTAGTGTAACCCCCTTATTGTTATTATTGTACCCCTGTAACCCCCATATTGTTATTATTGTGCCCTTAAATTATTATTGTTAGGTCGGCTAGGATTATATTGTGGCCCCACTAGGATTAGATTGTGGCCCCATGGACTCCTATATATAGAAATGAGGTTTTGTAATTTTTATCATCCAAGAGTTGTCCATTAATGTAATGTATTGGAGGTTTCCCCCTCGAAGTGGCTTATTTCTAAGGCGTTGATATCTCTTTTCTTCTCTTTTTTTGAGCTGGTTTCACAACATTATTTCCTCCAAAATGTCCTCCAACTAGTCCATCGTGGAGTTCCTGCAAAAATTTCTCTGCTTCAGTTTTCTCTAATAATTGTAATAACACGGAATAAAATTTCCTTCTAAACAATACATCATTCATCATTTCATATTTCTTAGATTTCAACTGAGTTGCATGGGGGCATACCCATTTTTCAAATAAAACTTAAGATCAAAATATTGAGACTTAGCAACGTTGAGGCTTACCTCAGATACTTGTGCATCATTACCTAAATTTGCTTCTGATGATAAATGGAATGCTCTTGTTAGAATTCTGCAAAAACCTTGACCTCCAATAATTTTAGAAGGTCTAATTTCTACATCATATTCTTGTAAATAAGTTATCCAGTTAGCCCTTTTCTCTCCTACTTCTCTTTGTATCAACAATTGCCTTACTGCAACGAATGGAACTATTATCTTGAGCAGAAATGGCATAAAATTATTTATATATTTGAGGACAACAAATGCTTGTTTCTCAACAGACGAATATTTTATTTCTGAACCTTGCAAATTGGAACTAAAAAATGATATTGGTGCTTCAATTTGTTGGTCATTGAGCTATGTCAAAATGGTAGCATATGATGTATCTGATGAGAATGTATATAAAGTGAAAGGATTAAGAAAATTAGGAGTAGTCAAGAATGGATCATTAACAATAGATTGTTTGATTAAATAAAATTCTTCCATTTCATTAAGCCCCAATTTGAAGAATGGATTTTTCTTAATCATTATTTGTAAAGGAAAAACTATCTGCAAAAATTAGGGACAAATCTCTTTACAAAAGTTATTTTTCCAAGGAATTAATCCATGGTTTTATTATTATGAGGGAAAGGAATCCTTTTAATTTCTTCGATTCTTTTAGGATCGATATAAATACCCTTTTTTGACACAATGAATCCTAAATTTTTTCCTTCATCTAAAGAAAAATAGGACTTCTTCGGGTTAAGTGAGATTCCATACTTTTTACATCGCTCAAATACTTGTTTTAGGTCATTCGCATGATTGGTTCTTTGTTTAGAAAAGACTGTGATGTCATCTATATAAATAACCACTGATTTGTTAATGAGTCTTCTAAAATTTGTGTCCATGGCTTTTTCGAAAGTGGAACCTGCAATGATTAACCTGAATTGAATCTTCTGATAGGCATAAGTTCCCCACTTAGTCCTGAATGTGCTTTTTAATTTATCATTTGGGTGTACCAAGCTTTGGTTATATCTTGAAAACCCATCTAGAAAAGACATAAGTTCAAAACTAGCTATAGTTTGCAATTCTTGTTCCATGGCTGGTAATGGAAAATTTTCCTTCTGACATGCTTTATTTAAATTTCTAAAATCAATGCAAATCCTAATGTCCCCATTTTTATTCCTGACAGGAACCAAATTCGATACCCACTTTGAATGTATAACTGGAAAGATGATCTTAGCTTTGAGGAGTTTATTCAATTCTGTTTTGATTTGAATTTCAAGATTAGGATGAATTTTCTTCAACTTTTGTTGTATGGGTTTCTCACCTGAAATCATAGGGATAGTGTGTTGAATAACATAAGTGTCATATGTTTTGAGATTAGTATAATCCCAAGAAAAAAACACTTTTGTAGGTCCTTAATAACTTGACAAACGATACTCTTTCTTCAAAAGATAGACCAAGACCTAAGTTGACATTTTGTGGGTTTTCATCTCTTGGACCTATATTTTAAATCATAAAGGTATTCAAGTTTGAGAACTGACTTTGGTATTGGATTTTCATCTTGTTCTTCCTTTATCTGAATGTCATGTTCATGCTCATCTAAAATTTGATTATCATAAGATCCTTCAGATGTAAGGAAATATATGATATCAGAATCATGATGAAAGACTCTCCAATTAGTAATATTATCAGGAACAGATGGTCTAAACATCAACTCAATAGAAAACCTATCGGGACGAAATTATTGAGATGGAATTAATTTCGATGCTACATTGGCCAATAAATCTGCACTAGAATTTTGTATTCTAGGCACAGAGGAGATATTAAAAGCTAAGACATGAGAATCCAAATCCTAGACTAATGACTGATAATGTTTAAGATGTTGAGAATGACAATGGATAGTATTTCTTACTTGTTTGAAAATAATTTCTGAATATCCAAGTACTTGTAGGTATTCGATGCCAAGGTCAGTTGCATTATACAAACCTTGAATTAGTGCTTCATATTCTGCTATGTTATTTGTGCAATTGAATTCAATTATGCAAGCTAGCATGGTCTTTTATCCTTCGGGACTTATCAAAATACATCTAGCTCCTGCACTATCTTTGGATTTAGAACCATCAAAATAAATAATCCAAAATAAGAATTAACTACTAGCTTATTTACAAATTCTTTCCATTTAGAAGTGTTTGTTTGGGAAAAAAATTCAATTTGAGAGATAACCACATTATCAAAGAAGGGTGATGGTTGGGCATTAAAGTTTCCAAGAAATGATTTTGCCAAGTAATTTCCAATAATATTATTATTGAATGTTGTTGGCTCATTGATTCCTTCAAGATAAGTAACTATATGTTTCATGAATTTCTCACGATCTACTTGAATTTGGTTTTGGTTTCCATTGAAGGGAAACCACATGTGTTACCGGTCTGTTGAAAAATATCCATGAAGTTTCTCAGACCAATCCCTGCTCAATACTAAACCATAGAATTCAGGAATGTCAACTACTAAAATATCAATTATCTAGGAAACCTTAGGGTTTGATGATAGTCTAATGGAAACATAATTTATTTCTCCTACAACCTCTACTTTTTTCCTATAAAGTTGTACTATATGAACAATAGAATTTTGAGGATTTATGTTCAATTTAGCACATATTGATTTTGGCATGATATTAGAGGAAGCCCCTGAATCAATTAAGAAATTGTGGAGATTTTTATTAAAGATATCATAGGTTAAGAGGAATGGAGGAGTATGAGAAATAGATCGATCGCCTATCATAATAAGATTTATAGCATCTATTTTAGTTGAAGGAGAAGGAGGTTTACCCATATGATTAGCAGCTTGAACTACTACTGAAGCAGGTAAGGATGAAGCAAGAAATGTATTCAGATCTCTAATTAAAATCTTCTGTTGTTGTTTCAATTTAGTAAGTTCATGGATTGAGATATTAGCCCTAGTATTTTTCGCATCTTCCACTATATTATATTTGATGGTGTAAGAGACTACCATTATCTTTGATGTAGATAGAACATCTAAAGGAGAAGGGTTAGTCTATGTAGCCTTAGAAGTAGACTTCTTAATTACTTTTTTTTTCTTTAACAGGAGTTGAATTTTTCTATTTTTTTATTAGGCCTCATTGCATCAGTGGTATTATTGATTCTTGTACTAACGGGTAAAGCTTCATGTTGTTCATCATTTCGTAGGATGAAATCCCACATGCCATTTAGTTCAACTTCTTCTTCGACTTTAGTTTCTTCTTCCTCTGTCTGCTTCTTTTCTGTGTCTTGATCAGACTCAACATTATATATAATGTTGCATGGTTGAGAAGTAGAAGGTTGATTTTTCTTGAAGAGCCCGAAAGTCTCCTTTGTACTAGAACTGTCAACAACTTGTTTTTTGATGTATGCCATTTCATTTGTCATGGTTTTTAGTACTTTTTGGAGACTTTCTACATCAAAAGGATCTTTTGGTGGCTTTTTCTTTGAATCATCTTTGAAATATACTTTCTTGGATTTTCTGTATTCTTCGGAATTATTCTTTTCAAGAGCTATAATACGTTTCTTTATAGACAAATCTTCCATCATATGTTTTTCTAATGTAGGTAACTTCACCCTATCAACAAAAATGGTTATGTTAGATGGGAGAGAAGAAATATACCACTCAATTTGAACCTCAGCACTAGGAATTGAAGTAGTAGGGATTTTATTGAGTAATTTATTAAATCTAGAATTAAAGTCTTTTATTTTCTCTCGTGTTTTAGCATTGATATTTTATAGGTCATTGATGAGCGATGCAGTGGTTCATTCATCTCCAAACTTATCTAGGAACTATTCTTTAAACATATTCCAGCTAGTTATAGAGCAAGCAGGTAATGAAAAATACCAGGATCCTGCAAATCCTATAAGAGTATATGGAAATAATATGACTACACAGTCTTCTTCAATTACTTCTTTCAAATTGATGGCTAACATATAATTATGGATTTTTTCTTTAGATGGGATATCATCATCTAGATTTAATTTAGGTAACCATATTTCAGGGTATTTAGGAAAAGGGTGAAGAGGAGAAGGCATTTGCACATCACCTGGATTATTCCATGGTTGTACATTTGGTGGAGGTTGTTGACCTTCTGTTGGAACTTGGGTGGAGATGATGAGTGAAGTTTCAGTTGAGAAGAGGCAGACTGAGTGCTAGAACTACTAGAAGGTGAAGTAGTTTGAGTACTGGAACTAGTTAAATTAACACTAATGGTTGGAATAAAAGTTGTTGAAATGTGTGGAGGTGACGAAGGTGAATGAGGTGGATTATTGGATAAGACCTCATTGGTGGTTGAATCTGACTCAATATTCTTTATTTTTCTTTGAGAAGTATCAATATGAAATTCTAAAGGAGGGATTCCTGTCTTCAAAGTTTCTGATCGAGTTAATATTCGTCTTGGTTGTAAATAAGATGAAACAATAGCTTTAGATATTTGATAAGTTTCAGGATTTTCAGTAGAAATGGATACTCTCTCTAACTTTTTGATCAAAGACTGAACTTCTGGGGAGTTATAGTGATAATCTGAAAATAGTATTGGTTGAGTTTCACTAGGAAACTTAAGAGAAGGATGTTCGACTCCAGATCTTAAGGATTTGGATCTAGATAATGGTCTAGAAGTTGAAGGGGATATAAAGGAAGAGAGACTCTTATATTGGCTTTTAGATTGATCAGACCTTTCTTCCATTCATGATGGCCCTCCTTCTAGCACCAAAATGTTGAAGCCTCAGAATTCTGATGCAACAACATGGGGGGAAACCACCCGGTCTAGACCTTAGAGCAAGTTCTTTTCCATTTGGTGTAGTGGCTTTGACTGGGAATAAAGGGACCAGTTTCCCAATAAGGATAATGAGGGTGTATTTTTTTATAACATGCAAATGGAAAAATGATTTAATATATCATATGTAGTAATTAAATAAATACTACACTATATACCCAGGAGTATTCATTCTTCAATGTGATCTAGAAGGATATCTTTCAACAATTGGTAATGAATATTATTCAATAGTTGAAAGAGATGAAAATTATGTGAAAATAATTATTTTGAAAAAATAGTTTAATCAAAACAATTGTGAAATATATATCACATTCATAAGTTTGATCATTTATGAGATAGGTAACCATAGATAAATATCAGTACAAAAGTGCATTTAACATTCACTTATGATAATATCTTTCATATATAATACAGATAAAAGATGACTATGAATTCAAGAAGTAAAAATTAACATAATGTGTAGAAATACCATATATACAAGGTTCTACTCATTCAAATCGACAATAGTATTCTGCTTCTCTTCATGTTAAATAAATTCAATGAGTTCAAATGTGAAACTTCATTTAAATAGCTTAAATATCAAAGAAAAACACTCTCTATTCCATTAATTCATCAAGGCATTGACAAACATACAGAAGTGCATTCCTTTGCAAATTTTTTTGAAATTTTTTTGGACCTTTCTCTAAATGTATGAGAAGGGTTTAAATACTAAACTGAATAGGTCTAAAATATATTATTACATAGAAATTTGAGGAGGTTTTGAAAAAAATTCCTTGTAATAAGTAAACTAAAATACAATCTAGAAATAAAGATAAAAATATGCTTAAGTGGGTTGATCTTATTTTTTTCATTTGATCTCTGAGGTGGAAAATATCTATCAACGGCTTCAACTGAGCTAGCCATGTAATCTCGGATCTAACCCGGCCTTTAAACATGACATTTGAAAGTGTTGACAACGTTTTCCTAGTAGAATTAGTTAAGGATCGTAGAGTCATGCACTGATGATGTGGTTTGATCATAAACTTCAGTAATTTTCTTGATCTAACTTGGTTATCTTCTTGATAGCTCATGTCTGTGTCTTTGTGCTTTCCTTCCACTTTGTTTCCAACAGTTTGAGCTCTAGGATCATTTTTGTTGTATATTCTTTGATATGTTTAGAATTTAGAAGTTTTCTATTAATAGACTCGATAATGTAATTTTTTATATTTGTTGCCTTTGATGTTGACTTCTCTGCCTGTCTTAACTATATTTCCCAATATTTAAATAAAATATCTTTGTGAACCTTATCAATTTTTGGGAGATTGGATTTCTTTCCTATATCATATTATTGCCATAGAATGAATTCAAATTTTTTATTTTGGACCTTTTCAAATTCTAGTCTTCTATTCGCCCCTTGTGGAATCAAAATTATACTGGTTTAAATTTTGCATTCCATTCAAGTGCCTCTTTGATAAATTGTCCTGGTTGAGGTTGGATTTTCAACTTATCCATCATTGCCTCTAACTGTTTCCTTCTCTGAATTTTGTACTTGGTGCTGCAAATTCAATATTTCAAAGTCTTTCTGGAATTTTTACATTTTCATCTCAATTTTCTTATTGGCATTAATATTTTCTTGTTCTACTTGTCCTTCCAATTCTTGAACTTTATCATCCTTTTGTTTGAGCAGAAGTTTCACTTCTGCTGCCTTATCAATTGTGGAAGTTGCATTTGCACCTGCAAATTGTGACAGTTTGGTAAGATGTTCTGTAGGATTGGCAAAAGAGTCTTTCCAGATAACATATACTGATTTATTATTGAGAGCAGACACTGTTCCATCAATTCTTCTTCTTTTCCTCCTCTTGACTACAACTTTGTGATTTGGGCTATAGAAAACATCTAGTGGAGGTATTTCCTCAATATTGAAAATTATTTCTTCTGTTGGGTAGGCTGTGATGATCTGTTGTTCCTGAACCTCTAGTACTTGCTGAAGTGACATTGTTGTTTCTACTAGTTTCTGAGTTTGCTCAAGAGTTTGATCCTTCTGGATTAGGATTTGGTGGAGTCTCCTGTGATTTAGTAAACTTTATCCATTCTGTCTTTAAATTCTGTACTTGAGATTTCAGTGTTTTCTCAGGTGTTGTTTGAACATGATAAAATTATTTTGAAGATGATTAATCTTCACCAGTTTCTTCCTCGGTTTGCATATCAATTTCTTTAATTAAATTTTCAATTACCTTCTCATGGCTTTCCTTTTTTCTTTCAGATTCATTATCAGAATGATATGAAATTTGAGACTAATGTTGTGAATGATATAAATCTCGAATTCATTTTTATTATGACTCATCCTCTGAAATCTCTTTTTCTTCATCATCTAAATTGATGCTGGGAGTTGGCCTTGTAAAATATTCCATTAGTAACAAGTCCAATGGGATTGTTTCTAACCTATTTTTTCTATATTCATGAAAATCTTTAAGGTATGCTACACTGAGCTTATTGGATTTTCTTTTTAAGAAATATACAAAATTCTCTACACTTTCAAATAAAACATATCCTTTTCATTCATGAAATGTCTGAGTTTAAGACTAGTGGTAAATTTCTGGACCACATCATTTGGATCATAATGTCTTCTTGGCATTAAATCCAGAGTCAAAGAAGTAATGTTTGGAATTTATTTGGCTACATGAACTATGTCAAAAAGGGTGAAGGTACCACATTGTAATGGGAATGTAGGCGATATGGATTTCTTGGAATCTCTGAGCTACTTGGTTTTATCGTTTACAAGAGTTTGGTATGAAATTTCTCTAGTCAAGAGTTTATATAGAACATAGAAGGGTAGGGCATGAGGGGAAGAAAGACTCCAAAAAAATCTAACATAAGTAAAATTTTCCTCTCCAAACCATTCAGCCATAGGTAAAATATCGAAATTATCTTCTTTGGAAACTCTGGGAGCTCTTTCATTAAAAATAATCTGATAAATGGGCAACATAACTCCATGAGAAATCTTGTAGAAATGTGAATGAAACTCAGACTCCCACAAAGCTTTATGATACGTATGAATAGGTTTAGTGTCTTGGATATTCCAATTCCAACCCATAATAGGAAATTTTGAGCATAAACATATAAAATCCATGATATATGCGCTCATGTAAAAATGAGGAATTGTCCTAGTGGAAAAGAATCTATTTGTTATGTAATCCATAAGGTTTTTGGTCAAAATATCAGATAAAATGTTTTCCCAATTCATGATAGTGGAATTGACGGCTGCGTCAATCAAAGCAACCCACTCAATGGAGAATTTAGTGGTATGAGCTCTACAAAATATTCTACACAGCATTCTTGCCGCAAAACAGTAAGGTGATGGAAATTGCGCTATTGGGTACATACCAAGTTTGTCTTGCTTTATCTTGCCTTGATCTTACTTCCATCCTTTCACCACCTTAGTTAGGTCTAAATTCTTTCTTGTAAATATTTCCAGGAAATATTTATCATAAATCTTTTTTGGCATAGGAAAATAATTCATTGTTTGCAAATCCTCGATGGTGAATGAACCCATGTTCTCCAATTTGGAATTCTTGAATTTCTTGTTTGCAATGTTAAGATTGTCAATGACCCATTTTACCATATCAATGTATGGTAATATCTTCGACCTTGCAGATATCCGATGTAGAAACGAACATGCAACTTCAAAGTAAGAAGGTTCTGATGAAACAGCCTTATCTTCCGTTAATATTTTCTTTAGTTATTTTTTATGTTCTTCCTCAAACATAGTATACATGGCTTCCCATGAATAAATTCCATTGTCCTTATTGCATTTAGTGTCTCAAAATAGTGGAGGCATGTCTAAAAATTTAGCAGTGGATGCTTGGGCAACTGATTTTCCTTTCTTTGTCATTCTTGTTGATATCGCTTCCTTAGGTAGTTTCCTGAATTCAAGAAAAATGAGTAAATTCAAATCTGAGATGAGAGAGAAAAGGACAAAGAATAGAGTTAAATCAACAGAAATCAAAATCTGGTGCTTTAAATTTAAAACACGCTTTGAGTAAGATATCGATCTTTTTGAACCTTGTACCCATTGAATGTTGCTAACAACCCTTTAATCATTTATCAAATCTCTTACATTACTTACATGATATTTCTAATCTAATGATCTAAGTAATTAGATATTATAACATATCGATTGATTAAGGTTCACTATAACTGTGTGAATAATAAATTTTATAGCGCAAATCACAACTTTTAGCAGATACCAAAACTATATGTTTTCACTTCCAATGAAATGTGAAATACGATCTGCGCAAATCGTACATCACAATTTATCATGGTGAATAGAAATTTTCTTTTGGTTTGATGCTGTGGAATGTCATATGTGCTAAAGACTCAAAACATTGCGCTTTATCGGATTTTGCGGATACATTCCATTGTTCATTTATTGTCTTATCGGGTCTGACTCATCACAATTCGTTTTGAAATGATATAAGTTTGTATTTTAAAGGAGGTGCAACACAATTTAAAACTTTAAGGGTTTTCTAAGATTTTTCAACAGGTATTTTCATATAATTCAAAAACGTTGAAGCGCTTATTGCAATTCGCAAATTACATATGTGTTTTAACTTTGTTAGTTTGTGAGCTATGAGATTTGCACTAAGCACAATTAAATCAAAACGAAAAGAAAATTCCTTTTATTCCTAAAGTTCAAAGCTTAACGCTAAACTAAATAATGTTTCTAAAACTTATCTATTTTTTAAAGTGTCCCCATTTATTATTAAAATAAACGGGGGGTGTTTTATAGTACAACAAGATGCGACTGAACAACTTCTCCTACTTTACGCATTGCAGGAACTATATGCTCAACTATTGTAGCAACTATAACTTCTAGTGGAGATGTAACAACTACACATTCCTGTGTAGTTTCAAAAACTACTACTTTTGTTGGTGGTGCTTTGACTTCCAGCCTTGTATCTCAGATAACATTATTTCAGGTTTTCCATTCTCTCTAGACTACATGTTCCACTAGTAATTTGACTAAGAAGTGATGTGAAAGGTCATCCTTTGGCTGGATAGTAGTCGAAACACTAGTGGCCATTTTTTGAAGTGTTATAGAGGATGTAGGGCACATCAACTAATATTTGATTCCTAAGGTTGTCCAATAACCTCAAGTCGTTCTTATATAAAACCTTGTAGCTTCCCTTACATGTAAAAATATCTTAGTATGATGAGATCTCCCTCTGCCTAGGGTACTAGCAGAGACTTTCTATCAAATTAGCTCCCTTTCTTCACCAAAACCTCTCCTGACTTGAGAAAATGCTCCATAAATTTTGGGTTTGTATTATTCATGAAATACCATTTTTCTTTGACTTGTGGAAACCCAAAAATTGTTACCATGGTGTCTTCATCCTCAAGGATCCCTATTACCATACCACATATCTATCATGCTAGAAATTGTGTGGAAATTTCAGGGAAATTACATCATCATACCCCTATAATCACTCAATATAGCCAATCCATCATATGGCCTAAAAAATGACCTAAATATTATCAGAGGCTTATAATAAGAGGGCATTTATGACTCCTCTCTATCTCAATAAATCTCTCATCATTCATAATCAGATTTGCATATAGCCTAGTAGTTGCAAGTTTGAATGATCAATTCATTAGCTTCATGGGATACTTTTTCTGCAAATACATGTTGTAGACGAGGCAGGGTGCCCTACAACTAAGTGAAAATTCCACCAACAATCCAACTTGAATAGTTTCAATATCTAGCTTATCCACCTATCTTTAGATTTGTAAATTTTTCTCTAATTCCTATTTCATCTCCTTTCTCTAGTGATCCCATTTGGCTCTATGGATCTCTAATTTCTCTGCCCATTTCCCCATAACGATGTCCCCTCATGGGAAATATCCCTTATCCATGAGTTTCCATCATCCCCTTCCTTTTATGATTCCTTGGTTTTCTTTCACACGTCTAGAAGGTCTATCTGAATAGCCTTATCCTCCATTAAATTAGACTTATTCTGAGTGGGTTATTTTGTTAATTCAAGTATATAATTTTCTATTTAGATAACCTCTTCTTCGTATACATTTTATGTGTATCTTTCTAAACCATTAACTTTTCCTTATGAAAAATATCTTTAGTTTCCCTTGTTTCAAGGAGCCACATCTCCTAAGACAGGAAGCCAAACCCTACAAAGGATTGATTTCCCCTTAGTTCGGCCTCTAGAACTCTAATTTTTTTGTGCAAGTCCTTATTTTTCATCTCCAATACTTTATTCTTCCTAAGAAAAAGAATGTAAAGGAGTGTATCAAAAAGTACTTTTAGGTTTCTTCTTATTTTTATCCATGTAAGCATTTCGCAGGACTTGAACAAAACATTGTATAGGGAAGGAACAAAACTAAAAAAAATCAAAATAGAGATCGCAGAAGTTTGAAATCAGAAATATCACACATATACGGAAGGAAAACAACTAAAAAAATCAAAATAGAGATCGAAGAAGTCTGAAATCATAAATATCACACCTATACGGAAGGAACACAACTAAAAAAATCAAAATAAAGCTCACAGAAGTCTGAAATCAGAAATTTCACACCTATACGGAAGGAACACAACTAAAAAAATCAAAATAGAGATCGTAGAAGTCTAAAATTAGAAATATCACAACTATACAGAAGGAACACAACTAAACAAATAAAAATAGAGATCGCAGAAGTCTGAAATCAAAAATATCACACCTATACGGAAGGAACACAACTAAAAAAATAAAAATAGAGATCGCAAAATTATGAAATCAGAAATATGACACCTATACGGAAGGAACATAGTGTCCCATGATTTAGCAGATTGGCAGACCAAATGCACAGGGTAACATCAGACCAGTCTTTGGAGTCCTGTGACCTAGCCTTCCTAGACTCAGAGAGAGCTATCTCTATTTTGTGCAAAGGATGTGAACTTGTTTGCTTTTAGGGTTTGATTTTAGGCTAGTTTTTAAGTTTAGGGTTTGTTTGTTTGTTTGGGTTGGGTAGATGATCAAGTAGAATATATGGAATGATATATTTTCAATTCATTGGGCTATGGAATCTACATAAGCTCATGGAAGGTGAAATAATGGATCGGGGAGCATCACAGGGAAAATATAGCATGGTTAGATGGATTCTCAAGGTTTGGTGAAATGAAATGAACATCAAGTTTGTGAACAAAGTAGGGAAAAGGGAAATCAAGAACCCTTTGTCAAATAATTAAAAAGAGAAGGGACTTCAACACTATTTAGCATAAATAAGTAATCAATAGACAGGACAGACCAATGACTCTTTGATTCCACTTAAGCAAATAAGCATTTGAAAGAAACATCCAATGAAATATAGAAGGCGAAAAACTCATCTAACTTCTAGTGATTTCACATTCAAGGTTAGAAAACATTTAAGATAAAAAAATATGTTTAATCAAAGAAGAGGGAACTCCTAAAAATCTTTAATCATAGCCATAAAGATCTTTGAAACAAATCTTCAAGCATGGACAAAGAGTATGATCGAAACACAACCTCTTTGGCAGACCTAATCAGTTGTACTTCAAAGAGAGACCTCAAGAACAGTGTTTTAGTGATATCAAACAAGCATGGCTAACCATAAATAATATATGATATATACTATATTAAACCATTCATAAGATAAACAAGCTTGGGTGGGTCTATAGAGCAGCTAATAATTCTCTAAACTAACCTAGTAGAGGAAAACATAAAGGAAATGAAGGATAAACAGAGCTAAGGTGCCTCTAAACAACATTTCTTATTCTAAATATTTTGTCCTAATGCAATATATAAGGATGAAACAAAATGATACACAAGAAAAAAATAAATAAATAGAAGCACATCACCATTAACCAAGCTCAGGGATCCTACAAGCAAGCCTTCTCCATCAATAAGCAAAACAAGCCATTCACAAGCTCCATAACACCAATTTCCCTTCAAGCTCCAAAAGATTATGTATTACTCAAAAGTGTCATAACAACAACCATAAAACATGAATCCTCAATGCTATATATAACAAGAAAGGAGGAGAAAAACTAAAAGAGTCTCTAGAATCCCAATGTAATCAGAAATGTCACTTTTGTCCTTGAGACCTTGCAAGGCCCAAGGCACAAAATATCTAAAACAAAATATCTTTTGGAAATTTTTAGCAAAGAAATTGACATTTGGGCTCTTCCAAGCCTCCAAAAACTTTCCAAGCATACATTGTTGACTTTTCCTCTGTAAGGGCACAACACTGAGTTTTAAGATGAATTTCCATGCCAAGGGCATATCACAGGAGCAAGAAAACTGGGTCAACATGCAGCAAGGTTTTGAAGGCATTCCTGATGTTGGAATGGGCTCCATGATGGCTTGTTGGAAAGCCTGTTGAGTCTAATTTCTAGAAATAACCTTGGTGTTTTTATTGGACCCCTATAACCTATTAAAAAAGAAAAAATTCCAAGGTTGGTAAAGGTGCAGCACATGTCTTGGAAACTAGGCAGAAAGGTGAAATTTATAGTGTTTTTTACCCTTTTGGAGGACCAAAACAAATCCAATTTACCTGAATCTTTGTGAGAATGATATAATTGAGCTGAGGATTCAAAAAATTTAAGCCTTTCCTTTTGAATATGCTCTGCGAAAAATCATAGCACCATGGGTGCTACCCCCTTGGCCCTCCAAATTAGCAAAAAACCAAAACTTGTCAAAATTCTCCCAAATTTGGTGGATGTGTGCCTCATGGGTTTTGAGAGACCTGTAGAGAAGCTTGTGCCAATATTCCAAGGTTATCTTGGCCTTTTTCCTCTTTTAGTGCTTAGATCTTGGTTTGGGCCTGCTTGAGTTTAGCCCTTGCAACTTGGTTTCTCCGGGCATAATGCTTGGTCATCTTCCTTTGGAGATCAAGATCTTGATTTTCTTTCTTCAATTTAGCCTCCAAGTGTATGTTGGCTCTTTCCAACCAAGGCTCCTGATCATGAGCTATCTCCATGGAAAATAACTCATCTAGAGGGAGTTGCTCTGCCAGGGTTGATTCTTGTTCTCTTTGCCTTGCAAATGCCTTCTTCAACCCCGTGGTTCTAGGTCTCCTCTTAGACTACCATTCTTCATCCTCACTCTCCTCATAGGTGCCCATGAACTCTTCTAGCTTTACCTGTGCCCTTTGGGCTTCTTTCCGAGCCTTGATCACCCTAGCCTCATAAATATCAATTTGTGCTCCTAGCTGCCTGTTCTCCATGTCAAGGGCATCATTCACAGTCTTGGCCCTATATAAATTTTCTTAGAGGTCTTAAATGAGGGAATTTTTGTTTTGGATGAGCAATTTTTATATCCTTGCTTAATTCTCCTCATCACTAACCACCTAAATGATTTCAAACTCCCTCTTGACCTCATGATATTCTTCTTCTTCCTTTACCTTTTGTTTGCCTTTGTCAATATTCTAAGCTGAGGTGGATGGCATGGCCCCTTGCCTTTTAGAGGCAGAAAACACATGCTTCTTTCCTCTATGATATGTGAGAGGGAAAAGCTCAAATTTTCCTACTTGAATGCCCTCACCATGGCTGATCTCAAGACTGCCTTTCTTTTCCTCAATGATCTCTGTGTTGATGTCCTTTGCACTGTGTTATTGACTTCCCTCTTGAGACTCACTTTATTTTCCTCCATGCTAACATTACTGTTGTGATATTCACCACTGTCATCAACCTCGTCACTACTTTTTTGGTTCATAGTATCGTAGCTGTCATCATTATTAGGGCTATAAGTTATCATGGTTTCTTCTTCATCACTGTCCTCTATGTTTGCAACATTATCATGACCTTTATCATTTTCTGTGTTGTCACTATTAGAGGTGTCTTTATTAGTTTCCTCATTATTTTTTTCTTCTTCACTGTTTTGTGCATTTTTATCTTCATTATCCTCTACCTCTTTAATTTCCTTTCCTTCATTGCTGACCTCTAAATTGTCTTCTTTATCACTGGCTTGCTCACTTCCTTCTTCTTGATCATTTTCTTTCTCTGTATCTTCATCATTATCATTTTCTTCTTCCTCATCTGCCTCTTCATTATCTGCCTCTTTGTCACTATTTTTCTCACTGTGTTGGGGTTCCTATGTTTTGGCCAGATTGGAAAGACCAAAAGACAAGACAACATCAAAACCACTTTGGGACATCAAGATCTATCCCTCCTGGCTCCAGACAAGGATCTCTCTATAATGGCAAAGGTATATTTCTTTGAAGCTCAGTTATAAGATATTAGGCTAGTTATAAGGCACAAGATTTGTTTTGTTTGTTTGTTTGGTTGTTGGGAATCATGAAGAAATGGTTCAATATGAGACAAAGGGTGAGAAAAGAGGATTTTAGGCAAAGGAGAGATACTTCGGAGAACACTCGAGACTATTGGGCAATGGAGTCATCAAAGGGTTTACTTGCTATTCAATATTCAAGGCTTTAAATTGGGTTAGTCATCTAAAGCATAGGATCTTAAAGATGATAGTGTGGTATGCAATGGTAAGGAATGAAGGGTGAATGACAAGGAAACCTCCGAGGTGACCACTTAGGAAGCAGATCTAGGGACAAGGCATGCCATTAAACACCTATGATCCAACTCATAAAGGTTAACTCTTCAGATGAAGGAAACATTAAAGATTTAAACACAAAGGTGAAGGCCTAAGATCAGAGAAAGGCTTTGAAATTTCAATGCTTCAACATTCAACTTAAGGGAGCTTAGAAAGGATCAATTGATTGAAAAATATCCTAGTGAGACAGAATCAGTATTCTAAACTCCTAGTATCCCAATTATTTCAATCAAAACTGGACAATAACATCTAAGAACATATTCATAAATTCATACATCAGCTAGCAGTGAATAACAACTACTACACTGGCTAAATTAACTTGAATCAGTACTTAGATAACACAATCAGTAGAAAACATCAAAGATAAGAAGATAAGGGGCATTAGGGTACCATGCGAGGGTATATCCTACGCCATATTTCTGATTCTTACCAGAGAAATGAAATGAAATGAATTACAGAAGGAAAACGGAGACAAAGGTAGAAAACATCACTGCTGCTTTAAAACAGGATCCAAAGAAATGTGCTTGTCATATTAAAAAGCAGCACCAGTCATGTACAAAATTTTCCAACAACTTGATATTTAGTCTGAAAACATCTTCCTCAGCCTATCTTACAACTTCACATTGAGAAATATATCTCAAGAGAAACAGCTTACAATTCACAGATATCCGATCAACAACCCACAAAAACATTTTCTCATGAGTTTTATATCTAAAAGAAAGGTAGAGGAGGTAGATGAAACACTAAATGAAACATTAAAATATAAGAAAAAGAAGAGGACTCAAGGCCCATTTTGCTTTAATATCCCTGCATTAATCTTCAATACTCTTTTGGTGAAAGAGTGGTCTTCGACAGGCTGATAGTAACTCTGGGTATGTTCTTTGATGTACTTTCGGCTGTAGTACTCTGTGGTACTATGATGAATAGAAAAAGCAGATAAATGACTTTTAGGTATGCCATACTGTGTAACAAATTATCTGGTAGCATTAGGACTTCTGTCAGGGTGGAAATCTTCTCAGGAACACAATGTAGAATAAAAACAGTATGGGTACTTTTTCCTTTCTCGAGAGGGAAACTTCTGCTGATGTCAAACACTGATAACATTGTTTTTGTGCTTTAGGCCTCATTAGGCCTTCTGTGCTAATCATAAGGTATTCAATCTGGTACATTTTCCCTTTGAACGTTTAATTAAATATTAAAATCTTCAATTAGGGGCTTTAAAACTCTTTAATTATTCACTGATACTCTTTGCCACTTCATTGACTGTCTTTGTCTGTGAAAATGGATTTTTAATGATGTTGGGTGGTTTTAAAAAGTTAAACTTTGTACTTCGATGAAATATTTCATTTAGAAACCTTCCCAAACATTTCTTTGCAATATTAGGCCCTGAAAATGGCCTTCTCTGCACTCAATGTCACTAGGACAGTGACTATGAGCCATGGCGGTTTCCACTGCCCATAACCCTGGAAAACACACAAAAATGTGAATAAAATCCATGTGGAGTGATGGTGGATGCAGTGGAAGGTTGTGAGAATGGCAGCGCAACATGGTGGATGAGGTGAATGCAGTGGAAGATGGCTGCAAAATGTTGTGAAACGGTAGAAATCTGATCTAATGGAGTTTTGGTGGAGGAGTGCTTTTGAACCGTTTGATTAGGTGGACTAACGATGATCGACAGTGGTGATTTACTGATGGAATGAATTTGGAAGGTTGGACGATATGCAATGAACTTTAATGTAAAACATTAAATTTGTGATGTTAGGTGGAATGATATAACCCTTTAATGTAAAACATTAAAATTTTAATGTGGGCGGAAGAAAAGGTTTTTAATGTAAAACATTCGATCTCGACCTTTGGACAAAATACAAAGGAAATGCGTGAAAATGCAATGAAATGGGCTTGAATGGTGGGACTCGGCGTGGGCGGAGGGCGATTTAACATGGACCATCTGATCTCAAGAGGAGATCGACGGTTGAGATGATGCAATGAAGTTATAAGGTCGCCCGATGGAAGAATATGAATGAAACGCAAGATGCATTGAGGGTCGTTGATCTGTACAGATCAACGGTCGTGATCCTTAGATAGAATTTCGTGAAAAGAAGTGGGGCAGTGGTTTTTAGGATATAAATTGTTGTTTTTGCATGATGAAAAGGGAGCGAGGTAGTTTTAAGTATTTGAACGTGATATAGGTCCCCGGCTGACACGTGGCTTTATAAAATCACCCATATTGCGTAAATTCTAACTGTTAAATCTCAGACACAAAAATGTGTGATGTGGTTCTCGACCGTTAGATCTAGGACTGTGAGATCCGATGGTGGGAGATGGAGCACGATACGAGGAGATGCACGGTCGGTAAGGTGGGGGGCGATCAAAGGTGGTTTGATTATGGACTGTCCGATCAGTGCGATGGACGACTGAGATCTGCAGAGGAGAAACAAAGGCGGAGGAATTGGTTAGTGGTAAGGAGTAATCTTGGTTGTTGGATCCAGGGGATTGGACGGCGGAGATTTAATGATGAGGCAGGGATAAATGGGCCATATGAATGAGTGGGAGGAATATGAGCCGTTAGATCAAACAGGGATGGAAGGCTGTGATCCAATCGGAGGGAGAGCAATGGAAGGGCCAAGAACTCCGATGGTGAGATGGTGCGATTGCATCTGGACCGTTGGATTAGCTACAGATCAACAACTACGATTGGATCATAGGGTGGCCAATCGGCGGTGCAGGGCAGAGTGAGAGCAAATCCTGGGCATTGGTTATTGTGAATTCAATGGCCAGGACTTCATTGGAGGATCGCAATCGGGGAATGCAGAGGGAGGTGTATTAAGAACTTCCGATTGGCGACATAGCGATTGGTGCTGGACTGTTGGATCACTTTAAGATCAACGGTGGAGATCTTCATCGAGAGTTAACAAAGGGAGTAGGTGGGGTGCGGTGAAACAAGCGCGGATCATCGGATCTTTGCAGATCGACGGCTAATAATGCTCCAAAGGCCGACAGAACAAATACCATCGCATCAAGAGATTTCTATTTTACAAAGAAAACGTGCTCCCGAACATCTTTCAATTCTAATTAGCCCTGTATGGATTAGCGCTTGGTCTTAGCGCCCAGGTGTACAGAGGGAAAGTTGTTAAGGGGTTGGCCAAAAAGGGGCTAAGCCTGTTATATGTTAAAAAGTGGGTTTTTAGGCCTAAAAATGGTGTTTTTAAGGCTTAAAAGAGGTTTTCGGTAGATGGAAAAATGGATTTTTAAGCCAAGCAAAGGGTATTTGTGAGGTTTAAAGGGGAGATGGAATGATTTGATAGGCTTGGGGATGGATTTTGAGGGTTAAAGGGGAAAATTCAAGAAGGGGAAGAAGAGTTAAAATGAGGAATTTTGCAGGGATACAAAGGGGAAAATGGAGGCGTTTCTGAGCATGATTTTTTCACAGCTAGTGAGGCTTTTTGGATGGAAACAACAGTGAAGAATTTTTCAAAGGAGAAGGACACATAGAGGCTTCAAGGATGAGAGATTTTCATAGGAAATGTATCTCTTGAAGTCTCAGAAAAATGTTTAGCCACCTGTTTGCTTGACAAAAAATTCATAGGTGGCTAATACACTGCATTTTTCTTCATTTTTTGCCTCTGTCTCTTCTTCATCATCCTCCTCTTCATCATCGTCAATTTCCTCTTCTTTATCATCTTCAATTTCCTCTTCTTCATCATCTTCAATTTCTTCATCATTATCATTTTCCTCTTCCTCGTCATCTTCTGCCTCTTCATCATTGCCATTTCCCTCTTCCTCATCATCTGCCTCTTCATCATCATCACTTGCCTCTTCTTCATTGCTGGCCTCTTTGTCACTGTTATCTTCATCACTTCCCTCTTCCTCCTCTTCTTCATTATTTTCTTCTTGATATGATGATTTAGGAGAAGGTGAGGGAGGGAGGTTTTCTTGAGGAGAGGATTCATGTGTAGATGAGGAGTCATGGTCAGTGGGGGGTGATGGAGGAGTGGAGGGAGGTGGATGAGATGATGAGGGTAAATTTGGCTGATGATGAGGTTGTGGGTTCGTGAAAATTTCATGGGCAATGAACACCTCCCATGGAATACCCTATTTCTCTAATTGATGTAACACAATCATTTTGATAAGAGAATGTTGGAAAAGACTTTGCATTTGTTGTGAAGGATGTCTTTTTTGCACAATGTAAGACATATTATCAATACTTCTATAATGATAATAGAGAAAATGTAACTTGGCCCTAGTGAAGTGCATGAGAAGTCTTACATGGTATGAATAGAGCATAGAAAATCTACCCTCACATGTAAAATATTTCATGACGATTTTCATCAAGGGTGCATATCTCTCTAGTAAATGTGAAAATTGAAAACTATATTTGCAGTCAACTTGGTATCTAGGTTTCAAGAAGGGTTGATAATGGCTGAGGTCCAAATTTGCCTCCTTGAACCACTTTTCTCCCATACCATGTATCCCAATGGCCATATAAATTGTATTGGTGGATAGTTCAAAATTTACCCCTGCTAGATGTACTTAATGGACATGGAGGTTAAGGATAAAATGCCTGGTCAACTCAGGGTGACTTTGGATCTATTGTACCCTTTCACAGAAGTCAAAACAAACCACCTCTTGGAAATATGCAACTGTCATAGGAGAGGCCATCAATTCCTTGGTATTCAATGGCACAAATCTGTTTACTCTTCTACCCTTTCTCTGCTGTCTTCTAGGCCCTTGGCCTCCCTCACCATTGCCACTATTAGTTTCCCTTGACATTTTTCTTCTATACTCTTGCCTTGAAGGTCAAAAACCTAGTTTTTCTTTGTGAAATTTACGGAGAAATCTAGGGTTTATTCCTCTAATTTAATGACAAGAGCTTTGAAAGTGAGGAGGTGCCTTTTTACTTACCCCTCAGAGGTGTAATGGAACCCTTGGAGGTGACTTTGATGAAGTTTGCAACAGATTGAGGGCTTGATTTGCTGCAGAAATCCTCCTAGATAAACGTGCAACATAGGCGCGTAGCACCAGGCCAGTTGGGTGGCTGCTGAACAAGTCTTTCAGGTCGTTGTAGAACGTGCAGTGCATGTGTGTAGCACCGATTAGAGGCTACACAGGCTAGCAAGCTTGTTGGGTTGTTGTTGGACGAGAAAAGGCTGTCGGGCCCGTCGAGCGAGTTTCTTCGTGTAGGGTCAAACACAGGTAGTAGGGTGAATGAGCTTGTCTTGGGCAAGTAAAATGACTTAGGCACGGGCCTTTCGAGTCTCTTCGTGCAGTGCTCAGTGCGTAGCACCCGTGCCTATCGGGCCTCTTCGTGTAGTGCTCAGTGCGTATCACCCAGGCAAGGTTGCATGCCGGTTCTGGGCACGGGCTGTCGGGTCTGCATGATGGTGAACGTGCAGCACTGGGTCACAAGAATGTAGCGCTCAGTGAATTTCACATGGTAGACAAGCTCCAGGAGAATAGCAGGGGTTTTCAGGCCCGTAGCACAAGGAAAATTTTGCCCAAACTTGCCAGGAATCCACAAATTTTCTTTGAGTGTTATTCAATGATTCTTGTGACAGAAAATGAGTTGTTGAAGGGCAAGAAAGGCTTTAATATGTTTAATAAATTACTTTCAAGTATAAAACCCACTTTTCTAATGTTGTCACCCCTTCTAACTTTTCACTGAAATTTCTTTGTCCCTTTTTTGTTGTAGGTGAACAGATGATGAATTTAGCCTTTTTTTTCCTCCTTCGTACCTTTCAACTCAACCATTTGTCTCCTCTTACTGATCATTTGGCATGATAAAATCACTCTTTGACAAGCATTCTGACATTTCAAAATCATGTTTATTACCTTCTCTGACCACTTATGTTATGCAGGTGTCTGAGTTTATGATTTGAAACTTGTCCATGGACACTTTTCACCTCCTTTTTCTGGAGATGTTGTTTTGAGTGTTAAGAATTATTTTCCTCGGGTGATCCATGTTCTTGAACCTTTTTACTTTAGCAGGTGTTATGAAACCCTGAAGTGACCTTTCCTTGTGATCCTTGAAAATGTTCTAATCACTTTGATAACGTTTAGCCATCCACACAGTGTTAGTACCTTCCAAACATTTCATTTTTACCTTGAAAATCACACCATGTTTTCTATTCTTTAACCACTGAATGAAAATGGCTAAGATGAGATCTTGATCTTCTTTTGTGTGTCTTACTGCATTGGGCTTTTGTTTGGCATACTGTTGACCCAATTAGGCTTAAAGAACCTTGATTATATTTTAGACTTAGTGCTCCCTGCTTTCCTTTAGAGACTTATCAGTTACCCTGTCAATTTCCCTTGTTGATTCACTTCATGAAATTCCTGCAGAAATATCAATCACAGTTACTTTTTGCACAACTCTGAAATTGACCAAATAGCCTTCTTTGGAGATCTCCTGCTTTTTCTTGGGCAATCATGTGTTACTCTTCTTTTTCATTAGAACCATAACTAGTATGAGAAGAACAGAGGTTAAAATACCAATGAAGATCCTATAACCTAGGGAAAACCTAATAATCTAGTGGTAGGTTTTTAACTTGGTCCTTGACTTAGATTAGGCTTGGGATCTTGATAGTGTAAGAAAAGATTTTTTTGACCAATGGGTGTATTTGATCATATAGAAATGGAGGTACTTGATCTATCTAAGGAGCTCATAGAGGTATTTCTAATACCATCAAGGTTTGAGGACCCTGATGAACATGGGAATGGATAGGTTGATTGGTGATCCTAGATGGAAAGTGAAGGGGTGAGGCAAGGCAAAACAGAGAACTGAGATCATGGGTGGAAAAATAGGATAAATATGAGTGGCATGAGTCCATGAGGGGTCCTCTAGGAGTGGTAAGCTGACCATAACATGATATAATAGTGAAATAGTGAAAATTTTATCTTAAGGATAATGAAGACAGTGAGATTATAAAACTCACAATATTCATGAATCTTGTTTTTAGAAATATAGGATTGACATTTAGTCATCTTCAGATAGTAAAAATTACTAATGACTAACAATGATTGTACTTGGGGAGGGAAGCTCCTTTTCAGGAGATGTCCAAAACTTCAGATATCAAATATTTGAGTTTATGAAGACCAATACCTCATCCATTGGGCATATATTTCTTCTTTCATTTGCTGATTTTTCTCTTGAATCTATGACCTCAAAATATGAAAGACATGTTTGCTTCAAAATCATCTCTACCTACCCATCATGCCTTGCCTAACATTTTTTCTTCCTTGGGTGCACTTAAACTGGAAAACACTTGGCATTCTTTTCTTTTGAAAGAAAAAAAAAACTATTTTCTTGTACCCTTATTGCTTCCAAGATTTCAGATTATGCTATTGAACTCTTTTTATTCTCTACCTAGACTATTTGACTGTCAAGATTAAACTGTATGATAGACTTCATTCTCTAAGCTATTGACATGAAATTGAAAACATGATTTGAACCAGGATTAACCAATCTGATTCAACATGGGTTGTGGCATTGGGACAAGCTACACACAGAAATTATTTTCGTACAAACAAAACTAGAAAGTATGAGGGCTATGTTTCATCATTTGTTAATCATCCCCATATTTCTCCTTGGTTTAGATTTGAGCATTGAGAACCAACACCTTTTTCTCCTAATCTATTTCTACTGACAAGTCAAGTTTTTTAGGTGTTTTGACAAGTTCTCTTTCACTAACCTATCAACAAAAGAATTGAAAACATGTTCAAACATGATTAGGCTAGATGACTGAACAAGACTCTTTTCGAACAAGTAGTTGCATTTAGACTTGCTCACTTTCAGCAGTACTCTTTTTTGGGTATGGGGATGTACCTCTTCTTTAAATCTGCCCTCTTTTTCCTTTTCTCTATTTTTGAGAGTTTTTTTTTTTTAATGATCTCTCATCATGCAATGTTATGTAAAATGAATAAAAGCTTCAAACTAAGACTCTTAATAAAAATAGTGTTTGAGCATCCTACCATTGACAGGACCTTCTAACACCTCTACTCCATCTATCTCTTGTAAAAAGAAAGCAGTATTACCTCTAGTTGAATGAATGATGTAAGGACCCTTCCACAAATTTTCAAATTTGCCATGTTTTCCTTTGTCCTCCCTCCTTGAATCCCATTTCAGCATTGTATCTCCAATGTGGAAATCATTTTCTTTGGTTCTTCTGTCAAAGATTTTCTTTATGTTTTCTTGCATTGCTTGTGTTCTTTTGTAAACTTCCTCCCTTGACTGCTACAAATGAATGGTTTGGTTCGGCCTTCTTTGCATGCCATTTTCTTCTGATTGAACCTCTTAAAGAATCTTCATAACTGGAACTCCCAAGGATGTTGGAAAAATAGCATCCATGCCATAAACTAGTTGATAGGGAGACATATTAATAGATTTCTTATTTGTTATTCTATCAGCCCATAGTGCATGCACCGGTTTGACATGCCATGATTTTTTGTTTTCTTCCAACAGTTTCTTCATGATGTTCACCAAAATTTTGTTGGAGGACTCATCCATTCCATTACCTTGAGGGTAATAAGCTGTAGAGTGCCCCAGTGTGATGTGATACTTGTAGCAGAAGTCCACCACTCTCTTGGACTTAAATTCTGCAGTATTATTGGTGATGGTCTTCTTGGGATAGCCGAATCTGGACAAGATGTTGGTTTCAAGGAATTTTATGATGACTAAGTCGGTAGCATTCCTTGAAGGGATGGCTTCTATCCATTTCGTGAAATAATTAGTAGCAGTGAGAATCCACTTGTGTTGGGCAGATGAGGTGGGTTGGATTTCACCAATGAAATCTAAACCCCATTGCTGAAAAAGAGTTTCAACACTAATAGGATGCAAGGGCAAAGGTAGTAGTTTTTTCTTGCCATCAAAGATTTGGAATTTATGGCAAGTTGCAATTAGTTTGTTTGTATTAAGGAAAAGAGTGGGAAAATAGTAACTAGCTCTAAGGATTTTATTGGCTGTGGTTTTCCAGTAGAGGTGACTTTCACACTCTCCTTCATGAAATTCATGCATAATTCTATCTGAATTATCTTCAAGAAAATATTTAAGCAATATGCCAATAGAATTTTTCCAATACAAAGCTCCATCTAAAATGTAGAAATTTAAATCTTTTTGTTTCAAGAATCTAGCTTTGGTTTTGGATAAAGTAGGAGGAACATTAAGATAAAGAAGCGCATATATAATATCAACATACCAGGATGAATTCAGAAATACTTCTTCAATGTGTGTAGTTGTGAACTCTTTCTGTTCCTCTAATACATCAACCATATTCATGTATAATACTTTAAAATTTGATTCATCCATGAGCTTTGCGAGTCCTTGTCCTTTAACCAGTTTAGTTGGTATAATTTCTAGATCATATTCTAAGATAATAGAAATCCATTTACCCCTTTTACCATCAGGATCTTGATTCAAAATATCTTTAACAACTGTGTGTGGAACAAAAGCAATAACATGGGAGTGCAAAATTTAAACTCTGAAGTCCTTCAATGCTTTGATCAAGGAAAAGGCTTGTTTCTCCATGATGTTATATTTTAGAGGATCATCTCTCAATGCTTTGATAAAGAAGGCTATGGGTTGTTCTTGTCCCACCATGTTCTTTTGAAGTAATACAGCAGCAACAATATTTTCGGATGCAAAGGAGAAAATATAGAAATCCGTGGTAAATTCAAGGTTGATTAGAACCAGTGTTTGGGTAAGGGCTTGTTTCGCCATTTCAAAGGATTGTTTGGCTTTTGTGGTACAATTGACTCCTACTTCTCTTTTCAGCATGTTTGTGATATTTCTTAGGAGTTCAGTGAGGTCAGGAATGAATCTTCTCAGGAAGTTTATCTTTCCAATGAAAGATTGCAACTCTTTAATATTCCTAGGATGGCTGATTTGTAGTATACCTTCAATCATTTTGGGGTCTATCTTTATTACCTCTTCAGAGATGATGTGGCCTAGGAGCTTACCTTCCTGAAGACTGAACAATGTTTTCTTAGGATTCAGAGATAGGCCATACTTCCTACATTTTTCGAAGCTTTCCTCAAGTGGACTAAGTGTTCTTCATCAGTCTTAGAATAGACAGTGATGTCATCAAGGTAAATGACTATGAAGTAACCTATGTCTTTAGAAAAATCTATGTCCATGGCTCTTTGGAAAGTAGCCCCTGCATTCATTAACTTGAAAGGCATTTTAACATACATGAATGTGCCCCAAGGTGTAGTGAAAGTAGTTTTGTGTTGATCACTTGGAAGTATTAGTACCTAATTATAACCTACAAAGCCATCAAGCAATGATATTCTCTTAGAGCCAACTACCCTTTGCAATATATGATCCATTTTGGGCAAAGGATAGTTATATTTCAGGGAGGCTTTGTTCAAATTTCTAAAGTCAATGCACAACCTAATCTCCCTGGTCTTCTTCCTAACTAAAACAAGGTTTGAAACCCATTCTAATTACCTAAGAGGTACTATGATCCCAACATCATACATCTTTTTAATCTCTTTCTCAACTAAAGGTACTAAGACAGGGTTTATTCTTCTCAATTTTTGTTTGAATGGTTTCTGATTTTCCTTGAGAGGAATTTTATGTTGAATGATTCTTGTGTCATAGGACTTCAAGTCCTCATACCCCCATGCAAACACATCTTTAAACTCTTTAAAAATCTCAATATATTTCTTTTTTATGTGAGGAGAAATGGTTTTGGACAACTTGATCATTTTAGGTTCATTTATGATTCCTATGTTATATTCGTCTACATTAGTCTCAGTAGATTTCATCTTTGGATTTTTATCCACATCATTAAAATAAAACAAATCCTCTAATGGTGTAAGGCCCCTTGGTAATGTATCATATTTACATTGTAAAACCTCAAGGTACTTTTGATCAATATTTTCAAACAATTCTGACTGATAAGGATTTTCAAGAAGATTTATATCAACAATAAAGGACAGCTCTATTTTGTGGGCTTGTTTTTTAGCAAAATAATCTTCTTCATGCCCTAAACTTGTTTTTGGTATTGAAAATTCATTCTTAGATTGCAGAAAGTCATCAATTTTTTTTATCACCTTTAAACACTTGCCAATAGTCTATGTTGTCAGGTACTGTAGGCCGGCTTTTTACTTTGGCAATGTATCGTTCATTTGCATGGGGTATTTGGAAATTGTAGGCAGCAAAGGCAAGCTCATGGGCAAGGTTGTTTTGAGCTCTAGGAATGAAAGTGAGTTCATGTTTTTCAAAGGTTTTCATGAGATATAGGGCAGCATTCCTATACTCTCTTAGTCTAGGATTCTTGGTAGAATACTCCCCTTTGATTTGCCTAATGACCAATTCTGAATCTCCTTGGACTGAGATTTTCTTAGCTTCTATTTTTTTTAGCAAATGTAAACCAAGGAGCAGAGACTCGTATTTTGAAATGTTATTAGTGCATTGAAAATCTAGTTTAAAGGAATGGCCTTCATTTGTGTTATGTATCTAGACACTGGCTCCTGAACCAGATTTGCCACAAGAGCCATCAAATTTCATGTTCCAAAGTGTTTCTATTTCACATTCACCACTATGTTGTTGTTCAGGGCTGCTAAATCTTTGGATGTTAAGTTCTTCATTCAGTGTTTGGTTTGATTGATGTGGTGTGTCTGAATCTGTTTCAATTTAATCTACCTATTTATTGATGTCATATTTGTTATATAAGATAAATGAGTCGATGTATGAATGAATGGAATAAGCAGGGGTGTTGTTATTAGTGAAGTTCAGAGTGTCAGTATCATTCCCTATGTTCAAAAATTTCAAAACTTGGGACCTATATATATCTTGGGTAATCAGTTCAGTGAGAGGTATGCTTATCTTGATTTTAGCAATCTCTCCTTCAAAACTGAAAGGTACTTATGTTTTAGGCATATTTACATCAGTTTTATCAGCCAAATTTTTTTCTACAAGCTTAATTTTCTGATGCTGATTTGGGACTTTGGACAAAAGATTTTTCTCAAGGCCACTAGTAGGTACACTTGGGCAGCTTGGGTTACCACTTTACTGGCTAGTTTTGTCTTTTTTTGGATCAACTTTCTTAGCCATGGTGTTGGTACTGTTTGCTGTCCTCTTAGGAGTATTTTCAGGGGTTTTCCTAACATCAGTGTCTATTTGGTTTCTCTTGGAGGTTTCTTGGTTCTTCTTGCTCCTAAGGTAATATTGCCTATGGACCTCCATTATGGCATTTTCAAATCCTAATTAGTAGTCTTCATAATCCTCATAGTTTGTTTCAGTTTGATCTAAGGAAAAGAAACCTTGCTCTTCTTCAGTGAGAAAAACATCACCCTCATTATTAGAACCTATCAAGTTTACATGGTTTTCTTTTGACTGTTCAATATCTCTTTCCCCTTCATCTACATAGTTATCCTGGAAAGGGGGCCTAATCTATTGGTCATTTTCCCTTTGTCTCATTTGGGGTGGGTCTCTTCTGACGTTCTGATTCCTATTTATTTTTTGGGGATTTAGTTGATTTTCCCTAGGAGGTTCTCTTTCATTTAGGTTTATCCTTTCCATCATTCTCTCCATTGTTCTAACTAAGCTGTCAATCTTGGCATCAGATGAGGAGGTTGAGGGCATAGTTTCATCTTTGTAGGTAACTCTCTTTTCTGATCTCATCCTAGCCCTCTTTTCAATCAGGTTAGCCTCTGCACTCATAGCTCCCTTTTGCATGTCTTCTAAAGTTTGGGGATCCCTTTCTCTCAGTTGGTAGGTCATGTCTGGATCAAAGCCTTATGGAAATTTCACTAGTTCTAGGCCTTGTAGGGATTTCATGTGAGGTGGGAGGGCATTGTACACACTATTGAACCTAGTGCAATAGTGTTGTATGATTTCCCTGAAGTTTCTCTTAAGGTTGTTATATTCTGAGAGGAGTTGGAGAGGGTTTTTATTAATTTCCCACTTTTTTATGAATGTTTGGTAAAGGGAAGGGAGATCATGTATGCTGTGAGGAGTCAAGCTTTTGAACCATTTTTTTGGCTTCTCCTCCTCAGCTTTTGGCAAATATTCTCATTTTTATGGTCTCCTATTCTAATTCCATGTAGTCAAAGGCATCATTCATTTTATCTACATGATTTTTGGCAATGGTAGATTCAGCTACGGTGAATTGGGGAATTCTGGATTGGTAGTCATTTGGTAAGAGGTTGTGGTAACACTAGGGGGGCATACCATGCTACCATGATGGGAGCTAATGGAATCCAAGGGGGATTTACAAAAGGAGGGTTTGTGAGATGGGATGGAGTGGTTTTCATAGTGGTGGTATGAATGGGTGTGGTGGAAGTACTTGGACCAACAAACTGATTCTAAGCACACTTGGGATGAAAAGAGCCAAAGTGACAGAGAAGTTGAAAATCGGGAGGAGTGGAAGGAGAGGCTTCTCCGCTAGGAATTTGCTGCAAAGCTATGGGCTCAAGGTCACTCTATTCAATCCTACTTTGTGACTTGGTTCTTAAAAGGTTTCTTGTATGGTGTAAGTCAAACTGGGGATCTTGCAAGGTTGTAAGATGTTCAGGGACAAAACTTTCTCTATGAATGGTCCTAACAGTAGTTGAATCTTTAGTTTTGGAAGTTTGCCACAAAATCCTTTCTGGGTCATCAAATATAGTAGGAGGGTTCAAGTCCGGATAAGATCTAGTACTGATCCTTTGTGAAGCCAGATTTCAAACTCAAAATGTAGAGAGGCTGAAAGTTTATAACTGCTTTCGGAAGGCTGACCTCTCTAAGTGTTTGTTAAACTCACAAAGTGTGTGACTAGGATTTTAAACTTCTCAGGGGTGATTTGACACAATCCTAAGGAATTCTATGAACACTAGTAAAGTTAGAAGGTCTACTGGAGGCTGTTGGAGTCACCAAGTGGATGTTTTTAGTTTTCTTTTAGGATATGTGTTTACAGTACACCACCAATAACTAACCAAAAACCAATATAGGGATGTTTTTGTGGTTTTCTAAGTTCCTTTATGTAACCCTAAGGTTTCTATGAGTGTCGTATAGTTGAGTCACCATTTTTCTAAGATGGTGAAACAGTCAAATTCTACTTTTTCCTAACACTTTAGTTTTTATGATTTGATAAGGGCTTCTGAGTTTTCTAAGGACGTACAAGCTTGGTGCTTAATCATAAGGTCCCACCGTGATCGCCACTATGTTAGTGTCCCGTGATTTAGCATATTGGCAGACCAAATGCACAGGGTAACATCAGACCAGTCTTTGGAGTCCTAGGACCTAGCCTTTCTGGACTCAAAGATGGCTCTCTCTATTTTGTGCAAAGGATGTGAACTTGTTTTCTTTTAGGGTTTGATTTTAGGCTAGTTGTTAAGTTTAGGGTTTTTTTGTTTGTTTGGGTTGGGTAGATGATCAAGTAGAATAGATGGAATGAGATATTTTCAAGTCATTGGGATATGAAGTCTACAAAAGGTCATGGAAGGTTCAACAATGGATCAGGGAGCATCACAGGGAAAATATGGCATGGTCAAATGGATTCTCAAGGTTTGGTGAAATGAAATGAACATCAAGTTTGTGAACAAAGTAGGGCAAAGGGAAATCAAGAATCCTTTGTTAAATACTTAAAACAAGAAGGGAATTCAACACTATTTAGCATAGAGAAGTAATCAATAGATAGGGCACACCAATAACTCTTTGATTCCACTTAAGAAAATAAGCATTTCAGAAAAACATTCCAATGAAATATAGAAGGCGAGAAACTGATTTAACTTCTAGTGATTTCACATTCAAGGTTAGAAAACATTTAATATAAACAAATAGCTTTAATCAAAGAAGAGGGAACTCCTAAAAATATTTAAGCATAGCAATAAAGATCTCTAAAACAACTCTTCAAGCATGGACAAAGGGTATGATCAAAACATAGCATCTTTGGCATACCTAATCAGTGGTACTTCAAAGAGAAACCTCAAGAACAATGTTTTAGTGATATCAAACAAGCAGGGTTAACCATAAATCATCTATGATATATAATGTATTAAACCATTCATAAGATAAACAAGATTTGGTGGTTCTAGAGAGCAATTAAGAATTCTCTAAACTGACCTAGTAGAGGAAAACATAGAAGCAGTGCAGGATAAACAGAGCTAAGGTGCCTCTAAAACACATTTATTAGTCTAAATATTTTGGCCTACTGCAATATAGAAGGATGAAACAAAATGATACACAATAAAACAATAAATAAATAGACACACATCATCATTAAACAAGCTTAGGGATCCTGCAAGAAAGCCTTCTCCATCAATAAGCAAAACAAGCCATTCACAAGCTCCATAACACCAATTTCTCTTCAAGCTCCAAAAGACTGTATTACTCACAAGAGTCATAAAAAAAACCATAAAACATGAATCCTCAATGCTATATTTAAAAATAAAGGAGGAGAAAACCTAAAAGATTCTCTAGAAGCCCATTGGCTAATCAGAAATGTCACTTTTGTCATTGAGACCTTGCAAGGCCTAAGGCACAAAATATCTAAAACAAAATATATTTTAGGGAATTTTTAGCAAAGAAATTGACATTTGGGATCTCCCAAGCCTCAAAAAACTTTCCAAGTGTAAATTGTTGACTTTTCCTCTATAAGAGCGCACCACTAAGTTTTAAGATGAATTTCCATGCCAAGGGCATATCATAGGAGGAAGAAAATGTGGTCAACTTGAAGCAAGGTTTTGAAGGCCTTTCTTATGTAGGAATGAGCTCCGTTATGGCTCATTGGAAAGCCTATTGAGTCCACTTTCAAGAAATACCCTTAGTGTTCTGATTGGACCCATGCAACCTATTAAAAAATAAAAAATTCTAAGGATGGTAAAGGCACAACACATGTCCTGAAAACTAGGCAGAAAGGTGAAAATTACGGTGTTTTTTACCCTTTTGGAGGACCAAAGCAACTCCAATTGACCTGAAAATTTGTGAGCATGTTATACTTGAGATTAGGATTAAAAAAATGTAAGCCTTTCATCCTGAAGATGCTCTGAGAAAGAGAATAGCACCATGGGTGCTACCCCCTTGGCCCTCCAAATTAGCAAAAAACCAAAACTTGTCAAAATTCTCCCAAATTTGGTGGATGTGTGCCTCATGGGTTTTGAGAGACCTGTAGAGAATATTGTGCCAATATTAAAAGGTTAGATTGGCCTTTTGCCTCTTTTAGTTCTTGGATCTTGGTTTGGGCCTTCTTGAGTTTAGCCCTTGCAACTTGGTTTCTCCGGGCATAATGCTTGGTCAACTTCCTTTGGAGATCAAGATCTTGATTCGATTTCTTAAATTTAAACTCCAAGTGTATTTTGGCTCTTTCCAACCAAGGTTCCCAATCATGTGCTATCTCCATGGCCAACAACTCATCTAGAGGGAGTTACTCTGCCAGGGTTGATTCTTTTTCTCTTTTCCTTGCCAATGCCTTCTTCAACCCCATGGTTCTAGGTCTCCTCCTAGACTGCCCTTCTTCATCCTCACTCTCCTCATAGGTTCCCATGAAATCTTCTAGCTTTACCTGTGCCCTTTGGGATTATTTTTGAGCCTTGATCACCCTAGCCTCATAAATAGCTATTTGTGCTCCTAACTGCCTGTTCCCCATGTCAAGGGAATCATTCACAGTCTTGGCCCTATCTAAATTTTCTTGGAGGTCTTCAATGAGGGCATTTTTGTTTTGGATGAGAAAGTTTGAGATCATTGCTTCATTCTACTCATCACTATCCACCTTAATTATTTCAAACTCCCTCTCAAAATCATGATCTTATTCTTCTTCCTTTACCTTTTCTTTGCCTTTGTCAATATTTTGAGCTGAGGTGGATGGCATGGCCCCTTTCCTTTTAGAGGCAGCAAACACATGCCTCTTTCCTCTATGATATGTGAGAGGGAAAAGATCAAATTTGCCTACTTGAATGCCCTCACCATGGCTGATCTCAAGACTGCCTTTCTTTTCCTCAATGATCTCTGTATTGATGTCCTTTGCACTGTGTTCTTGACTACCCTCTTGAGACTCACTTTCATTTTCCTCCATGCTAACATTACTGTTGTGATCTTCACAACTTTCATCAACCTCTTCATTGATTTTTTGGTTCATAGTATCACTGATGTCATAATTATTAGGGCTATTAGTTATCATGGTTTCTTATTCATCAATGTCCTTTGTGTTTGCAACATTATCATGGCCTTTATCATTTTCTGTGTTGTCACTGTTAGAGGTGTCTTTATTAGTTTCTTCATTATTGTTTGCTTCTTCACTGTTTTGTGCATTTTCATCTTCATTGTCCTCTACCTCTTTACTATCATCTCCTTCATTTCTGACCTCTAAACTATCTTCTTGATAATTGGCTTGTTCACTACCTTCTTCTTGATCATTTTCTGTCTTTGTATCTTCATTATTATCATTTTCTTCTTCCTCAACTGCCTCTTTGTGATTGTTTTTATCACTTCATTTTTCTTCATTATCTACCTCTATCTCTTCATCATCATCATCAATTTCCTCTTCTTTATCATCTTCAATTTCCTCTTCTTCATCATCTTCAATTTCTTCATCATTTTCATTTTCCTCTTCCTCGTCATCTTCTGCCTCTTCATCATTGTCATTTCCCTCTTCCTCATCATCTGCCTCTTCATCATCATCACCTGCCTCTTCTTCATTACTGGCCTCTTTGTAACTGTTCTCTTCATCACTGCCCTCTTTCTCCTCTTCATTGTTTGCCTCTTCTTCATTGTTCTCTTTTTGATCTAATGCTTTAGGAGATGCTGAGGGAAGGAGGTTTTCTTGAGGAGAGGATTCATGGTCAGTGGGGGGTGATGGAGGAGTGGAGGGAGGTGATTGAGATGACGAGGGTAAATTCGGCTGATGATGAGGCTGTGGGTTCGTGAAAACTTCATGGGCATTGAACACCTCCCACGGAATACCCTGTTTCTCTAATTGATGTAACACAATCATTTTGATAAGAGAATGGTGGAAAATACTTTGCATTTGTTGTGAAGGATGTCTTTTTTTCACAATGTAAGACATCTTATCAATACTTCTATAAAGATAATAGGGAAAATGTAACAACTTGACCCTAGTGAAGTGCATGAGCAGTCTTACATGGTATGAATAGAGCCTAGAAAACCTACCCTCACATTTAAAATATTTCATGATGATTTTCATTAAGGGCACATATCTCTCCAATAAATGTGAAAATGGAAAAATGGATTTGCAGTCAGCTTGGTATATAGGTTTCAAGAATGGTTGATAATGGCTTAAGTCCAAATTTTCCTGCTTGAACCACTTTTCTCCCAAACCAAGTATCCCGGCGGCCATAGAAATTGTATTGGTGGATAGTTCAAAATTACCCCTGCTAGATGTACTTGATGGTCATGGAGGTTAAGGATAAAATTCCTTGTTGGGGCTCAAAGATGACTTTGGACTTGTTGTGACCACCGTGTTATCAAATTCAAAAATTTCAAAACATCATTTTGACAAGGTTACAAAATTTCAAGAATCAAAATACGGTTTTAGGAGTCAATTTAGGTTTGATCAAGGGAAGGTTTTAGATTTTTTATGGTTTAGAGCTCATCCTGAGGTTCAAATTAAGCATTGTTTAAATCTATTTCATGTCAAACATTCATCATTTTTAATTTGTATTTCATTTCCCAAAGTTTTGTGTAAAAACTCTCTAATTAGCCGAGAAACCACAGTTTCGTAGCGCCACCCATTGAAAATCGTTTGCGTTTATGAAAGAACATGATTTTCATACGAAACAGAAACACTACACTACGTATTAACTACAAAAGCACGGTTTTGTAACTGTCTTGTCAGTTGAGTTGGAAAATGTCATAAACTGTTGGGAAAGGGTAGGATAGTGGCATGTCGAGTCATGTAATGATGAAATTGAAGTACACACCCACATTTGCAGTCATCATGGTCATTATAGGTTATGAATGAGGCATCATTTTAGTTATGAGAGGACATTAAAATTTCAAAATATTTCCTAATTATTCATTCTCATTTCCTTTTTCCTCCATTCAAAATTTCTGAGCTCTGAGTGTCAAGCCAAACCTGTGGTTGGTTCATACAAAGGTTTTACTACACTCATATCAAGTGAGGCTAATACATTTATCAAGAGAGGCTGATACATTTATCAAGCAAGGCTGAGAAATTTATTCAAGCGAGGATGATAGTTTCTTTGAATAATATGACAGAAGAAAGAAAAATTCACAGAGGAGGACAGTGCTTAAGGCATGAACCTGAAGACATGAAGACAATAATTGAAGACGCATCAGTGATGGAAGCATTTAGAAGAGTAGGTTGCCTACGGTTTTGTGAGAAATTGCAGGGCTGTCACACACAGGTATCCAAGGAATTTTCTATGAATTTCAATGGAAAAACCACTACAGTCGGGATACGAAGTGTGTCTACTACACCAGAGGTCATTGTTGTCGTTACAGAGATACCAAGAGGTCAAGAAACCCGGTTCAAAGGGTTCAAATTTGATATGGAGCAGTGTAAAGAGTTCATGAAGCCTGAGCACATAGACATGGATCTTAATAATGCTATCCCTAGAAGCTGCATCAAAGATAACTACTCAAAACTGCTGCTCAACATTCAAAAATATTTTACCTATGAAGGCAAATATCACAAGGTTTATTCATATCATTTCAAATTTCTTCTACACTTCACTGGTAAGATTTCACTTGATTTACCTTTTTATCTGCATCGGAGTCTTGGAAAGATGGCTGATAAGGTGCAGGAAAAATTTGAAGGGAGTGAAACATCCTTATTTCATCATGGCTTAATGAAATTATTAATTTTAGATGAACTTCAGAAGATAGGCAGAGATTGGTCATCATTATTGTTTATAAATGGTTTTGAGTTGGAAACCTTAACTCCTGGAAGAAACCCTAAAGCTAAAGGAGTTCCATCACCACCACCAGAAGAACCAAGCCAACCTATGGTTGCAAAACCAAAATCAACTGCAAGAGTGAAGCCAAGAAAGCAAACTGAGAAAGGGCCAGAGAAAATGCAAATGCTTGATACACCAACTCTACCACCTGCAAAACAGAGATCAAAGGTTGTCAAAAACACAAAACAGAAACAAGCTGTCAGCAAACAGGGGACCAAAAGAGTAACTAGAAGCAAAGCAGTGACATTGAAAGGAAATACAATTGCTACAGAAGACATCCCAGTAACAAAGGGGAATCTAGAGGATATTCTTCATGCCATTGACATAGAGGAAACGCCCATTTTCCAAACTGAGTTCATTGGGTAAGATGAGCATAAGCTGAAAAAGGCCAAGTCTGCAAAGAGGCTAGAGTTTGAGGGGGAAGATGCAGGTTTCATTTTTCAAGCAAGAAATCCTATAACAAGGCATGCTAGTAAATTAATGGAAGTTAGCAAAGAAGTTCAAATACCCACTGAGATAGCTAAAGCATCCAAAGAGATAATTGACCTCTCATCACCCACAGTGAAGGATACAATCAGCAAATTAAAGGAAACAAAGTTTCAGCGCCTTGAGGAGAAGTTAAAGTTGGAAAATTAGGAAATTGTTGTCATGAAAAAGAAATCCAAAAAGCATAGTGTCGAGAAAGTACAGTTTAAAAGAATGAAGGCAATGTGGGAAGGAAAAGTTGATTCTGCTTCTGAAACTTAAGTAATACAGAGAAATTTTTCAAATGGACAGTTCCAGCAATAAAAGAAGCTAAGTTTTTCAGAATAATAAACACTCATCTAAGAGCTACTAACAAAAGACTTAAAGACCAAGCGAAGGATTTAGAGCAATAGCTGGAGTTAATTCATGATGAGTTAAAGAGCAGAGGCATTAAAATGACAGTGATAGAAGAACCAATAGCTCAACCAAGTGTAAATGAAGAAGGAACCTCAAGAAAGCTATAATGAAGCAGGTTTATAGTTTGTATGATTTGTAAATACTGAAGACGGGTTATGTTTTGAGTTTTTGAGGCAAACATGGTTTTCACTTGGAAAATTTATGAATAATATGCATACTCAACAGTTTCATAGTGCATTCAGTGTATAAAAGCAGAAAAGTGCTACGAAACTGTTGTAGTTTCTTTTCTTACTTATTTTGATCAGATTTTAAAGGGTTGAAGACTGAGTTAAGAACTAAATTTGCTATGGAAGATGTATTAAAGGGTAATTAAAATGATGCAGAGGAAAGAATTGAGTTTTTGGAGGATAAGGACTTGAAATGGTAGCGTTACAAAAAGCGCTACGAAACTGGTGTGTTTTCGTAGCGCAGGACATTACAACATTCTGAGCAATGTTTAAAGAGGTTTTAGATAGCTGGAGGCTAGGGAGGAGTTATGGGACGTGTTAAGCCAACTTCCAACAGCCAAGGACCACAAAATGAAGAGTAAATGATGGTATGAACGTTCAAAGAATGCAAAAGATCTTATGCCTAAAAAACAGGGTATTTTTTCCTATTTTTGTGGAGGTCAACAAAGTGTTCATGAAGAAATGAATCCCATCATCCAAATTCGACCATGTGATGATACACTTAGCAATGATGTAAATTCAAATAGATAAGTTTGTTATAGATAGTGATAAGGAGTTTGAGTCATTTTTGGAATAGGACTGTTAAGTAGGATAGGTGTCTTTTTGTAATAAATTCCATGTTTTATGATTATGCAAGCTGTCAAGGGAAAAAAATTTGATGTAGCTAGCCTAGAGGCAAATCATCTCATGTTGTAAGATGTCTATTAAAGACCAAGAGGTCGAATTTGTCAAGGGTTGGAAATTTTTGGCAAAATTGTGCTTGTTGTGAATTGACTGGTTTTCATCTAATACAGAGATCTTCTACTTGACCAACTTGAGATTCAGAAGGATTTTTAGTGTTTTCCTATTCTATTTGCATCTCTTATATTCTGATTGCAGTGGTGTTCATCTATATTACTTATAATTCATCTATTAGATGCTTTGACTTCCTATATAAGTGAACTGAATGTGTTTTTACAGTTTCATGTGTGTGTACCTTGTGACTAAAACTGTGATATGCCTCAACTTCCATGTTAATTAGTTTCACTAAATTACTGAATTTCTTTGACTCCATAAGCCCAATGTATACATGCTGATGTGATTCTCATCCTACATTTATGATTTATCTATTTATTTCCTAAATATAGTTAGTCATATATTTCTTTATCCATATCATTAACCCTTGAGATAGCCCTCTAAGGCTGAGGAGGCTAAGCCTTAGTCAAAATATTAGGTTTGAAATAGTTACATGAGATTGTCTGATCAAGCAGCCTATCAGGTCCAATTTTGTGATAACACACAAAAGTAAAAAACAACCCACCTCTTGGAAATATGTAACTGTCATACGAGAGGCCATCAGTTCCTTGGTATTTAGTGGCTCAAATCTATTTACTCTTCCACCCTTTCTCTACTATCTTCTAGGCCCTTGGCCTCCCTCACCACCACCACTATTAGTTTCCCTTGAAATTTTTCTTCTTTACTCTTGCTTTGAAAGTCAAAACACTAATATTTCTTTGTGAAATTGAAAGATAAATATAGGGTTTATTCCTCTAATTTAATGACAAGAGCTTGAAAGTGAGGAGGTGCCTTTTTACTTACCCCTAAAAGGTTTTATGGAACCTTTGGAGGTGACTTTGATAAATTTTGTAGCAGATTGAGGGCTTGATTTGCTGCAGAAATCCTCCTAGCTAAACGCGCAGTGCAGGGGCGTAGCACCGGGCCAGTCTGGTGGCTGCTGAATGGGCCTATCAAGCCACTTCTGAACGTGCAGCATAGGCACATAGCGCTAGGAAAAGGTTGTCGGGCTTGTCAGGCCGCTGCTAAATGCACAGCATCAAGCCCTTTGCTCCACAGGCAAAGGTTGCCAGGCCTGTCGAGCCGTTGCTAAACACGCAGTGTCGAGCGAGGTTGCACGCTAGTTCCGGGCACGAGCTACCAGGTCTGTACGATGGTAAACATGCAAAATTAGGTCATAGGTGCACAACGCTCAGTCCATTTCACATGGCAAACAAGCTCCAGGAGTGTAGCAAGGGTTTTTAGGCACATAGAACAGGGAAATTTTTTCCCGAATTTGCCAGGAATCTACAAATTTGCTTTGAGTGCTCTTCGATGATTCTTGTAACAAAAAATGAGTTGCTGGAGGTCTAGAAAGGCTTTAATAGGTTTAGAAAATTAATTTCAAGTATAAAACCCAATTTTCTAATACACAGTGCCTACTTGCAGCCTTCCTCCAGTGATAAAAAAATGCTCTTACAAAGTGATTTTAAGGTGTCAAGGTCAAATTTTGTCATTTCAGTGAGTCTTCAAGTAAAATTTGGTCACTAGGTATTAGGTCTAAGGTTTGTTTTCACTCTTGTCAAATTTGTCCAAATGTTGTTCCATGTCACCATTCAGCTGAGTGTACCATCATTCAGAGGGTTTTCATCATCATGTCAGATTCCAAAGGGTCATTTTACACCTTGTTCATGCTTCAGTTGTGCCTAGGCAAGGTTCATTTCCCTCTCCTAGGATTTTGGAGGTAATTTCTCTTGGATGGTCAAATCATCAACAAAAATTGTATCCTGATGTTCATACACCTTCCCATATCCTTAATGTGCCTTATTAAACACTTCCCATCACTGAGATCCCCCAAATTCCTCATTTTTTCACAAACCTTAGTTTTGCTATAATCTGTAATTTTCTGTTAGCCCAGTTTTTCCGCTTAACCCTTCCTCACCTGGTTCACATACCTTCATCTTCCCCTGCTTCCTAACATCCCTCCCTACTTCTCAAAAGTTTCTCAAGAATTTAGAAGCCCCTTATCCCCTTCATTTCGCTTCATTTCGATAAATCCCTTGTTCCACACATTGGGATAGGTTTGACTCCAATGATGTTCCTGAGCAATAAAAGATTAATTTGGGAAAACTAAGAGAGGTTTTTGTCCAAAATAGGCCAAGGAAGAAAAAACTCCTTCACGTTTTACACAGGTGTCATGGTTTTAGATAAATGTCAAAGATACAATTGCCTAAGGAGAATTGATGCACCTCTGAAGTGACGTTGGGAAAATCAGGATTTCTCCTATCTTGGTTGGCCAAATGAATTGTGTGATGAGTCAAATGATAACTAGACACCAATATCTTTCCAATGAGCTACCATGAGCTCAATTTGGAGTTGAGGAAGACCTTCAAAAGTTGACTGCAACAGCACTCTGCCTTGAGGCAGCCTCATTTTTGCACATTTTGACCAGTCTTGGGAGATTTGATTTTTTACAGGGAAAATGAACTCCAAATTGAAAAATTCTAGTTGGGTTGAAAATTAGACTCAATAATATTTCAAAATCTATTCCGTGTCTAATACACCTGGGAAGGCCTCAAAACTTCTCCTCAAGGTACAAGCACATTGGTTTGCAGCACATAGAGTTTTGTAAGCCCAATTTCACCATAAACTTCTCCAAATTTTCCAAATGTGCTCAAATATGTGGTGTGAAATTAAGTTAAGAGTTTTTTCCATTGCAAGTGAAAGTTTTTTATCATAATTTATGGTCGTTTAGTGTGCGAAAGATCATCATTCAGTCCAAAAGCACAAAGGAGACAAAACAGAGTTTAAATGAAATGTCAAGTTTTACAAATATTACAAAGTGGGCTTTAAAAAAATAAAATTGAAACCTTTGGCATAAGAGATATTTTCATTGTTCAAAGTTTCATTTTCATGCCAAAGACAATAATGAGCCAAAAGAATTGGTGTGAGGAGTGAAGGAAGAAGCTTGGAGGTAAAACTAGGCAAAGTTGGGTGCGCGGCACATTGGGCAGCCAGCGTGATGCACTGGAGGAGTGCAACACATTGGGCCTGCCTCCCTAGTGTAAAAAATACACTAGCGCGACACATAATAAGGGCGCGGTGCATTGGACTGACCATGCGACACACATGGAAGAAAGTAGATTTTTTGCTATTTTTTCCAAATTCTCAAAACTAAATCAGTCAATCTTTATCCAAGCAGGTCCATGCAATCATTCCATTTCCATGAATATGTATTTTTTGTTGTTTGTGAGGAATTGAACAAAAAAACCAAACCCTATTATCTTGTTTGAGGATTTGCTTCCTTTAGGGTTTTGAAATAGTTTTTTGTGCCAAATATTCCCATTTCCCCACCTGGTTTTTCCCCTCCTCATTGTTTGTATCCTCACAACAGCCCTTTTCACTATTTATCCTATATCCATAGTTACTCATTCCTACCCATTTCCATTCCCTCCCCATCCCAATTGTGAAATTTCCCAAACTTAAGTGGATGTCCCTAAATCACAGATTTCAAATGGAAAGTTGCACTTGATAAAAGCTCATTATTCCTACTACCCTATTCCTCCATATTCCCTCCCATATTACCTCATATTTGGCAATAAATCAAAGACACCAAATTCTCATTCTCATACAAGACAACATAGACCTTACATAGACTTGGAAAACATGGAGACAGATACCTCTTATGAAAGAAACACAGTGACTCTACAACCAAATTGCATGCACCAAGAAGGCATTAAAGCATTCAAAAGGCAAGATAGATTCAAATTTTGCCTGCTTTCCATGGCCAAGATAGCGCTGATGGTGGATTCAGCCCAATTTCAAGAAATTTGGGGGAAAATTTTGTTTCACTGATTCTTTAAATTAACACATTTTTCTTCATACCAGCGTCACTTGGCGCACGCTTATTCAATTGGTACTTCTCTCCGAGGGATCAGGGCACTTATAGGATTTTTCATCAAAATTATGCATTCCTATGGATTACCTAAGGATTTCCACTGTTGGGCTGCCTAAAGGACAAAAACACCCTAAAAATGGCCCTTCTGCAACTTTGCACACATAGGAAGCGTGTTGGGCGATTGGATTTTTGGAGGGGAAAATTGCAACGAAATTCAGAAATTCCACTTGGGTTGGAAAGTAGACAGGAAGATATCTCCAACAAGCTATCCTACAGTCAATTTGGACTTCAGGAAGACCCTCAAAATCAGCCTCAAATTTGTGCTACGCATAGAGATTTCAGGTGCGGCGCATTGGGAAATTTGGCCTATTTTTCACTCAGCGGCTCAGATTTTCGCCTAGTTTTGGCTAGTTTGACTTTTTCATGTAACTCTTGACGTAACTTGATTAATTTCATGACTTTGATATAATTTTGGCATACTTTTACTCATCCTAGTAGATTCATTCACCAAAAAGTGAAATGTAAGTTTATAAATCAGTTTCCTATCATATAGAGGCAAGTTGTTTCATTGCCTATTTTCCAGTTCTTAGTTTAGATATGGTTGAAACAACTCTTAGAATGATAAGCTCGACCCCTAGAGGCACGGGAATGAGTTAGGCTTGTCTATATCTTGTATTTTCTTAGTAATTTTCAGAGGTTGGACACTTGGGATTCCTTGGCACTTCATTGTACATTTCATCTCTGCAATTTTGGCAAAGGAATAGACCAGGGTTTGCAGCACTCTTTGGGATCTGTGTGGCTCTATGTTTTGATGGTGTGTTTCTCCATGTGATTGTAAGTTCAATGATGTTTATGTGTATCATTTACCTTCTCCTTTCTTCTTAAATTAAACAAATGAGTTATAAAGGTGGAATTCATTAGATTGCTTTGCTTTGCCTTCAGTTTTATTTTATTTTCCATGTTTTAATCTGTTTGAAGAGGATTATTGAAAGCCTCTTGCTCCCTTCAGCTCCTCACCGGTTTGAAACTATCCATTCATTCAATCCAAAGCATCAAAACAATTTCCTTCCTTGCCCCATCCAGAACTCTGCAAAAAACTAGGCCTCATCCCCAAACCCAAAACTGCCTTTCCCTTTGTTTCCAAAAAAACCCCCAAAATCAAAATAAAACTCCTTTACTTATATACCTAGCCTAAAATTAGCCTTTATTTCAAGTCATCTCAAGCCCTATTGATTATTTTTGCTGAGATTGAACCGGAGAGAGCCCTCTCCTGATCTGGTAGGGCTAGCTACCAGACTGAGCGTGGTTTGATAAGCACTCGAACTCGCCTTTTCACTCGAGGTAGATTTAGGCAATAACATAGTGGCAACCATGTCAGGAAGAAAAGTTTGTTTTTTGCTTTATAAACTCAGATGTGAGCCCAAGTTAGCCAGTAGCCTTCGAAACGCTCTGTTTGCACAACGAAAGTAGATGAATGTTGCTTCAGTCAATCTCTGGTCTAGTTTATGAAATGAACATCTAGTTTCCTCAGTAAAATTTAATCAAGTTCAGATTTGATTGTTGATGGTGGACAACAATTAGACATCGGAAGGCTGAAATCATTCACCTGGCAACTCTAAATCAGTTTCAAGATCAGATCCAAGGACTCCACTGGAGGATGAACCTGACCAGCAGAGACATGAAAGGACAATATGGAAAGTGTTAGCCACCTATAATATTTTGTTATACCAAAAGGTGGCTAAATATTTTTGGAGCCTTCAAGGAACAATTTTATCACTAAAAATTGTTGGCTCTTGAAGTCTCTCTAAGGCCTCATGCCTCTGTCCAGATCCCTTATTGCTGTTTACATCCTAAAAGCCTCTGAAATCCTTCAAAAATCCCAAGTTAACACGCTAACCCCTTGGTCCCTTTCCTTTTCTTCCTCACTAACTCATTTTCTATTCTCCATTTCCATGAAAAACCCACAATTTCATGTTTATCCTTTCCATTTCATTAAAATCCCTTTTATAAGGTTAAAAACCCACTTTTTAACCTTACCGAAACCTTCATTTCCTTCAAAAACCCTTCAAAAACCATGAAAATACATGTTTTTATGTACAGAACTTAAGCCCCTCGAGCTTAAGCCCTTAGCACCTTTTCTTCCATACGCCCGCACCCTGGAACCAAGTTTTAACCCTTTGGCACTTATCGCAAAGCGCAGATCGCAGAATTTCCAAATTGTTATTTTTTAAACTGATGCATCGCAAATATTTGCGTTGCGATCCATTGCAGATCGCAGATCACAATTTTCACTTTTCCTCCAAAGAGCATCGCAAATATTTATGCTGCGATCCATCACAGATCACATATCGTAATTTTCACTTTTCCTCCAAAGAGCATCGCAAATATTTTAGCTACGATCCATCGCAGATCGCAGATCGCAATTTTCACTTTTCCTCCAAAGAGCATTGCAAATATTTGCGATGTGATCCATCACAGTTTCCGCCCATTGCATAATCGCAATATCGCATTTTCTCTCCGTCACATAATCCGCCATCGCGTTTTCCACTTTTGCGATTTGCGATCAGTCCCGCCGGGCCCACCGTATGATCCCCTCGCTGCTCATATAAAATGCGCCTTTTTCCTTTGTAAAATTAAAAAAACGTCATGTTGTATTGATTACAAAGGTTTTTCCACTGCCTTCTCTCGACCATCGATCTTGCGCGATCGACGGCTTAGATTTTATCTTTTTTCACCATTCTATGATTTCTCCAATTAATCCTGACCGTTGGATGATGCCATCCAACAGCCCTGTTTCCTCTGCACATCCTCCAATGCAGTTTAACCTATAAACGCAGGATTTCATAACTTTTGTTTGTATTTTGTAGGGTTTAACATTTTTTGCTATATTCAGATGAAATTCGAAAGATGAGGGTGACGACCCTCCCTCCTTCGATTTATCAAAGGAAATCGTTTCGCAGGTGTCAAATTCACGTTTTCATCAGTGTTTCATGAGGCATTGATGCCGTATAACCCTGTGCAGCCCTGTGTAACAACGAAGCACCAAGAATCTGGCACAGTCAAAGAGTATCAGCTGTAGAAGACCAGAAATGTGCCATCATAGAGAATTGAAGACAGTTTTATGGGGATTACGGCTAAGACTGTTATCAAAAGCCTAATCCCCCAATCTAAAACACAGTCTGCAGAATACCTAAAGTGTTTTAGTGACAGCAAACCCTCCACCACCACAAAAAGGAGGCAAATTGATTCCTCCCAGCGACTAAATGCCACCTTTTGCCTCAAACCTTTCAAACTAGGGCCAAAGTTATTGCAAAGGAAGATGTTTTTCCTCAACGCAGTCGAGAAGTTACTTCTGCAAGGAACTTAATGTGAGAAATATTTGCAGAGTTATTTCAACCTCATGCCAAACCTCAAAGGTCAACAAATTCTTTCCAGTAGACCTAATAGTTAATGTAAAATAGTTAATATAGAGAACCACCTGTAAACTTCTTCATCGAGACCCTCAAAGGGCCAAGAATTCTTGAATCTGTATTAATTACTTTAGCAGATCTTTTATCAGATCTCACCTCCTCATTCTTCTATAAATACTTCTGTAGAAGATGAGAAATTGTTGGTTGAGTTGCTTACAGAGCTTTGAAATACATTTGAGCCTAAACTCCTGATTGTAAATAGTGTTCATTGGCCCTTGGAGCTCTGCTTGTGATAGATTAGTTAGGCTGAATAGTGAAGATGATTGCTGAACTGAAACATTGGACTTGAAGACTGTAACCGGTTTGACATCAATATAAAAGCTGTTTCTTGGGATCCTGGTCTATGTCATCGGTGAAGTGCATCTCTCTTTGTTATTGTTTTCCTTCTATGTATGCCATATTGTTCATATTCCTCTGTAAAGAACAGTTTAAACAGGGTTAGGATCTACTGTATATCAGTAACCTTCTCTGGCTGAGAAATCTTTATCTTAATGTTTTCCTCAAGTTTTTTTATTTAAGAATGATTCAATATTGTTTAAACAGTTAGGAATGTTGGTGTTCCCTCGTCCTTCTGTTTACATAAACATTGTTCTTGAATGTGATTTCCATTATTTTCTATTAAAGTTAGACTAGAGAAGATATGGTTTGCCCTGATTCCTAGATTCTTTTCTCCAAAGGCAGATTCTGAAAGTTTCCCTTGGTGTTGACTGAAAGCAGACTAGGTTTAAAAGTACTTTATCTGATCTTAAGTCACACTTTGTTTCTCTTATGTGTTTTCTTACTTTCTGAAGGTAATTATGTGGATTACTGGATTGTTTTTCAATTAAGCTGCTTTAATAGAACTTGCCCAAGAAGTTTATGGTTAGCCCTGTCCTTGGTTGGTTTTAAACAGTTACTTAAGAGGCTTTTCTTGTTTGGACTGACTATAAATCCTCTGAAAAATTATTATCAGTTTCCACCCCTCCAACACTTTATTGTTTCCCTCTCATCACTCTAATCTCAATAATAGTGTGGTATAGATGACTTGCCCCTTGGATCACTCTTGATGTTGTTGTTCAATTAAAGCCTTGTTATGACTCCATAGCCCAATGGATTAAAAACCAACGTTATATCTATCTCTTAGCCATAGCTGTTATTCCCTCTTGCAACTTCTCACCTTTGAAACTCTTTGCATTCAGGACTTTTCACCTCGAATAGTAATCATGCTCAACCATCCAAAAAAAAACAAAACCCTTGGACTTTATAACTAACCTAATATCATTACCTCAAACTTCAAAGACAATATCCATCTTTGTACATATTGGAGAGATCCCTCTCCGGATTCAGGAGGGCTAGATCCTAAGATCCCAAAGTTGGTTGAAATGATGTTGTTTCTGTAATTGGAATCTGCCAATATTGCTAATAAATTACAGAACCCTAACATTTCTGGCGACTCCGCTGGGGATTGAGTTGAGTTTTCATCTCATTTTCCCTTGATTTTCACACAAAACTTTGAGAGTAAAAGGTAGCCTTTTCAAGCACTACCAAGAAATGGTAATCATGATGAAACTTGTTTGAATCAGTGACAATCTAGGTCAACCCTAGGATTCTCATAAGACTTTATCTAACCTTGAAAAATCAGCTAGCTTAGCCATAAGAGTAGACTGCCTTTGTCTCATAACCGTAGCTAAGTTTTGAAACAGAGTTAGCGTATTCTTAAAAACCACACTACTAAAAACAACTCAGAAAAACCTAAAAAAATTTCAGATTGGTATTCAATAAACATGGTGGTAGACCACAAAACCTTTTACCTCCAAAGGAGCTAAAAACTTCCACTTGGCGACTCCACAATCCATAACAGACCTTAAAACTCCACTGGGAAGAACACTTATCATCATAACATCATTTAAAACTCAGTTAGAGGACTGTAGGATTAAATTTGTGTAAACAGATTAGTTAGCCTCTTAAATATTGTCATATCTGGTTGAACTTGTCTTGTTTATTCGGGTCTAAAAACACAGCATAGTGGCTTCTAGAAAGATTCACACTAGAGCCCATCCTGACCCTAATCCACCTGAGATAGTTGATGACCCAGAAAGTATCCTTTGGAAGTCTCCTAAGGTTAAATTATCAACTGTTTTCAGATCACCCTTGAGAGCTAATTCAGTCCCTGAAAATATTTCGGCTCTACAACAATCACAAGTTGACTTAGTAAATCCATTCAGAACTAGGTCATTTGATGATATAATACAGCTAGACTCTGAGTCTTCACTTTCAACCCCGAAGACAAGTAAACATCCTGGTAGTAGAGAAACAACACCTCCTGATTTACATTTCCTTCACAACCTAGGTGTCTCTCATCTAAGATCAGCTCAGCAGTCTACTCCTGATCCATCCACTTCTACTCATCCTACATCCACTGTTCAGACCACCACACCTCAACCCACTTTCCCTCTTGTCAATCCACCTCTTGTGAATCCACCTCCACCTCCTACCATGGCTGCATGGTATGCTCCCTTAGTCCTTCCTGTACCATTAGTCAACCTTCCACATGACTATTAGTCCAAAATCCCATTGTATGATGCTAGCAATACTACAACAACATCACAACATGTGGACAAGATGAATGACTACTTTGACAAAAATTAAATTGATGATGATTCTATCAAACTCAGATTATTTGCTCAAAGCTTAGGGGGAGAAGTAAGAAAATGATTTAAAGGCTTAGACCCCCATAGTATAAATGATCTCCAAGGCTTCCATCAAACATTCTTAAACAAATGGGAAGTGAGGAAGAATCCCCTCCAAGTCCTTGCTGACTATAACAATCTCCACAGGAATCCAGGGGAAAGTGTACAAGCTTATTGCACTAGATTTAACAGTGTGTACAATGCACTTTCCCCTGAATTAAAACCTCCACAAGGTTCAGCTTTAAACAAGTTTCCTGAAGGCTTTGACGCTGATATGACCTATTTACTAAGAGAAAGAGATTTTGCAACCCTTGAAGACATGCAAAAGGGTGCTCTTTCTGTGGAAGTAAACTTGATGGAGAAGAGAGCAAGGATGAAAGCTGAAAAGAGGGTATCTCTTAGAGAGGAGTCCACACCTTCTACTTCCAACTCAAAGATGGAAAGGATTATGGAAGAGATGATGAAAGATATGAGCATAATTAAAAGAGCGCAAGCAAGTCAAAATCAAACTGCTCCTCAAAACATAAACCAAAACCAGAATCAGAATGTTAGAAGGAACCAACCTCCAAACAGACCTAGGGAAGATGATCAACAGATCACTCCTCCCTTTCATCAGAACTATATAAGTGAGGTTGAGGAAACAAATGAAATAACAGAGGAAGGTGTTATCAACATGCTGGAGATCGATGATGATGATTTTGAGATTCATTATGTTAAAAAACAAGGTCTATATACACCGTATGATGACAAAAGAGATGATGATGAAAATCATTATCAAAACATGGAAAATGTCATCATTGAAACTCAAAGGGAATATGACCTTAGAAGAAAGACTAATCAACAAGCCCCCAACACCAAAAACTCTGAAAAATCTTCACAAAACAGCACGTCAGCCAAGCCTAAAATGGTCAAACACAAGGAAAAAATGGTGGCTGTAAATTCTGATAAAGGTAAAGAGAAAGGCACTCAAAACACTGAAAAACAGAGTGCAGACTCTAGCAGTACTAACACTTCAGCTAGTACTCCTATTACAACCGTTATGTCAAGGGTAAATAAAACAAATCAGCAAGTTGTTGTTGCTGATAAAGTGACAGCTAACAAGGCTGAAACCATCACTTCAAAGAATCAAACTCCTTTCAGCCTGGAACAGGAAATTTCCAAGATTAAAATATCTGTTCCCTTAACTGAGTTAGCTGCCCAACACGTATATAGAACTCAAATTTTGAAGGCTTTGAATATAGAGGAAAATGGAGATACATTCAATCTTAGTGATGACCAGCCTGAGCTTATTTTTGGTCCAAACATTGAAGGTAGATACCAAGAGGGACCTGTTCCCCCTTTCTACGTGAGTTTAAACGTTCATGAAAAATTTTTGCACAACGCTATGCATGATTCCAGGGCTTCTCATAATTTAATGCCTAAAGCTGTGATGGAGAGTCTCGGGTTAGAAATCACCAAACCTTACAAAGACCTTTACTCCTTTGACTTAAGTAGAGTAAAATTTCTAGGATTGATCAAAGACCTCTGTGTTAACTTAGCCCAGATCCCAGCCAAATGCTTACTCATGAACATTGTTGTGGATGATGTGCCCCCAAAGTATGGAATGTTATTATCAAGATCTTGGGGAGCCAAGTTACAGGGGACTATGCAGATGGACATGACGTATGCGACTATCCCTGTTTTCGATCAGACTAGAGGACTTTACAGGGAGTCTCATATGAAATATACGGTCACGAGTCAAGACAAACCTCAAAAATATCCTCTCTATTCCGTAAGTACAGGCCTTGATTCTTTTATCATGTTTAACGATGAAGCACTTAGTGAACAAATCGCATTATCAGGATTAACGGCCATTAGAGGGGAAGAGAAAAACAACACAGAGGTGTCTGAACAGTTTTCTGTATCTGAAAGTGTTAGCAAACCAAATGGAAGTCTTGAGTTGCAAATCATGAACCCATTCATTTTGAACGTGGACAGTCAAAAGGAAATTCCTCTACGCAACGAAACACTTGAGGAATCAAAGCAAACGCAATTGACCGCTAATAACCAAGAAGCATCCAAAAACACAGAAGTTGAAAAGCACGTTCACCGAACAGATCAAAATAACAACAATCCTCTTTGGAATATGTATTTTGATGGGTCATGCACTATAAATAATGCTGGTGTGGGTGTCTGGATTAATAACACAGAAAACAACTACACTGAATGCATTTCATGCAAATTAAACTTTCAGTGTTCAAATAACATAGCAGAATATGAATCCCTTCTCTTAGGCTTGCATCTCTTGAAGAAGTTAGGAGCCAGAAGAATTAACGTGTATGGGGATTCTGAGTTAATCATTAGGCAAGTCAATGGGGAGTATAATGCAAATCATCCCAGACTTAAAGCCTATCGGAATGATGTCATGGACCTTTTGAAAACATTTGAGGAGGCCAGCCTGAGTTTCATCCCAAGGAAAAGAAACATTGCGGCCCACAATTTAGCTTTTGCTGCCAGGACGTGTCTAACGCCATATGAGACTGGAGACAACACAACTCCGATAAAATTTAGACCAGCAGTGCTTGACAACAAAAAATATTGGCAAGTGTTTGACAATGACAAACAAATAGAAGACTTCATGCAATTCAGAAATGAATTCGAACTGCATAGTTCAGACTCAGATTATGATACAGACTGCAGCAAAGAAAACTTTCTTGGTAAAGAAGAATTGTCTCTTGAACCTTTCAATATTAACCTACTGTCTAGCAAACTCAGTAACAAAACAGAATTGAGTGCAGAATCAGAAACAAAAGAATTGGAAACTCTGCACCCTAAAGATGAAAGTTTGCCTAGGGGTCTGACCCCTTTAGAAGAGTTGTTTGATTTTAATGATGTGGAAAATAAGCCAAAACTGGAACCTGTAGAGGCGGAAGTGGAGGAATGCAATATAGGTAGTAAAGAGAAACCGAAAATGATCAAACTGTCCAAAACTTTGCCAGCTCACATTAAACTCAAATACATGGAGCTGTTCAAAGAATTTTCTAATGTTTTTGCATGGAGTTACGAAGATCTTAAATCCTATGACACTAAAATAATACAGCACAAAATCCCTCTTAAAGAAAACCAAAAACCATTCAAACCGAAACTGTGCAGAATAAACCCTGTCCAGTTTCCGTTGGTTCAGAAGGAGATCATGAAAATGTATGATGCTGGTATTATTGTCCCTATTAGATATTCTGAATGGGTATCTAATCTGGTGTCTTTTAGGAAGAAAAATGGAGAAATCAGGCTTTGTATAGACTTTAGAGACTTAAACAAAGCTTCATTAAAAGACAACTACCCTTTACCAAATATGGATCATATTTTACAAAGGGTGGTAGGGTCTAGAAGAATTTCTTTGTTGGATGGCTATTCGGGATACAATCAGATCTTGGTTTACCCTGCTGATCAATTAAAGATAGCTTTTACTACGCCCTGGGGCACCTTTATGTATGTGAAAATGCCCTTTGGTCTAATGAATGCTGGAGAAACCTTTCAAAGAGCCATGGACATAGCATTCTCGGAAGAACTAGGCTACTTCATCATTATATATCTAGATGATGTTACTGTGTTTTCAAAAACAGATGAAGAGCACTTAGAACATTTAAGAAAATTTCTCGAGAAATGCAGAAAGTTTGGGATATCTTTAAACCCTAAGAAGACACTATTTGGTCTCCAAGAGGGTAAAATTCTTGGGCACATTATTTCAGAAGAGGGTATAAAGATAAATCCAAAGAGGATCGAGGCCATATTGCAAATCTCTCATCCTCGAAACATCAAAGAGTTGCAATCTTTCATTGGGAAGATTAACTTTTTGAGAAGGTCCATCCCCAACTTGGTTGAGCTCCTTAGGAATATCACAAACATGTTAAAGAAGGAGCAAGGAGTAAGATGGACCTTGGAAGCAAAGACATCCTTCGAACTGGTGAAACAAGCATTAACCAAAACACCGGTTCTGATAAGTCCTGATTTTTCAAAAGATTTTTATATCTTCTCTTTTGCATCAGAACATACCATAGTGGCTGTCCTTTTACAGAAAAATCCACAAGGACAAGAGAAGCCTATTGCATTCTTTAGAAAGGCATTTAGGGCTGCCCCTTTGAAGTATAACATTATGGAAAAGCAAGCTTTTCCTTTGGTTAAGGCTTTAAAAGACTTCAGGGTATACATCCTTCACTTACACATCATCACCTTTGTCCCAAATTTAGTTGTTAAAGACATTCTAACCCAGGATCCAGATGGTAAGAGAGGTAAGTGGATTGTTGTTATTCTTGAATATGATTTAGAAATAAAACCCACTAAGCTCATCAAAGGCCAAGGTCTAGCTAGATTAATGGCCGAATCAAATTGTGAAGTTCTTGCTATTAACATGATTAATGCTTTGGATAACCAAGAAGGATTCTCAACTCCCATTATTGAAGACCATTTTATGAATTCTCCTTGGTATGCTGATATTATTTATGTTTTGCTTAATCTGAATACACCTCCTGGTTTATCAAAAACAAAGGCAAGGTTCCTAAAATTGAAAGCTGTAAATTATTGCATTATTGATAAATGTATGTATTGGAAAAATGCAAGTGGTCTATTGCTTAAATTTTTTCCTGAGTTTGATGCAGAGAAGGTTAAACAAGAGTTCCATGAAGGAGAGTGTGGAGGTCATTTGTACTGTAAGTCAACAGCCAACAAGATCTTGAGGGCTGGTTTCTATTGGCATACTCTTTTTCATGATGCGCACAAAGTAACCACTACTTGCCATAAATTCCAACTGTTCGAAGGCAAGAGAAAATTGTTACCCCTTCCTCTGCATCCAATCACTGTTGAAGCTCCTTTTCAACAGTGGGGTCTTGACTTCATAGGAGAAATCCATCCACCATCTTCTGCCCAGCATAGATGGATTCTCACTGCCACAGACTATTTCACTAAGTGGATAGAAGCCATCCCTTGTAGGCAGGCCAATGATTTAGTTATCATAAAATTCATGGAGACTAACATTCTCTCCAGATTTGGCTATCCTACCAAGATCATCACTGATAATGTAGCAGAATTTGGATCTAAGAGAATGGTTGAATTCTATCACAAATATCATATAACATTGGGGCATTCCACAGCCTATTACCCCCAAGGTAATGGAATTGCGGAATCTTCCAAAAAAATCTTAGTGAACATAATCGAGAAACTGTTGGAGGATAACAAAAAGTCTTGGCACACAAAGCTGATTCATGAACTTTGGGCTGACAGATTAACTTTGAAGAAATCTATTGGTATGTCACCCTTTCAGCTTGTCTATGGTGCAGATGCAATTTTTCCAAACGGCCTTGGTGTACCAGTGATGAATTTGATTCAAGAGTTGCAGAATGAAGATAATAACATGACCAGAAGAATAAATCATACCATTCATCTTCAACAAACCAGAGAGGAAGTGTATAACAAAGCATTGTAGAAACAGGACAGCATAAAAAATCTCTTTGACCAAAGAACAAAGGCCAGCAATTGCAAGATTGGGGACAAAGTTTTAAAGTGGGACTCAAGAAGGGAAGAAAAGGGTAAGCATGGAAAATTTGATAACTTATGGCTTGGCCCTTACTCTATTCATTCAGTTGCTGGTAATAATGTATTTTTCCTACAAAAACTGGATGGAACAGAATTGTTTGGGGGTCCTGTTAATGGCAGGATGCTTAAGCATTACTTCTCTTGATCCATTTCATGTTTTAAAGCCTTTTACCTTTTCCATTGTGAATAGTCCATCCACCATTGCGTTCAAAGTTATGAAAGGTCAAAAATACAAAAACAAAAGAAAAATGAAAAGAGGGCAGAAATCAAAATAAGAAAGGCAAAGCCCCATGCCAAAAAGAGAAATAAATCTGAAAGTGTGCAAGCTCAAATGCCACTCCTCAAAACACACTTCTAGTTAGTCAAACTGCCTAATCTTGATTAATTATCTTTAAATTTTCTACTGATAGGATAGTGAATTCGATTTTCCAAACTGTTCAATCTTGGCTTATCAGTAGATAGATTAGGATAGAAATGAAGGTTCAAACAAACTCAAAATCTGAACCAAAGTTTCCAAAGAGAGATGACTCAAAACTATTTTATTTTCTGAGTCATAAAAGAGAAAAACTAGTTCTAATTTTCCCAAAATCTGAATCAGATATCAAGGAAGAGACAACTCAAACAAAAGCAAAAACATAGCTGTGAAGAAAAGAGAAGGCCATGATGAGAAACTTTCAGATCTTAACCCTTCCATTTTGATTTTTAATTTTCTGCAAATAATAATCTATGTGTAGCTTGTTTTTATGCCATAGATCAAAGCAAGTTAAACAGCTTAATCTTAACTTGACTGTTTTTAAATTTCTGTCTTAGAATTTAGAGAATGAAAGTCTATTGGACAGTTTAATCCCAACAGACAGTAGATTAGGTAGAGAAGGATCTGAGCTCAACTGATTAATCTGAGTTCAGGGAGAAATAAGGAGTAGAATTAGATTAGTTTTTATGCTTTCAAAAGAATAAAATGTTGTAAAAATATTTTTCCAATCCAAGTGCACTTTGATGAAGAAAAAATGTTAGATCAGTAGGATTGGGTAGGTAGAAATTTGTATTGATGAAGTCCATTTATCTTTCATGACTGATGTTATTTTTCAGAGGCAGAGCAAGAGAAATCTAATGGATGAGGCACCTGGTCAGCATCCCAGAGAGAACAATGGATGAGGCAACTAATCAGCCTCCCAGAAATCAAGTCTGAATTCTTGATGCCTTCAAGAAGGCACCATCCCCAAGTGGAGCCACTGTTAGCCACCTATAATATTTTGTTATACCAAAAGGTGGCTAAATATTTTTGGAGCCTCCAAGGAACAATTTTATCACTAAAAATTGTTGGCTCTTGAAGTATCTCTAAGGCCTCATGCCTCTATCCAGATCCCTTATTGTTGTTTACATCCCAAAAGCCTCTGAAATCCTTTAAAAATCCCAAGTTAAATACTGCTGCAGAACCCCTTGGTCCCCTTCCTTTTCTTCCTCACTAACCTCATTTTCTATTCTCCATTTCCATGAAAAACCCACAATTTCATGTTTCTCCCTTTCCATTTCATTAAAATCCCTTTTATAAGGTTAAAAACCCACTTTTTAACCTTACCGAAACCTTCATTTCCTTCAAAAACCCTTCAAAAACCATGAAAATACATGTTTTTATGTACAGAACTTAAGCCCCTCGAGCTTAAGCCCTTAGCCCCTTTTCTTCCATACGCCCACACCCTGGAACCAAGTTTTAACCCTTTGGTGCTTATCGCAAAGCGCAGATCGCAGAATTTCCAAATTGTTATTTTCTAAACTGATGCATCGCAAATATTTGCGCTGCGATCCATTGCAGATCGCAGATTGCAATTTTCAATTTTCCTCCAAAGAGCATCGCAAATATTTGCACTGCGATCCATCGCAGATCGCAGATCGTAATTTTCACTTTTTCTCCAAAGAGCATCGCAAATATTTGCGCTACGATCCATCACAGATCGCAGATCGCAATTTTCACTTTTCCTCCAAAGAGCATCGCAAATATTTGCGATGCGATCCATCGCAGTTTCCGCCCATCGCATAATCGCAATATCGCATTTTCTCTCCGTCACATAATCCGCCATCGCGTTTTCCACTTTTGCGATCGGTCCCGCCCGGCCCACCGTACGATCCCCTCGCCGCTCATATAAAATGCGCCTTTTTCCTTTGTAAAATTAAAAAAACATCATGTTGTATTGATTACAAAGGTTTTTCCGCTGCCTTCTCCTGACCGTCGATCTTGCGCGATCGACAGCTTAGATTTTATCTTTTTTCACCATTCTATGATTTCCCCAATTAATCCTGATCGTTGGACGATGCCATCCAATGGCCCTGTTTCCTCTGCACATCCTCCAATGCAGTTTAACCTATAAACGCAGGATTTCATAATTTTTGTTTGTATTTTGTAGGGTTTAACGTTTTTCGCTATATTCAGATGAAATTTGAAAGATGAGGGTGATGACCCTCCCTCCTTCGATTTATCAAAGGAAATCATTTTGTAGGTGTCAAATTCACATTTTCATCAGTGTTTCAAGAGGCATTGATGCCGTATAACCCTGCGCAGCCCTGTGTAACAGCGAAGCACCAAGAATCCGGCAAAGTCAAAGAGTATCAGCTGTAGAAGACCAGAAATTTTCCAGCACAGAGAATTGAAGACAGTTTTATGGGGATTAAGGCTAAGACTGTTATCAAAAGCCTAATCCCCCAATCTAAAACACAGTCTGCAGAATACCTAAAGTGTTTTAGTGACAACAAACCCTCCACCGCCACAAAAGGGAGGCGAATTGATTCCTCCCAACGACTAAACGCCACCTGTTGCCTCAAACCTTTCAAACCAGGGCCGAAGTTATTGCAAAGGAATATGTTTTGCCTCAACGCAACCGAGAAGTTACTTCTGCAAGGAACTTAATGCGAGAAATATTTGCAGAGTTATTTCAACCTCACGCCAAACCTCAAAGGTCAACAAATTCTTTCCAGCAGACCTAATAGTTAATGTAAAATATTTAATACAGAGAACCACCTGTAAACTTCTTCATCGAGACCCTCAAAGGGCCAAGAAGTCTTGAATTTGTATTAATTACTTTAGCAGATCTTTTATCAGATCTCACCTCCTCATTATTCTATAAATACTTCTGTAGAAGATGAGAAATTGTTGGTTGAGTTGCTTACAGAGCTTTGAAATACATTTGAGCCTAAACTCCTGATTTTAAATAGTGTTCACTGGCCCTTGGAGCTCTACTTGTGATAGATTAGTTAGGCTGAATAGTGAAGATGATTGCTGAACTGAAACATTGGACTTGAAGACTATAACCGGTTTGACATCAATATAAAAGTTGTTTCTTGGGATCCTGGTCTATGTCATTGGTGAAGTGCATCTCTCTTTGTTATTGTTTTCCTTATATGTATGCCATATTGTTCATATTCTACTGTAAAGAAAAATTTAAACAGGGTTAGGATCAGCTGTATATCAGTAACCTTCTCTGGCTGAGAAATCTTTATCTTAATGTTTTCCTCAAGTTTGTTTATTTAAGAATGATTCAATACTGTTTAAACAGTTAGGAATGTTGGCGTTCCCTCGTCCTTCTGTTTACATAAACATTGTTCTTGAATGTGATTTCCATTATTTGCTATTAAAGTTAGACTAGAGAAGATATGGTTTGCCCTGATTCCTAGGTTCTTTTCTCCAAAGGCAGATTTTGAAAGTTTCCCTTGGTGTTGACTGAAAGCAGACTAGGTTTAAAAGTACTTTATCTGATCTTAAGTCACACTTTGTTTCTCTTATGTGTTTTCATACTTTCTGAAGGTAATTATGCGGATTACTGGATTGTTTGTCAATTACGCTGCTTTAATAGAACTTGCACAAGAAGTTTATGGTTAGCCCTGTCCTTGGTTGGTTTTAAACAGTTACTTAAGAGGCTTTTCTTGTTTGGACTGACTATAAATCCTCTGAGAAATTATTATCAGTTTCCACCCCTCCAACACTTTATTGTTTCCATCTCATCACTCTAATCTCAATAATATTGTGGTATAGATGACTTGCCCCTTGGATCACTCTTGATGTTGTTGTTCAATTAAAGCCTTGTTATGACTCCATAGCCCAATAGATTAAAAACCAGCATTATATCTATCTCTTAGCCATAGCTGTTCTTCCCTCTTGCAACTTCTCACCTTTGAAACTCTTTGCATTCAGGACTTTTCACCTCGAACAGTAATCATGCTCAACCATCCAAAACAAAACAAAACCCTTGGACTTTATAACTAGCCTAATATCATTACCTCAAACTTCAAAGACAATATCCATCTTTGTACATATTGGAGAGATCCTTCTCCGGATTCAGGAGGGCTAGATCCTAGGATCCCAAAGTTGGTTGAAACGATGTTGTTTTTGTAATTGGACTCTGCCAATCTTGCTAATTAATTACAAAACCCTAACAGAAAGATCAGGTATTCAAGTTTGAATTTCATCCAAGACACATTGTTTTTTGTCGTAAATTATTTCTTCTCTTTTCCCGAGAATGTCAAGAAGGCTTTGAAAAGTATATTGTATTTGAGAAAAGATCCTCGACCTGCATTTGAATCTTTCCTTTTGAAGATTTTAAATACCAAAGATTTGCATGCCTTTGAGCTTGATCAAGACCTTTCTTCTGAATCTTGTGATGACTGTCTTCAAATTGATGAGCCTCATGAGACCAAGATTGATTATGTAGCATTTTTACATACCCCTATACCTTGTAAAATTCTAGATCGATACAAGCCTTTGATTTTACCTCCTATATCCCATGCTTTCCCTAAAAATCATGACCTATATCTACCAATATTTGATGGTGAACGCGACAACGTCACTGCTGAGAGACATGTTTTGAATTTTGAGTCTTTTCTTGACCTTTTTGAAGTTGATTAAGAGCATGTTAGTATTAGGATTTTTGCTCTTTCTTTGCAAGGCAAGGTCAAGAGTTGGTTCAAAGCCCTCCCTGATGCGAGCCTCTCATATTTTCAGCAGTTCGTCAAAGTTTTCCTCGACAGGTGGGTGGTTAGACATAACCCTTTCTTGATTATAGAAGAATATAACCAGCTGAAAAGACAGCCAGGGGAGACAATACAACAGTTTTCTGCCAGATTTAAAAAAGTATATTTTTCGATGCCAGTTGATATAAGACCTCCTCCTAGATCTGCTCTCTTGCACTACCTGGGTGCCTTTGATCTGGAAATGAAGTTTCAGCTGAGAGAAAGGAATCTTGCAACACTTGAAGAGATGCAGAATAGTGCAGTAGATGTAGAGGCTCATTTGCAGATCCGAAGGGCAAGGTTGAAGGAAGAAGAGATGAAAAACATGGATCCAGAGAAATCAACATCTCTAGAGGTAAAGCTTGACATGTTGGTAAGTGCAGTGGAAGAGATTATGCAAAATATCACCACAAGGAATGAGTATAATGTTCAAGCCCATGGCTCGTTGATTGAAGAAGAACAAGTTGCTGATCCAAAACATTTTGTTTCTTATCCCAGTCATCATAGATCTGATAATGATTGTTTTGTAGATCATCTTCGAGAAGAGAGATCTGTTGATATGACATGTATGCTTGATGATGTGTTTTATACTGATGATTTTCCTCAGTTTGATCAGTATGATGATGATTATATTCTCCAAACATAAGCTAATATTGCAGACAAATCAGTAGCTAGTTTGTGGAAGGAGGAAGTTCACTTTTAGCAGCTCGAGTACAGTGATCAACCGATGCATATTAGCTATGACAGTGACGAGGAAAGTGAAACAAATTTTGAAGTAAGTGAAAGATCTTTAAATTTTTGTTTTGATTCGTTTCAATTCATCAGAGATAACTTCCATGCAATTAGAAATCAACTGTCAACAAGTCTTGATTTGGACCATCTTGAGGGCAATAAAAACCTTGTTCAAGATTTCCCATATCCAGATTTGCAGCCCCCGAATGCCATTGATTTTCAAGTTGCATATGAAGACATGGAAGCTGGCACATATGATCAAATGATACAATATGACTCCGTACCATTTTTTTTTTAATCATTTCAGTTTTTGAAGAGTAAATTGCATAGTAAATCTTCAAAGGAGCAGCTTGTAGAAAATCATGTAATCTCATCGGAACCAATAGAAAATGGGTTGCAGTAGTCTTTTCAGTCTTTTCAAGTTTTTCATGATCCAATAGCTGATGTGTTGGATGATGTCTACAACAAAGTCTTTCTCCATTGACTATATGTAAGCTTGAAACGTGTACTGATACATACTTGATCTGGCAGCCAGTCTCTTTGTCATTTTTAGCAGGAGTCTCATCACAAAGCTCAAAACAAAGTTTGCATTCATGGTATGAGGAGAAGAAAAGTAATACATTGGATGAGCTAAGTCCCAGTGTGCATGAACTTCAAGATCCTTATGCAGTGTTTTTGGAGGCAGATAGAGAATCCATAGTATTCAACGGATCTGTTCACAAGTTTTCATGGGAGTTGCCTTTCAGTATTTATCTCTTTTTGTTCATAAGTGAGCACTTGTGGAGAATTCAAACAGCAGCTGGAATACTTACTTGGTTTCATTGGTTGTTTCATTTCACTTGATCAGGTGATGAATGAAACTGTTAGAGTAGGTTGTATTGAATAAGCTTCATATTGAGCATATTTTCCAGTTTGTCGGTTGTGTTTAAGCATTGAGTCAATTTTTAGTTGAGTGAGTGTCAATTTGTGTCGTCAAGTCATCGGTTTTCAGTCATGCATTTCAGCTTGAGTTTTTGACTCCATTGCCCAATGGATGAAGGCACTGTCTACTTTCCAAAGATTTGTAGTTCTTGGCACCTCCAAGGAGCTACCATCCCCATTGGAGCCAATTTTATTGTCAGCCTTTGCAGCCTTCCTCCAGTGATCAAACTTTCTCTTACAAAGTGATTTTAAGATGTCAAGGTCAAATTTTGTCATTTCAGTGGGTCTTAAAGTAAAATTTGGTCACTAGGTATTAGGTCTAGGGTTTTATTTTCACTCTTCTCAAAGTTGTCCAAATGTCGGTCCATGTCACCATTCAATTGAGTGTACCATCATTTAGAGGTTTTTCATCATCATGTCAAGTTCCAAAGGGTCATTTTACACCTTGTTCATGCTTCAGTTGTGCCTAGGTAAGGTTCATTTTCCTCTCCTAGGGTTTTGGAGGTAATTTCTCTTGGATGGTCAAATCATCAACAAAAATTGTATCTTGATGTTCATACACCTTCCCTTATCCTTAATTTACCTTATTAAACACTTCCCATCACTGAGATCCCCCAAATTCCTCATTTTTGCACAAACCCTAGTTTCTTGCTATAACTTGGCAATTTTCTAGGCTAGGCCTGTGTTTTTCCATTTTGGACCCCTTCCCCTCATTCAATCTTTGAAATTCCACTTTCCCCTACTTCCTAAAATCCCTCCCTACTTCCTAAAATTTTCTCAAGAATTTAGAAGCCCCTTATCCCCTTCATTTCGCTTCATTTCGACAAATCCCTTGTTCCACACATCGAGATAGGTTTTACTCCAATAATGTTTCTGAGCAAGAAAATATGAATTTGGAAAAATTGAGAGCTTTTTTTGTCCAAAATAGGCCAAGGAAGAAAAACCTCCTTCAATTTTTACACAAGTGTCATGGTTTTAGAGAAATTTCAAAAATACCGTTGCCTCTGGAGAATTGATGCACCTCTGAAGTGACCTTGGGAAAATTAAGATTTCTCCTCACTTTTTTGGCCAAATGACCTACTTGATGATTCAAATGATAACTAGACACAAATATATTTCCAATTATCTATCATGAGCTCAATTTTGAGTTGAGGAAGACCTTCAAAAGTTGACTTCAACAGCACTCTGCCTTGAGGCAGCCTCATTTTTTTCATTTTGACCAGTCTTGGGAGATTTGATTTTTGACAGGGAAAATGAACTCAAAATTGAACAATTATAGTTGAGTTGTAAATTATACTCAATGAGCTTTCCAAAAAGCTATCCCACGCCCAATTTGGACACTGGAAAGGCCTCCAAAATCCTCCTGCAAAAGGGTGCTACGCATTGGGTTTGTGGTGCGGCGCATAGAGCTGCAAGCCCAATTTCACCATAAAATTCTCCAAATTTTCCAAATGTGCTCAAATCTGTGGTGTGCAAGTAATTTAAGAGTTTTTTCCATTTCAAGTGAAAGGTTTTTCTCTGAATTTATGGTGGTTTAGTGTGCGAAAGCTCATCATTCAGTCCAAAAGCACAAAGGAGACAAAACAGAGTTTAAAGTGAAATGTCAAGTTTTACAAATATTACAAAGTGGGTTTTCAAAAAAACAAAAATTGAAACCTTTGGCATAAGAGATATTTTCATTTTTCAAATTTTCATTTGCATGCCAAAATAAGTGGTGTGAGGAGTGAAGGAAGAATCTTGGAGGTAAAACTGGGCAAAGTTGGGTGCGTGGCGCATTGGGTAGCCAGCGTGATGCACCGGAGGAGTGCGGCGCATTGGGCCTACCTCCACAATGTAAAAAATACACTGGCACGATGCATAAGAAGGGCGCGGCACATTGGGCTGACCACGCGACGCACATGGAAGAAAGCAAATTTTTTGCTATTTTTTCCAAATTCTCAAAACTAAATCGGTCAATATTTATCCAAGCAGGTCCATGCAATCATTCCATTGCCATGAATATGTATTTGGTGTTGTTTGTGAGGAATTTAACACAAAAACCAAACCCTATTATCTTGTTTGAGGATTTTCTTCCTTTAGGGTTTTGAAATTGTTTTTTGTGCCAAATATTCCCATTTCCCCACCTAGTTTTTCCCCTCCTCATTGTTTGTATCCTCACAACAGCCCTTTTCACTGTTTATCATATATCCATAGTTACTCATTCCTACCCATTCCCATTCCCTGCCCATCCCAATTGTGAAATTTCTCCAAACTTAAGTGGCTCTCCTAAATCACAGATTTCAAATGGCAAGTTGCACTTGATAAAAGCTCATTATTCCTACTACCCTATTCCTCCATATTCCCTCCCATATTACCTCATATTTGGAAATAAATCAAAGACACCAAATTCTCATTTTCATTCAAGACAACAAATACCTTGCAAATTCTCATGGAGACGAATACTTCTTGTGACCAAGACAGTGACTCTACAACTGAATTGCATGCACCAAGAAGACATTAAAGCATCAGAAAAGGCATGATAGACTCCAAATTTTGGCTGAAGCTTCCTTAGATCAGCATAGTGCTTGATGGTGGACATTCAACCCAAATTTCAAGAAATTTTGGAAACTTTTTGTCAATTTTGAATTTTTTGGGCATAACACAGATTTTTCCACCCGACGCGTAGCGCCACTTGGCGCGCGCTTATAATTGGCAGCTCTTCTGGAGGAAAAAATTGCATTTTTGGATTTTTCATCAAAATTTATGCATGCCTATGGATTACCTAAGGATTTCATCAAGTTTTGGGTTGCCTAAAGGGACAAAAACACCCTAAAAATGGCCTTTCTGCCACCTTTTGCACACACAGGAAACAGTGTTGGGATATTTGATTTTTGGAGGGGTAAATGGAAACCAAATCTAGAAATTCCACTTGGGTTGGAAAGTAGACAGGTAGGGCTTTCCAACGAGCTATCCTACACTCAATTGGGACTTCAGGAAGGCCCTCAAAATCAGCCTCAAACTTGTGCTACGCATAGAGATTTCATGCACGACGCATAGGGAAATTTGGCCTATTTTTCACTTAGCAGCTCAGAATTTCGCCTAGTTTTGGCTAGTTTGACTTTTTCATGTAACTCTTGATGTACCTTGATGTAATTTCATGAATATGATGTGATTTTGGCACATTTTTACTCATCCAAGTAGATTCATTCACCAAAAAGTGAAATGTAAGTGAATGAATCAGTTTCCTATCATATAGAGGCAAGTTGTTTCATTGCCTATTTTCCAATTTCTAGTTTAGATATGGTTGAAACAGCTCCTAAAATAGTGAGCTCGACCCCTATAGGCATGGGAATGAGTTATTCTTGTCTATATCATGTAGTTCTTCAGTTATTTTCAGAGGTTGGACACTTGAGATTGCTTGGCACTTCATTGTACATTTCATCTCTGTAATTTTGGCAAAGGAATAGACCAAGGTTTGCAGCACTCTTGGGGATCCATGTGGCTCTGTGTTTTGATGGTGTTTTTCTCCATGTGATTGTAAGTTCACTGATGTTTATGTGTATCATTTACCTTCTCCTTTCTTCTTAAATTAAAAAAATGAGTGATAAAGGTGGAATTCATTAGATTTCTTTGCTCTGCCTTGAGTTTTGTTTCATTTTCCATGTTTTCATCTGTTTGAAGAGGATTCTTGAAAGCATATTCCCCTCTTCATCTCCTCACCAGTATGAACTATCCATTTATTCAATCCAAAGCATCAAAAAAATTTCCTTCCTCGCCCCATTCAGAACTCTGCGAAAACTAGGCCTCATCCCCGAACCCAAAACTGCCTTTCCCTTTTTTTCCAACAAAACCCCTCAAAATCAAATCAAAATCCTTTACTTATATACCTAGCCTAAAATTAGCCTTTATTTAAAGTCATCTCAAGCCTTATTGATTATATTTGCTGAGATTGACCTGAAGAGAGCCCTCTCCTGTTCTGGTAGGGCTAGCTACCAGACTGAGCGTGGTTTGATGTTACCCTGAACTCTACCTTTTTTAGCCTGAGGTAGATTTAGGAAATAACAATTGTCACCCCTTTTAAATTTTCATTGAAATTTCTTTGTCCCTTTTTTGTTTTAGGTGAACGGATGATGAATTTAGCCTTTTGCTGCCTCCTTCGTACTTTTCAACTCAACCATTTGTCTCCTCTTACTAATCATTTGGCATGATAAAATCACTCTTTGACAAGGATTATGAAATTTCAAAACCATTTTTATTACCTTCTCTGACCACTTTTGTTCTGCAGGTGTCTGAGTTTATGATTTGAAACTTTTCCATGGACACTTTTCACCTCCTTGTTCTGTATATGTTGTTTTGAGTGTTAAGGCTTATTTTCCTTGGGTGATCCATGTTCATAAACCTTTTTACTTTAGCAGGTGTTATGAAACCCTAAAGTGACCTTTCCTTATGATCCTTGAAAATGTTGTAATAACTTTGATAACTTTTAGCCATACACACAGTGTTAGTACCTTCAAAACCTTTCATTTACCTAGAACTCACGCCATGTTTTCTATTCTTTAACCACTGAATGAAAATGGTTGAGATGAGATCTTGATCTTCTTTTTTGTGTCTTGCTGCATTGGGATTTTTTTGGCATACCATTGACCCAATTAGGCTTAAAAAACCTTGATTCTCTTTTAGAATTAGTGCTCCTTGATTTCCTTTAGAGACTTATCAGTTACCCTGTCAATTTCCTTTGTTGATTCACTTAATGACATTCTTGTTGAAATATCAATCACAGTTACTTTTTTCACGACTCTGAAATTGACGAAATAGCCTTCTTTGGAGATCTCTTTCTCTTTCTTAGGAAATCATGTGTTGCTCTTATTTTTCATTAGAACTAGAACTAGTATGAGAAGAAAAAAGGTTAAAATACCAATGAAGATCCTATAACCTAGGGAAAACCTAATAATCTAGTGGTAGGGTTTTAACTTGGTCCTTGATTGAGATTACGCTTGGTATCTTGATAGTGTAAAAACAAATATTTTTGACCAATGGGTGTATTTGATCATATAGAAATGGAGGTAATTGATCTATCTAATGATCTCATAAAGGTATTTCTGAGACCATCAAGGTTTGAGGACCTTGATGAACACGGGGAATGATAGGTTGTTTGCTGATCCCAGATGGCAAGTGAGGGGTGAGGCAAGGCAAAACAGAGTACTGAGGTCATGGGTGCAAAAATAGGATAAATATGAGTGGCATGAGCCCATGAGGGGTACTCTAAGAGTGGTAAGCTAACCATGACATGATAGAATAGTGAAATAGTGAAAAATTTATCCTAAGGATAATGAAGACAGTGAGATTTCTAAAACTCACGATATTCATGAATCTTGTTTTTAGAAATCTAGGACTAAAATTTAGTCATATTCAGATAGTAAAAATTACTAATGACTAACAAAACACAACTAAAAAAATAAAAATAGAGATCGGAGAAGTCTACAATCAGAAATATAACAACTATACGGAAGGAACACAACTAAAAAAATCAAAATAGAGATCACAGAAGTCTGAAATTAGAAATATCACATCTATATGGAAGGAACACAACTAAAGAAATCAAAATAGATATTGCAGAAGTCTGAAATCAGAAATATCACACCTATACAGAAGGAACGAAACTAAAAAAATCAAAATAGAGATCGAAGAAGTCTGAAATCAGAAATATCACACCTATAGGGAAGGAACACAACTAAAAAAAATCAAAATAGAGATCGCAAAAGTCTGAAATTACAAATATCACACCTATATGTAATGAACACAACTAAAAAAATCAGAATAGAGATCACAAAAGCATGAAATCAAAAATATCACACCTATATGGAAGGAACACAACTAAAAAAATGAAAATAGAGATCACAAAAGTCTGAAATTAGAAATATTACACCTATATGGAAGGAACACAACTAAAAATATCAAAATAGAGATCGCAAAAGTCTAAAATAAAATATATCACATCTATACGAAAGGAACACAACTAAAAAAATCAAAATAAAGATTGCAGAAGTCTGAAATCAGAAATATCACACCTATGCGGAAGGAACACAACTAAAAAAATCAAAAAATAGATCGCAGAAGTCTAAAATCAGAAATATCAGACCTATATGGAAGGAACACAACTAAAAAAATCAAAATAGATATCGAAAAAGTCTGAAATTAGAAATATAACACCTATATGGAAGGAACACAACTAAAAAAATCAAAATAGAGATCGTAGACATCTGAAATCAGAAATTTTCTAGGGAGCAATGATTTCCTTTTATATGTCTTTTTCCACAATTGGTGTTGCAACCCTTCCTTTCTCTTCAGTTGTAGCATAATATCCTTGCAATTTTTCCTTCGTTAGTTTTTTTTTTTGGTGGCAGAGACTTCATTTTCTACTTCCTCCATCTTTTTTAGTTCTTTCCATTCAATAAGTTCATTTTCTTCTTCAATTGCCCCTACTTGTTCTTTTTTTTCAACAGGGGTTACTTCTTTCTCAATATGTATTGCCATAGGCACATTTTCTTTGACCGACAATGTGACACACATTTCTTCTTCAATCTATGCTACAATGGGTACATCTTCTAAATCTTTTTGTGTTGTAGTATGTATCTCTTCTTCTTCTCCCATCCCTACAAGTTATTGTGTAGTAGCATGGGTTGTTGCCTCTTCAACAATAGCCAGTTTCGACTCCTTATTTTTTATGTACCTTGTTATATTATTTTTTTGGTACATCCATATGTGCATGTCTCTTGCTCATTCTACTTAGTCTCATTTTTGGAGGTAAACTTATAGAGATCACTAGATAACTTTCATGGCCTACCATAACTTCTTCTTCCTATAACTACAACTCAAAAAATGTTGCTACATTGATTATTGTAGGAAATATGTCAATTTTTGTAGCGACTACAACTTCTGGTAGAGATGTAACAACTACAACTTCTAGTGGAGTTGCAAGAATTACTACTTTTATTGGTGGTTATTTGACTTCCATCCTTGCTTCTCACATAACATCATTACAGGTTTGGCCACCTCTCTGGAATACAAGCTCCACTAGTAATTTGATTAAGAATTGATGTGAAAGGGTGTCCTTTAGTTCACTATAATTATAAACACTAGTGATCATTTATTGAAATGTATTCTAGAGGATGGAGGGCACGTCGACTAGTAGTCGATGCCTAAGGTTGTCCAATAACCTTAAGTGGTTTTAATAGACAACCCTGTGACTTTACTTACATGTAAAATATCTTTATACGATGAGATCTACCTCGCCCTAGGGTGCTAGCATATACTTTCTATCAAATCCACTCCCTTTATTCAGTAAACCATCTCTTGGATTGAGAAATTTCTCCATCAATTTTGGCTTTGGATTTTTCCTGAAATACCATTTTTCTTTGAATTGTGGCAACCCAAAAATTGTTACTATGGTGCCTTCATCCTCAGGGATCACTATTTCCCTACCGTTGATGTTTCATGTTGGAAACTGAGTGGAAATTTAAGGGAAATGACATCATCATACCCTTGTAATCACTCGATATAGCCAATTTATCATACAACCTAAAAAATTACCTAAATATTATCATTAGGCATATACCAAGAGGGTATTTGTGAATTCTCTCTGATTTGATGAACCTCCCATCTTTCATACATATATTTTCATATATTCTACTAGTTGCAAGTTTGAATGATCAATTCATTAGCTACATGGGATATTTTTCCTAGAGATACTTGTTGAGACAAGTGAGGGTGCCTTACAACTAAGTGAAAATTCCTCCTACAATCCAAATTGAATATTTTCAATATCCAACTTGTCCACTTGCCTTTAAAGCATGAAAGTTTTATCTCCTTCCTCTAGTGATATTGTTTGGATATATGTATCTCTAAGTGCTCTGCCCAATTTCCCATAGTGATGTTCTCTGACAGGAAATACCCCTTATCCATGAGTTTCCATCATCACTTTCCATCTGCCTTCCTTGAATTTTTCCCACACACCTAGAAGGTCTATCTGAATAGCCTTATCCTTTCTTAAATTTGAATTTGTCTAAGTGGTTTCTTTTGTCAATTCAAGTATATCGTTTTCTATTTGGATAAGCTCTTCTTTGTATGCATTTTATGTGTCTCTCCCTAAACCATTAGCTTTTCCTTAGGAACATGATCTTCATTTTCCCTTGTTTCAAGGAGACACATTTCCTAAGAAAGGAAGTCAAACCCTACAAACGATTGATTTCCCCTTAGTTTGGCCTCTAGAACTCTGTCTTTTTTCTACAAATCCTTGATTTTCTTATCCAATATTTTATTCTCCCTAACAAAAAATGAAATAAAAGGAGTGTATGAAAAATTACCTACAAATTTCTTCTTATTTTAGCCATGTACATATTTCTTTGGCTTTAAATAACAAAATGGTCTGGGGAGCTGCACTTCCTTTTTATATCTATGTTTCCACACTTGGTATTGCAACCCTTCCTTCATCCTGAGTTGTAGCATAATATCCTTGCAAGTTTTCCTTTGTTGTTTCTTTTACTGTGGTAGGTGTTGGTGTCCAAGTGAATGATTTATTCAAACTCTTTCCCACATTAATTATCAATCTGGGATGCATTGGTTATTGTAAGGCTAACGTGAAAAATATATGCAGGTGAAAATTACATAGTTCTGTAATAATCATGGATTTGATAAGCTATGAAAATAAAAAAACCACTATAACAACAATGAAAGAACATCAACAATCCATTTTAAAATCGAAAATACATTCACAGAAATTAAGAATTACAAAAATTACATTAATTTTCACAACAATTTAAAGAAATACATGATGCAGTAAAAAGAAACTAAGCACACATAGAAGTTACACATCACCGGGTCAGGAGAGCGGGCCCAACTCCCGGATCAGGGTTGCGGTATAATCACAGATTCACGAAAAAGGCAGAACAATAACTTGCATTTACTTGAATTTTTTTTTTTTTATAGATCTCAATTCCCTTTGTATCCAACCCTCGATTCACAGCTTCGTTCCCCTTTCTTATACAAATGATTACAACGGTAGTTCCTAAAATCATGGAAATTATTGCCTACAATTACGCAATTGTTATGATAGAAAGAACTAGATACGAAAGATAGTAGAGGAAAGGTTCTAAAGCTATTATGTCATTGCAGTGTTGCCCAAGATAGCACTACCAGATTAGTACCTCTTCCTGGAATTGTGAATGTTTTTATCCAACCTCTGAATCTACAAAAATAGCTAAATTAGTAAACCACTTAGGTAATAACCCCTGCGACTATGCTTCATTGACTAAATACTCAAAAAATACATGACGAGGGGTTTACCTGTGCACTTTAGAACATGAATTGAATGTTAATGGTACAAATGGAGAAATGAAATAGGATATAATGGAAGGAAAAGATGTGCAGGTTTGGCTCCCAACATCTCCCCCCAACTGGTCTTTCGACATGTCCTCATGCAGCTCGTCACCTCCGCATGCCTGGGTTGGAGCGACTGTGGTTAGCATGAAACTTAGCAAGGTCATATCTCCCAGCCATATTAGTCCCTGGGGTTTATAGTAATTTTTCAGAAGAATTTCCTTCAACCAATCATTGCCCACATTGTAAGTAGGAGTATATTGATATGCTGGTAACCAAACGATGGGAAATTGGAACCTCAGACCCATCCACCAGACTGTTCAAGTGTGGATGTATGAAATATAACGTGGCAACCTCTTTAATGCTCATGCAAAGCTAGGGTCCTTGAAAGGTTCTTGGATTCTAACGGTTGAAGATGACAACATCAATATTTTATCACAGCTGTCCCAAGCCACATTTTGAAAAGTGACCACCTGTTTGGTACATAAATTGGTACACCATTTTTTTGTTGCCAACATTTGTGCTTTACGTCCCTCAATCTGTAAAAAGGTGGCATGCTTGTTATAAATGTTCACAGACTGACCATTCTCCCTTCTTAGGACAAGTGGCTTTGTGGCTGGGTTTTCTTCAAATATGTTGAAAGCCTTCTTCCACTTAACATTATTAGTGGTGTAGGAGGTAAAAGATCTCAACTGGACATCCCCCACAAATGGAACTGGATTAAATTTATGACAATCACCTAAGAAATAGTCATGCATGTATAAATCTCACATCAAATGTTGTATCAAAATGTCATGAATTCTTAGGATACGAAGAAACTATATCGGATCTTCAATTTCGTGAATAATTTCATCACGGGTGCTTTCCAGATAGAAGAAAAGGAATTTCTCATGAGGAAACAGAGCATAAATATGAGAAGAGGTTAGAAATTCATTACCTGTAGTGTCAAGGTTAACATTTATTCTTTTTTAGCCTTTAATATTCGCACCTTCTCTTCTAAACTCTCAATATTTTTCCGTTGCTTCTCCTGCTTTTTTTCTTTATCCAACTGGTCTATATACCCAATAATGGTCTGCGCAACTTGCTCGCGGAATCTCTTTAGCTCCTATCGGTGGGCCTTTAAAGTAACTGTTCATTGCTATAGATAGGATGCAACGACCTGTCGTTTCTGAATCTTAGCAGATAAAAAGAATTCTTGGGCCTAGAACATATATTCAATGGGCTCGGTCTGTGTAGCCGTAGAGGTAGTAGGAATATTCCCTATCCGTACTGTTGACGAGAGATCCTCTACCCTAGGTTATGTAGCTTTTCATTAATATTTTCTCACATTCTTCTATAAACATGATACATTCTTTCTTAAATTATGATTTTCCATCTTTAATTTCATGGCTTCCTTAAATTGAATCTGGTACCTTTCTTTGAGAGGAGTTCTTCTTTTTGCACACTGCTCTATAATTTCTTGCGTAATGAAAACTTATTCAACTTTCCCCATAGTTGGTTCAGGATTTGGTGGGTTACTATCAACAAACATGTCAACCGACTCCTCCTTCACCCTGACCTCTTTGATTTGTTCCTCCACTTGGGGAGAAATCTCTTCGTTTTCTATTTCTGGCTTAGGAATTTCTGCATACACTTGCGCAATGCCCTCGATATCCTCTCCTTGCAGTTTTATGTTGCAAGATCACCTCGTAAAGATCTAGGGGTTGTTTTTGACCCCTGCGAGTTAGCTTCTGTGAGACAAATTTCTTCTGGTGGGGTAGCATCAACCATCATTTCTTCATCTTGACCTTCCATCAACACGCGTTCTCATATCTTTGCGCTGAACTTTCCAGTTTTTTTGTCTGTGTATTAGTGAGAACTATCTCTTGAGTGAGTATACTAGCCATTGTATCCAAAATTGTTCCAAAAAACTGTAGAATTGGAGTAAAATATATTTCCTCCACTGAACGTCAAGGGGAAAAAATTTTCTTTGCCCCTTTTGGTAAGGTTGCAAGAAACGAGGAATGAGGAACATTCTCTTCAATTTCCATCCTGACCATGCTTGTTGCCTCAGGTTATTTTTCTTCACCTTATTTTTTTTCTAATTAGAGCAAGCTTCCTTCTATATTATTTGCTTATCCATTAGTCATCACTATTTCTTGTGGAGCAGTGTCAACCACAGGACTTATTTCTTCTATGATTTCATGGCTCTTCTGAGCTAGTGGCATTAGTTCTTGTGTAGCACCACTGCTTGCTTCAGACTCCAAATTTTCTTGGAAAGGTGGTGTTGGTTCTTATCTGACAACACCACTTACCAATCCCCTGATTAGTGACAATCCTCTTTGTGCATTGTCAGTCGATGTTGATTCTTGTGTAACAACATCGAATTCATCCTTCATCTCCACTTCTTTTGTCCCAAATGAACCCACACACAATGCTGGTTCTTGTGTGACATCATTGACTATATTTTATTCTGTGTCCATTATTTCTTCCCCTACTGAACCAATGGGTGATGCTGGTTCTTGTGTGGCAGCATTGACTTTTGCCTCCTCTACCTCCATTTGTTATGCTTCATCCTCCTCCCTTGTAGATATTGCGGCCTCAAGTTCTTCCTCTGATAATTCAACAAATTGTGACCAAGGCACAAACATTTGAGCCACTTCATGCATTACCAATAACCAGACCAACCCATGATTTGTAAGGACTACTAATACCTATTGGGTGGGAAAATTGTACCATTAGTTGAAGACTTTTCCATAGGAAGAAAGGCATATCCAATGGGTGAATTTGTGCTTGCCAAAATCAAAGATGAGCTAAGAGATTGAAATGGTATTTAAACAGAGTAGAGAGTTGGCCCTCATAGCTTATATATCTAATTACAAAGTATGCAACCTCACCTGATGGATATGGTAGGGATTTACGATCATATCCCCTTCCCTTCTAAACCGCTATTTCCCCAGCTTGTAAAAACAATTCTGGGAATTCTAGAAAAAGGGACTTCCGAGAAAACCATTTTTTCCTCTACTGTGGTAGTCCACTGACCACGTATATGACCTCCTCTCTGATAGAAATTTCCAAACCTTGCACCTTGGAGTGATTTTCCTCTAGGTTCAATGCGCATTCAGTTTTGATCATTTCGTCAAATCCTTGCAACCTGTCAAAGTGCACATCCAAGCCTACATCTATAAAGATTCTCCATATAGCTACATTGTTGCGAGCTAGTGTTGTATTCTCTGATTCATGTCACGAAACCATTCCATCCATTCTGTGATAGCTCAGTAACAACACTTTGGAACACTAGAGGACCATTGGGAGAGAGTATTGACAGGTAATTATTTCGGTGACAGTATGGTAGAAAATGAAGTGTGGTAATAGCAAAAATATGGAAGGTGATTTTTTGAAAAATGAGAAAAAGCATGGTGGATTATCATAATAATGGCGGATGATGATGATAATTATTTTTCAGAATTGGAAAGGACTATTTAACTAACAAAATGTACTTATCTCTAGTCCCAATTAATTTTAATAATTGTGCAAAATGGGGTAAGAATCATGGAATGTACTAATTGGCACAAGTTCTAATGATGACGTCGGAATATCATTATTACGATTTGATTACGTCATCATTTCAATTATAAAAACACCTCCCACCAACTAATAGATGACTTTCCACGATCATGTCAATGTCGTTTTAATGGAATATTTAATAAAATCCACAAAATTTGATTGGGGACGTAATTGACGACTTACCCTAGCAGAGTACTAGCCTCAAAGAAGTAACAACATCGGATACTTAGAAAAATTTATGGATTAACAACACCAGACACTTAGAAAATTTCCCAGAGTAACAAAAATGGAGGATTAACACCACTGAAGGATTAAATGCTCTAGACACTTAGAAATTTTTTCGGAGTAACAAAACTGAAGGAGTAACAACACCAGATGCTTGGAAAACTTTTCATAGTAACAACACTTGAGGAGTAACAACAACAAAAAATTAGAAATTTTTCTAGAGAAACAACATCGAAGGAGTAACAACACCGGATACTTAGAAATTTTTTACGAAGTAACATCATCGGTGGAGTAATAACACCAAAGGAGTAACAACACTAGACACTTAGAAAATTTTCTGGGGTATCAACATCGGAGGAGTAACAACACCAGATACTTAGAAAAATTTTCGGAGTAACAACAATGGAAGAGTAACAACACCAGACACTTGGAAATTTTTTTGAAGTAACAACATCGGAGGAATAACAGCACTGGGTACTTAGAAAATTTTCAATCTCCACAGAATTTCACACTAAAGTAGTTATTGAAAAAAAAACAATTGAGTAGTAACAATATTTTATTTATATAACTATATATATAGATTTATTTTTATTTTTTATTTTTTATTTATTTTATTTTTAATTCAAGGATGCAGAGGAGGAATTCTCTGCAATAACAACCTTCAAACCAGATTTATCAGAGATATGTTTGATGAAGTAATCCTTAGAAGCTGGGGAGTGATACAATCTTAGACGATGTTTATCCACACTGTGAAAGAAACGTGTGTATTTGCAATTGTGATAAGTCTAAAAGTTCCATTATCAAACACCGCATCAACTTCATAAGGTCCCATCCAACGAGAGAAAATATTTCCTTTAAAATCCTTAAAATGGGTATCATATAGTAACTTCCAATCTCCTCTGTGAAACATCTTATTCTTGATAAATTTATCATGCCATTTTGTTCTCTACTGTTGAATTTCAATAGTTTTCTGAACAACCATTGAACATATTTCATCCATATCATTTATTTGTTCCAATTGATGTTTCTGGGCTTCTGACAGTTCTAGTCCCACTTCAAAATTTGTTCTGAGCATGTTAATATAAAATTCTATTGGAAACAATGGGGATTTTACCATAAACTATCTCAAATGGTGAAAACCATGTTGTTTTGTATGCCCAGAGAGCTTCAGGAAGTTTTTCAGCCCAATCCTAGTGATGTCTTGCCACAATATTTGTGAGAATATTTTCTAATACCTTGTTCATGCTTTCCACTTGACCATTTTCCTGGGTATGGTACGGAGATGTCACCCTATGTTTGATTCCATAATTCTTCACAAGCCTTTCTATCATATGTGATGTGAATTGTGCTCCTCCATCTGAAACAATCTCTCTCGAAGCACCATATCGAGAAAAAATATATTCAAATATAAAGTCTGAAACAACCTGTTCTATTGCTTTCACAACAACCATGGCTTCCACCCACTTGGTTACATAATCTGTGCAGACTAAAATATGAACTTTCTGATGTGAAGATGGGTTAAAAGGGCCAAAAAAATCAATAGCCCATTTTTCAAAAGGCTCAAGAACTACCTAGGGCTATAATGGCATTTCATCAGATCGACCAGGCTGACCCATATCTTGGAAACCATCACACCTTTGGAAATAGTCTATTACATCCTCGAAGATGGAGGGCCAATAATATCCCATCTATAACACCTTATGCCTTGTCCGATTATCTCCAAAATTCCCTCCATAAGGGCCATCATGAGTAGCCTTTAGGACATCATATATGTCATTCTCTCCTACACAGTGTCGGATTTGTTGATCAACCCCTGTTTGAAAAAGATATCCTACTATCCAAGAACCACAGACACTAGGATGAATAATATTTCGATGTTCTCTGTATGAAAACTGATGAGGAACCTTCCCTGTAGCAAGATATTTAGAAATATATGCATAACAAGGAGTATTAGTAGAAATTGAAAAAATATGTTCATCCAGAAAACTATCTTCTATGGGTGTGCCTTCATCACTAGTATCCAATCTAGACATAAAACCAACAACTACATTATCTTTCCCTAGTTTTTCTACTATGGTAATGTCAAATTCTTAAATCAACAGTAACCACCTTGTAATGCGACCAGGGGTGATAGGTTTATTCATTCAGTACCTCATTGTTGCATGATCAGTATGCACAAAAGTAGGATATACAGTAACGTAATGCCAAAATTTATTGATGGCATAAATAACAGCCATGGACTCTTTTTCAGTTACTGTGTAGTTTAATTCAACATGATTCAAATTCTTGCTAACATAATAAACCGCATATGGCTTCTTATCTTCCTTTTTTCCTAAAATTTCCCCACTTGATGTTTGAGAGGAATGCGTGTGGATGTGGAATGGGAGTGCCCAGTCCGAACCCCGCAAGATCGGATCTCCACAGACAAGTTATTTGATCTTTGAAAAATCCACTTCACAATCCTCTCTCCACAAAAAATATATATCTTTAGTTAACAGCTGAAATAGTGGAGATGCTACTTCAGAAAAAATTTCTATAAAACGTCTATAATAGTGAGCGCAACCAATAAAAATATGTACTTGTGTGGTTTTCTTAGGTATAGGAAAATGTAACATTACCTCTACCTTGGCAGGATCAAATCGAATTCCAGCAGCCGAGAGCAAGTGTCCCAGAACTATTCCCTCTTCCCTCATCATATGAAATTTGAATGTACTCAGAGAAAAATGGGTCTGCTCCCATATTTTGACTGTTTTTTATAAATTTTCCAATCTTTTTTCAAATGAGTCCTCGTATGGAGTAAATTCATCCATATAAATATCGACACTATCATCAACTAAATCATTAAAAAATCCCAATATTGCCCTCTGAAATGTTGCAGGCACATTACAAAGACCAAATGGAAGGACTCGGCATGTGAAATCTCCCCAAGGGCATGTAAAGGTGGTTTTAGCTTGATCCTCAGGGGATATTAGGATATGGTTTTACCCACTAAACCCATCCAATAAGGGGAAGAACTTATTCCCGGCCAAAGCATCCAGGACTTGATCAATGAATGGAAAAGGGAAATGATATTTTTGACTTTATTTATTTAATTCCCTATATTGCATGAAAATCTACCACTTGCCATTATTTTTAGGAACAATAACCAATGGGGACACCCATTGACTGCCTGAGATGGGGTAAGTAAGTCCTACGTCCAACAACTTCTGAACCTCATCTTTGACAATGTTCTTTAAGGAAAGGTTCATTCTTCTCTGGGATTGTCTCACAGGTCAGAAATATTCTTTAATGTATATATTATGAGTGCATAAATCATCCAAGATCACCTTCATATCTGTATAATCCCAGGCGAAGGCTTCCTTATGGTATTGAAGGAATTTTATGAGCTGTTTTTTTAGGATGTTGAAAGATTTAGGTTAATGTTCATCATTTTCCTTGGTTCCATTTCAATGTGGATACAATCATGAGACGAATTTCAGGTATATTTTAGATTTCAACTTTTGGTTCAATTCTTTCCTGCACTTTACAACTCATGACAGGTTCCAGGATTCGACGAGTTGAGTCATAAATCGAATGAGGATCAGTGATGAAAGTGTTAATGGCCTCATCCTCCACTTCTGTTTTAAAATAAACAACCTTCCCAATGGTGAGGACTGGTCTGAGTTCTTCGTTTTCAGGTTCTGATCCTTCTATTGGCAAGGGTTTTCGTCTAGATAATGGTTTCCCTGATGGGCTTGGTTCTGCAGCACGATAAAGAATGCAATTATTCATGACCTTCCCATTAGATATGACCATATTTCTTAACAAACACCCAATATAGGCATCTGCAGTTGCAATCCAAGGCCTTCCTAAAATCAAAGAATGACCACGAGCTGGTGACTTCATTTGTAATACCAAGAGACCAACGGGATAGTGCCATGAGTTGACTAAAATAATGATATCTTCCAACTTCCCTATTGGCCTCACTATAGATATATCTGCCAATTCTAAGAAAGTAGGGGTTGGTTTAAGATACCTACAGCCCAATGTGTGCATAATTTCATAGGTGATGATGTTTATTGTGGCACCTAAATCTACCAGTACATTTTGGATATTAATCTTGTTATTTTACTGTGAGGATTGGGTTCCCTAGATCCCCACATTTAACAGGTATATAATTCCCCAACATGATGTCATATATCTTCCCCATGACATGGATGGTGAGCGGGTCCCTTAATTTCTTCCCAGGATTTTTAGAGAAATATTCTTTGAGTGTTTTTACATAAATTGGTACATCCATCATAGCTTGAAGTAGGGGAATTTTGATAAACAAGTTTTGCAGTTCCCCTAAAAATTCAAACTCTATTTGAGGGTTCTATTTACTCAGGGTTAGCCTTTGAAGATAATGTGGATTAGCTTGACTTCCTTGAATAACAGTCAATTGAGGAGGCGGTTTATTTTTAGTGTCTTGGTTTGGTTTATCCCCGAATACTCGTGGTTCGAATTTCGTGACTTCATCGTCAACTTGTTCAATTAAAATATGTGAAGTTTAGCATTCACTACCTCCCCATATCAAAAATTTATCTCATCACTTTTTTTGGTAGAGATTCTATATGAAGGAAGGTTGAGAGTGTCACCTTTCTAAAATCCCTTTATTGTTAGGATTTGGATTAGGTTGGATGGGAAGATGAGGAAGAAGGGGCGGATTACTGGAAGGAATATTAGAAGGCAGTTGCAGCTCCTGTCATGGCATAGGTTGGGGAAATTGTCCCGTAGGAGAAGGTCCACACCAATTCTGGAACCATGAAGGGTTTGAACTGGTCTGAGGGGACCTGGGCTTCCAGGTGGGTATTGACAATAGTGGTGTTAGTGTGACTTCTAATCGCAAGCATACAAAGAAAACTCACTTTAGTTGTGCATAAAAAATAATCCTAACATCAAATATGGCTTCAAATTTCCTTAGATATACAGTTAGTTGACCAAGATAAATGCTACAAAATCCAGATCTATGTAGTTAAAGATGTTAAACAACAAATAAAAGCAAGAGTTTCTCCATGCATCCAATAGACAAGACAAGAATATTTTTACATAATTTTGTATTTATGATGCCTGGGAAGGGAACATAGAAAGATGTTACTAGTCCCCCTCAATTGGATGGGTTCTTGTATGTCCTCAGGGCTTCAGATCTAAGATCTCTCTCTATTGATGGTGTAGAAAACCTAGACAAAAAATAGAACTCTAGGGGAGTTCACAAGTAAAAAGATAGAAAAATGTGACAATGATGGAGGATCAAAGTCAGACCAAAAGTATAGATCCAGAGTGATCTTTAGATAACAAAATGTAGTGAGTGAGTGGAAAAACCCTTCTGTTTATAACAAAATATTGAGTTAGTCTAGATATTGTTGCATAGTTAAAATATTATTAACCAAATCAAGATCCAACTTTTGTGGAATATTTTATTATATTTGTTGGAGGGAAAAGGGATTTGAATTTGGTCAAATCTCTTTATTTGTAAATAATAAATAAATAAATGATTTATTTATTATTTTAAGAATGTGGCTGAGTAATAATTAAATAAATAGTGATTTATTCAATTATTTATAAACGATTTAGTCAAATTTAACAAGGAATATTATTTAAATAATGTTTTAAATAATTATTCCTAGAAAACAATAAGATAAATAATGATTTATCTAATTAATTTTCCTGTTTTGGGTTAAATATTACAAGGAATATTAATTAAACTATTTTTAAAATAATTATCCCTTGAGGAAAATCAAAGAAATAAGGATTTATTCACTTATTCCTCATGGGGTTTCATGCTTAGACCATAAACAACTTAATAAATTAAGGATTATGAAGTTATTTTACATAGTGAAATAAATTTTACAAGGGTAAAATTGGTCTTACATGGTGTACTTTGGTCCATCTAATAGTAATAGTTTAGATGACCAAAAATTTGTGTAATAGTTGCCCCCCAACATACGAGCGTTAGGAGAAAATCGTATGACCAAAGTACGTTGTAAGAAATCAATCACTAGACACCAAAGGGGGAGTCAGAGAGAGAGAAATATAAGATAGAATAAAGTGTGAGAGGACAAGACCCTGAGAAGGTGAGATTTACAGGTGCAACAAGTCTTTTTTATGAGTGAGTACCTGTTCTACTTGAGGCGGGGGAGGCATACCTATGCCCGCCGAGATAACAAAGTACAAATAATAATGCATCCAGTAAACAAGGGACTGAGCTATATAGTACATGATGGCATAAACATGGGCAAGATAAAAACATGATAATGGAACCCACATACATACTATTCCTGGGACAATAGCTAGAAATTATACAATAATATCTGAGTACATGAGATAAAATTACAACCAAATAGGCCCTGTAAACAATAAAGGGCTATAAAAATCTAAATGATACATGAAAACTAAAAAGGTGTTGCAAGCGGTTGAGGCCGGAACCATCAAATCTATGGATTTTCATCAAAGGTTGTAGTAGAGAGTCATCCAGGCATGTGGGGGGCTACCTGAAGATCCACCCCCTCATGAGGTCTAAAACATCTCACACATACCTGAGAATCACTGGTACAATCTGCTGCATCACTGAACCATCGAGTATATAGATCTGGATCATGTCATGAGGAGCTGGAGTTGAGAAAAAATCAAGTCAAAAGGAAATAAATGGTTCCTTTGCCTGATCCGAGGCACTGGACAAGAGTGGAAACTGGAACCAAGGTATACTAGCCTCTAGACCTTTCTTCTGGAATTAATAAGTTGATGTTAATTGAAGGAGGTTCGCCATAGGTGAGGCAATAATGGATCCTCAACTAAGGCACGAGGGAAAATAATAGAGCGACTCATAGATTGACACTAGGGATAATGCTGGAATGGGGGTACTGAGTAGCGGGCTGACGACTTCCCTTGTTAGAGAATAAAGGGCATGGATGACCTGGAAGCTACTGAATCAACACTAGAGGGGATGGGGGACAATATGACTGAAGGAAAAAATGGACGACACGAGAGAGGAACAATGAAAATGAAGGATGGAGTACTATAGTGGGATACAAAGGGACTCAGGATAGACTCCATGAATGCAATGATGACTCAACTTGGATTCTCTAAACAAGGGCTACTTGATGATGCTGCCACATAGAAAAAGCCCAGTGGGAACCATAAAAGCATGAGTAAAAGATGGTTACTCATGAAAAAAATCAACATGAGCATGGACAAGTATGAAGGAAAAGTGGTTCCCCAAGTACAAGTGTTTGAAGTGAAGAAATTTTATTTTGAGGAGTGGTGAAGTGACCCTTCTTGGAAAAAATGTGTCTGGGTGAAGTATCAAATTACATAACTCAAGAACTGGCTACCTAAAGAAATAAAATGTGCATTTTAGGAGGGAAATGCTAAGGGTAATATTTCTTAAGATAGATTTCATTGTGACGATTAGGAAGAGGGTGGCCTTTGAAATCCTCTAGGAAATATGCCCCCTTACCCAAATCCTTACTGATGATCTAAGGGCCTAGCCATAATGAGTCAAAATTCCCATGACCAAGGAAACCATGCACCTGGTCATACACTAGAACAAGATCACCTTCGTGAAAAGTACGAGGGCAGACTTTTCAGTTATATTTAGTTTTGGTGCATTTCTTAGATACTTCGGTGGTTTGAAAAGCAACACGACGGTTCTCAAAAGCATGCTCAAGTATGATATGTCACTGTTCTAAAGGTTGGGTGTTAGGGAGAAGCTCGACTGCTAGATGAAGGGAATGGATTTCACCCTCGATCAGTAGGACTTCCTCCTTGCCAAAAACAAGGTGGAAAAGTGTAAACCCGGTGGTAGTTTTAACAGAAGTTCTATAGGCCCATAAAGTAGGGAAGAGAATAAGGTGCCAATTGATTTTGTGCTTATCCACCATCTATTGAAGTATATTTTTGAGGATTTTATTGACTGCTTCAACTTGGCCATTACCTTGGGGGTAATACGATGATGAATATTGGTGCTTAAAGCCCAATAGAGAGGATAGATAACAGCATATATCATATTCAAAATGTTAGCCATGGTCAGAGACCAATTGTTTCGGAACTTCAAATCGAGCGATGACATGGTTAAAGAGAAAGAGGCCCACAGTAGCTAGCATGTTGTTAAATGTTGGCATGGCTTCAGCCCACTTCGTGAAATAGTCAACCATCACGATGATATACTTGTGGTTACCAGAAGATGTAGGTCGACACTCCATAAAGTCTATGGCCCACTTATAGAAGGGACTAGCTAAGATGACAGGATGGAGAGGAGTCGGAGGGGCTCACGCCTTTGGGGTGAAATGTTGGAAATTGGAATAGTGTTTGACTGCTTCAATGGAATCGACGAAGAGAGAAGGCCAAAAATATCTGGCACGCATGACTTTCTGGGTAGTAGCGAGACCAGAGAGGTAGTCACCAGAAGCGCCAATATGGTAGGAATTAAGGACTTTCTTGGCTTCACCATGTGTGAGACAATGACGAAGGAATATCTATACCGCAACGATAGAGATCGTCACCGATGAGAAGGTAGCGGGGGGCTTGGTGTTGAATACGTCGTCGAGCATCACGATCAAAATGGAGGGAGAAATTTTGGGTTCGTAGATAAGTGAGTATTTCACCATCCCAAGGATCATCTGAGGTAATGGTAAACAAATTTTCATTAGGGAATCATCATTAATTGGAGGATCTTGCGTAGTGGTAGGTAATTCAGAAATGAGTTCAGCGATGGCTAAACCTTTCTTACTCTTTGGTGTGACAAATTCAAGATCTAATTCCTGGAGGATAACGATCCAATGGGCATACTTCCCATTGATGATCCGACAACTTAATAGGAAGGCCATAGGGTTGGAATTAGTCACGACCTTGGTGGAACACATGAGGATGTAATGGTAGAGTTTTTGGACCGAGAACATGATAGCCAGTGCTAATTTCTCTTCATGTGAGTAGGACACAGGGGGGCCTACAAGGTTCTTACTAACATAATATATAACATTCTTGATTCGATTGTAATCTTCCTAAATAAGGACCCTAACGACCGAATGGGTGGAGGCTGATATGTACAGGATGAAATCCCTATCAAATTCAGAGGGACAAATCATGGGAGCATAGGTGAGGGCATGTTTCAGGGCATCGAAAGACTCTTGTGTTGGAAATATGATGCAGAGTGTGGTCCTTGATGGCAACCCACTGAATGAAGATGAAGACATGTGACAGTTGACATGTGTTGTCCTTGATGGCAATACACCTGATGAAGTTATGCTTGACTTGATGGACTTGGTAAACGATGTAAATATGATGTGATATGATGTTAGTTAGCAAGATGATGCTAAGTGTTGTCATTGAATGGAAACTCACTTGATGAAGAAGATGGCAACTTACTTGATGAAGTTGTGATTGATAGAATATGTTCTTGATGAAGTAAATCTGATGTATCAGCAGTGTGTACAGAAGGCAGTGAAGAAAAGAAGTCAGCAAGTGCTAAATCTATGATGAAAAAGAGTATGTATCTTGGTATACGCGGATTGGCCTAGGGGAAGTCGCGTATGCACGCGGAAAAGAACGTGCCAAGTCGCGTATGGGCTAAAGCGCTCAAAAAGTGCAAAACCAAGGGTAACCACCATGGTATCGACCCATGGTATTGGGTAATGATCCGCCTAATTGACCCCGTCCAAAGGTAGCTCGGGGTTCATGGTATTGGCCGTCCATGGTATTGAAAAAGGGGGCCCGTGGTATTGAAAAAGGATAAACCTATATAAGGAGAAGAAATTCATTGTGCAAATCAGAAGTGTGGGGGCAAGATGTCCGAGCTTGAATGAATACTTCTCTCTGAAGTATATCTGAATGGAAAGGGTTACACTTGAATGATAAATCTGAATGTATGATGCACCAATGATGAAGAAGGGGATCTAGATCTGAATTGCCCTTGTATTTTCTAGATCTGATTATGGAAGGCTTAGATCCGTGATGAGGCGAGCATCCAGGTGAACATATGTCTGAAGCAAAAGGGTAGATCTGAACTGAATATCTGATCTGATGAAGTATGCTGCTCTGTAATGATTGAAGATCTATACGCTACTTCGCCGCGGAGGAAGCGCGTATATACGCAGCTTCAGCGAAGAGAAAGCGCGTATGCGCATTAAAATATACACTGAGGTATACGCTGGTTTGTGTGGACGAAAGCGCGTATATACGCGACATCAGTGAAGTAAAAGCGCGTATGCAAACTAGGGTTTGCTGAAGCAAGGGGTATGAAATATCTGATCTGTTCTGCTGTGTTTCTGCTATCTGATATGTGTTGATATGTATCTGTTGATGATGTATGGTTGTGCTTAAAAGTATGGAAAGGGTCCAGTATGAAAATATGATGAAATGTGGCCTGCAAGTGGTGTTCTATTGAAGTTGTTGGATCCAGTGTGAAAATTGATGAAACGTGGTCCAAGGTGGAGCTGAAGGTTGTAGCCTTCAGTCAGGGGGTTGTAGCTCCCTTCCAGGTGAGGCTGGTAAACGAGATCGGGGGGTCGTAGCTCCCTTCCAGGAGAGGCCGGTAAACGAGTCAGGGGGTTGGAGCTCCCTTCCGTATATACGTAAACGCGCGGGTGCCCGCGTGCCTGTGGCCGAAGTCCGCGCCAAAGACATATGTTGTAATATGTTCTTCTATAATAAAATATTGAAGGCTGAGCAACTGCAGCAGTGGTTTTCTCCCGACTTGGGTTTCCACCTAAAAATCTTGGTGTTCATGTGTGATGCTTTGTGTGATGGTTTATTCTGTTCTTACTGCACATGTTTACTGCTTATTGAATATCTGAAGAATAAATGATGGAATGATTTAAGTGAAGAATTAATGACATATCTAGATCTTTGTGTATACGCTAGTTTAATAAAGGGGATCCGCGTATATACGCTAGTTTACTGAAGGAAAGTAGCGTATGGGTTTTAAGGAATGAAAAAGTTAAAAAGATTTGATTATGCAGTAAATACTGATTCACCCCCCCCCCCCCCCCCCTCTCAGTATTTTTCCCAACATCTTGAGCATAGTCATCCCAAACGAATGGAATGTTAGATTTGAGGAGTCTAAGGATCCCATGCGCGGTGGTGGCATATTTAGGTACGAACCGACGAAGGAAATTAGATTTGCCTTGGAGGCTTTGTAACTAGCGTAAGGTACGAGGAATAGGAAGGTCAAGGATGGCTTGAAATTTTAAGGGGTCAAGTGTTATACCATATTTAGACATAAGAAAGCCTAAAAGATGACCGACATGAACACAAAAGACACACTTCAACGGGTTGAGGCGGATGTTATACTTGTGACATCGGAGAAAGACGGTATGTAAACCATGGAGGTGTTGCGCCTGAACGTGCAATGAGGTTGTCTAAATAATCAAGGATAATATGAGCCAGGTCATGAAAATAGTATGACATGGCCCGCTGAAAAGTGGCTCCGGCATTCTTAAGGCCGAACGTCATGACCCTGTAAGCAAAGGTTCCCCACGGACTAATGAACATAGTCTTAAGCTTATCAGCATGACAGATAACAATTTGGTTGTATCTGGAGAAACCATCCATGAAGGATAGAACCTTGTTCCTTGCACACTTGTCAATGACAGTTGTTAGAAAATTTATATATTACAGAGCAATGAAATACATAAAATATGCGGAAAATACAAGCACACAAAACACATAAAACCAGAGAGACACAGATATACGTGGTTCACCCAGTTTGGGCTACGTCCACCCCGAACAGCCAGTCCTTCCTTTCTATTATCCAGCAAAATGAAGAGACAAAACCTACAGTAGATCCGTTGTAATATCCTATGTTCTCTCTCACAGTCTCCCTATCTATTTCCCGCTCAGAGAATACACATGTAATACACATCCGCAATACAATACCCTCATAAAAGCGAGGGGTTTCCTTCTAGGGAAAAAAACCCTAAACTAAACATAACTTCTACCGTCAGATCATCCGCCTAATGAACGGCCCAGATTGACTAGAAATTACTATACTTTTACAAGGCAATTTTACATCTATTTTTGGCTTTGGGGGCACTACCCCTGAAACCCCCGCCGGGGGACCGCTAGCCCCCGGACCCCCCAACCGGGGGGGTCGGCCCCCCCAAACCCCCCGGGGGGGACAAGTCCCCCCCGCTTCAAGGGTGTATAGTTTTCCTAGGTATACATCCAAATTTAAAACAAATATCTCCGAATCAAGATGAAAATCAAAGCTCCACACCCAACAATCTCCCACTCGAGACTCGATCAGAGAAACTCCATCGCCGCTTTCATTCGTCGGACAATGACTCCTCTTGGACTCGGCTATTTCTCATCTTCATCATCATCCTTGAAGACCAATTGCAACTGAGCATAATCTCAATTTCTCCCTGGTTACAACTTTTGTTAGCATATCTACAGGATTCTAGCTAGTGTGTATCTTTTCCAGCTTCAACTGTCCATCTTCCAACACTGACCTTATGAAGTGGTACTTAAGCTGTATGTGTTTAGTCCTAGAATGAAATGCTAAGTTCTTTGCAAGATGAATGGCACTTTGGCTGTCACTGTATAACGTGCCCATATCATGCTTCTTACCCAATTCATCCATAAACCTTTGTAACCAAATCATTTCTTTACTAGCCTCTCTAGCAGAAACATACTCTACTTTTGTTGTTGAAAGTGCAACAACACTTTGGATTTTTGAAACCAAACTAACATCTATTCCACCTACAATAAATACATATCCTTTAGTGCTTCTCCTATTATCTCTATCACCTACCATATCTACATCAACATATCCCTGTAGAGCAATGTTTGAACCACGAAAGAATAATGCTTGATTTGTGGTACCTCTCAAATATCTGAGAATCCATTTTACTGCCATCCAATATTCTTTTCCTGGATTATTCATGTACCTACATACAACTCCCACTGCATGTGCAATATCAGGCCTTGTGCATACCATTGCATACATTAAGGTTCCAACTGCTGATGCATATGGAACTTTAGACATATAATCCATGTCTTCTTGGGTCTTTGGGCACGTCTCCTTACTAAGTTTTAAATGGCTAGAAAAAGGTGTACTAAATGGTTTTGCATTGTGTATATTAAATCTTTTCAACACCTTTTGTATGTATTCATTATGAGACAGTGTTAATTTTAGATTTTTCCTATCTCTAGTTATTCTCGTACCAAGGATCTATTTTGCAGCTCCCAAATCCTTCATTGCAAATGAATTTGCCAGTTTTTGTTTGAGCACATTTATTTCCTGCATGCTAGACCTTGCAACAAGCATGTCATCTACATACAATAACAATATAATATAGCTGCCATCATTTTTATTTTTTCAGATAAACACAATGATCAGAGTAACATCTAGTATAACCTTGTTCAGACATAAACTTGTCAAATTTTAGATACCACTGCCTTGGAGCCTGTTTTAAGCCATACAAGCTCTTCTTTAACTTGCACAGAAATTTTTCTTTCCCTTTGACCTCATATCATTCTGGTTGCTGCATGTATATATCTTCCTCCAAATCTTGATGGAGAAATGTTGTCTTTACATCTAACTATTCAAGATGTAAATATTCCATTGCTACAAGACTTAAGATAGTTACGATTGAAGTCATCTTAACAATAGGAGAAAATATTTCATAAAAATCAATAACTTTCTTCTATGCAAACCCCTTCACCACAAGTCTACTATGTTTTCCTCCATCTTCTTCCTTTATCCTGTAAACCCATTTATTCTACAATGTAGTTTTACCTGTAGGAAACCTGACTAAGTCCCAAGTCTAGTTATGCATTAAGGAGTCCATCTCTTCTTCCATGGCTAGCTCCCACTTCTTCCTACTTTCAATCTGCATTGCTTCTTCATAACATTCGGGTTCACCAGAATCAGTCAGCAATAAATAATATAATGAAGGAGAGTATCATTCAGGGGGTCTACTTATTCTGGTAGATCTTCTAACACCACTTTTAGGTGTTTGAGGTTCCTGTTGCTATTGTGGTGGTTTTTGCTGCTATGGTTGTTGATTATTATTATTGTCAGGCACCTTTAATTTTTCAATTATCTCATCAAGAACTGTGTATTCCTTTCTTTCTTTTTATTTTTTCTTTTGCTGCAACTGATTCTTATACAAGACCTTTTCATTGAATATTACATCTCTTCTCCTAATGGTTTTGTGATTTTCATAATCATATAAGCGATAACCAAAATCATTAACACCAGATCCAATAAAGGTACATTTCTTTGATTTTTCCTCAAGCTTTGTTCTATTTTCTTTATTAATATGGACAAAGGCCTCACAATCAAAAGGCTTTAAAAAAGAGTAGTTTACCTTTTTACCTGTCCATGCTTCCTCTGGAATACCACCATCCAAGGAAATTGAAGGCCCTCTGTTTATTAGATAAACAGCAGTATCTACAGCATCTGCCCAAAATTGTAAAGGCAATCCTGCATGCAATCTCATGCACCTTGCACGATCCATGATTGTTCTGTTCATCCTTTCTAAGACACCATTTTCTTGTGGTGTTCTTGGAACTGTCTTCTCTCTACGAATTCCATGCTCTGAACAAGATCGGACAACTCTTTATCGAAATCAGAATGGTCCATTGTCCTATCCGAGACTTGGAAATTTCTTTCCTGTCTCAATCTCAACCAAAGCTTTCCATTTCTTGAAAGTATCAAATACATCAGGTTTATTTTGAATACAATAAATCCAAGTTTTTCTAGTTGCATCATCAATAAATGTAACATAATAGTGTGAGCCACCGAGAGATGATACCTGATCAGGTCCCCATATATCTGTATGCACAAGCTCCAATTTTTTGCTCTTCTTTTCTTTCCCAACTCTGAGAAATCTGACTCTCTTTTGTTTTCCATAAATGCAATTTTCACAGAAATCCAAATCAACATTCTTCAAACCTGGCAACAAATTTCTTGACTGAAGAATATTCATCCCCTTCTCACTCACGTGTCCAAGCCTATGATGCCATAATGCTGCATCTACTCCTTTGGAGGTTAATGCATTAATAGAGTTAGAAATACTATTGCATAAATACCATGTACCAACCTTTTCTCATTTTGCTATTACCAGGGCTCCTTTGGTGACATTCCAAGTTTTATATGTGAAAGTTGTCGCACAATATTCACTGCCTAACTGCCCTGTTGAAATCAGATTTTTCTTTAGATATGGAACATGCCTTACCTCCTTTAATTTCCATTGGTTTCCATTCTGCTGTTTTACAAGAACCTTATCCATTCCAACAATTTTACAGGGTTTATCATCACCCAAACAAACTTGTCCAAAATCTCCTTGAACATAGTCATGAAAATATTTCTTATCAGGTGTGGCATGGAATGAAGCCCCTAATTCTACAACCCAATAATCAGTAACATTTTCAAAAGAAAGAATAAAATAATCTTGTAACACATCACCTGTTACATTTTCTTCATGATTGTTTTCTTGTTGTGCATCTCCTTCTTTTCCCTTCTGAGATCTACAGTCTTTCTTTAGGTGTCCTTTCTTTTCACATTTCTAGCACGCTATCCCCGATCTGGACTTGGATCTTTCTTTCCTTGATTTACTGCGATATCCCGAGCTCTTTCCTCTTTCCATTCTCCTTCCCCTAGACTCTACACTCAAAGCATTACCTGATGTCTCACCGAAGCTTTTCTGTCGCATTTCCTCGTTAAGGATAGCACCGACAACATCATCAAACTTTAAAGTACTAGATCCAGAGACAAAGTTACTAATGGCCATTACTAAACCATTCCAACTCTCTGGAAATGAGAACAAGAATATCAGAGCTCTAAATTCATCATAAAAGTTTACCCCTACAGAACTTAGCTAACTGGTAACTTTATTAAAATCATTTAAATGGTCTGCAACAGATCCACCTTCCGACATCTTCATATTAAATAATCGTTTCATAAGAAATACCTTGTTTGAGGCCGAGGGTTTTTCATATAGTTTCGCCAATGTCTGCATCGAACCCTCTGTTGTTGTTTCCTTCGAAATATTGAAGGCGAATGATGCCGCAAGGCACAACCGTACTGTTCTGAGTGCCTTTCTATCGAGAATGTTCCATTCCGTGTCTATCATGGCTGCCGAATTTTTTTTTTTCTGCTCAATGGTAGGTACATATATTTATGATATAGATAATCTCCCATCTTCATCTTCCACAGCGGGAATTTTTGGTCGTTAAATTTCTTAACCCTAAACTTACCATCTTCCACCATTACTCCCACTCGAACTAGGAACCCTTCTTTCCTACGAGTTTATCAGCCAAATATACCTTCGCCTCTGATACCGGTTGTTAGAAAATTATATATTATGGAGCAATGCAACACATAAAATATGCAGAAAATACAAGCACACAAAATACATAAACCCAGAGAGACACAGATATACATGGTTCACCCAGTTTGGGATACGTCCACCCCGAACAGCCAATCCTTCCTTTCTATTATCCAACAAAATGAAGAGACAAAACCTACAGCAGATCCGCTATAATATCCTCTGTTCTCTCTCACAGTCTCCCTCTCTCTTTCCCGCTCAGAGAATACACATATAATACACAGCCTCAATACAATACCCTCATACAAAGAGAGGGGTTGCCTTCTAGGGCAAAAAACCCTAAACTAAACATAACTTCTACCGTCAGATCATCTGCCTAATGAAAGGCCCAGATTGACTAGAAATTACTATAATTTTACAAGGCAATTTTACATCTATTTTTAGCTTTGGGGGCGCTGCCCCCGAAACCCCCGCTGGGGGACCACTGGTCCTCGAACCCCGCACCCCCCCATTTCAAGGGTCTACAGTTTTCCTGGGGTATACATCCAGCTAAAACAAGGATCTTTGAATCAGGATGAAAATCAGGCTCCACACCCAACATTGGTCAATGAATGGTGTGGGGAATTTGTGTTTGGGACAAGATTTGTTCAGGTAAAAAAAGTCAGTGTGGACACAGATGGTGCCTTGTTTCTTGAGAACAGGAACCGGATTGGACATCCAATTGGTGTATTCAATGGGATAGATAAAACTAGCCTGTTTGAGCTTTCAATTTCGGCTTTGACAACCTCTCTCTTGGAAGGATTAATGGATGTCATTTTTTTACAGACAGGATTGGCATCGAGCCATGTATCGATATGGTGTTCTACAATGGCGGGATCAAGCTTGGGCATTTCTAAGTAGGACCAGAAGAAAAAATCATGAAATTCCTTGAATAACCTTGTGTAAGCCTCAAATTCTTCTGGGGTGCATTGGGAACCCAAAGCAATGTTTTCTTCTACCCTTGGCTTGGTAGAAATGTTGATTTTAATGGTAGGAGAGATATTGCCCATATTTTATTTTCAAAAGCATCGGGTGCAGGGATGGCATTTCTAAACCAATCGACTTCATCGAGAATGAAGCCTTTTGTTTCCATAACATACTGGTCATGGGAATGCTGTGGGAGGAAGTATGCACGATGGTGCATATTTTCCCACAAGAAGTCAAGGGCGGTCATCGCTTCCATAATGTCTTCATCGGAATGAAATATGGGGTGACAGGAGGAAGGGAGACCACATGATGCAATAGATCTACCTAACTCATCATCATGAGAAGAAAGGTTCACATGCGCATCGTCACGGGGGGTGACGAAAGAGTAAGTAGATAAGGGGTCTACCGATGTTGAGCCTAGGGTGATCACTGAAGGGAGGTAAGGTGAAAAATAAGGGGAAGTCCCATGGGGGTCTTCCATCATGGATCTCGTAGATGATGATAGGTAGAAAATGGTGGCTGAAGGCTCTGTCATCTCGACTTTGGGAGGGCGAATTTCAATGAGAGTAGGGAATTACTGTGGTTTTTCCGAACAAAAACTTGCAAACAAGGGATAGGTAGACTCATTTCGCTTAGCATCGAATTGGTAGACTACTTCTAAAGAGGCATGGTAGTCATCGAGGCGGGGAGAGAGGTGGGTGTAGTGGCCATGGAAATCACACAAAGAGCAAGGATTATTTCTACGTAAAGACTTGAGTTTCAGGACTAAATCGGGCATAGTGACATAGACCTCTAAGATATCAGACTCTGGAAACGCTTCATTGACCATGGGCTTGAGACGAGGCAATTCAGGACAGGTATGGGTCACATAACTGACAACATCACACAAAGCACATGGGGTGATATGCTTTGGAGGCTGCGGAGGAGCAGGGTTAGTCTAGGTGACATTTTCCTTAGGTGGCTTCTTGCGAGCTTTTCCCCCCTCACCTAAAGCTTTCGCAGTAGGAGTAGGTTCCTATTGAGGTGGCTGAGGCACAAAAGCAAAGGGAGGGGTCATGGCGACATGTTGGACTGGGGTCAAAGTAGTATAAGGTTTGGACTGACCAAGCAGGATGGTCGCTAGGGGATCAATGTACCAGACTAGGATCCCCAAGGTCATGTTAGAGAGAGATAAGGTGGCCATGACATGTACTGAAAATACTCCAGAAGGGGGAGCAAGAAACAGTATCTGGGCGGAGGGGTAATGGCCAGGCGGGACAACTTCGAGGTGGTTAAGGCCAATAGGAATCGTGCCACGAGGGTAGATAGGTTCATGGATTCAGCTGCAGATGAGGGGTCTGGAGGAGGGGGTCCTAAAGGCTGAGTCGAGGTGCTAGGAGAAGGTTGTGGGGGGGCAGGCCTACTGACTAGTCGAACTAGTTCGTTTGAGGTTGGACCAAGATGATTGAATCATGCAAACATTCGACGGGCTGGGATTAGAGATAGGAGGAGAAATACCAAGGAATGAACCAAGAAAAGAGGAGTCTTTGTATACTTCAGGTGAAACACTGGTCAGAGGTTCAACTATTTGTTTATTTTCCACCGAAGAGATGATGGACTCAAGGGAGGTCTGAGACTTTGGTTCATAATATGTCAACTAGTCGATGGTGACAATATTTTCCTTATGAGGAAATCACATCTTATGCTGAACCGCAGATGGGACAAAAGACATCGCATAAGTGTAGCTATGACCCAATAGAATGTTGTAGTCTAAGGAGGCATCAATGGCTTTGACATCAACACAAATATTCTTGCCCGCAAGAGTAATGGGACAATTGAGGAACATGCCAAGGGGCTAGGAAGAGTGGTCATCTCAGGCTCGGAGGGTGATAGTGGAAGGGGCCAACTCGGGAGATCTGAGTTACTTCCAAACTGAAGCAGCCATCACACAGGTGGATGCCTCCTCGTTAATGATACAACGGGAGATGTTAGTATTCCAGATCTTGACTGGGATTTGGAAGGTAACAAAAGCAAGAAAGGGGGGGGGGGATGTTCTGATGGGTCAACATTGAAGACAATCAAATGAAAATCTGAAGGATCCACAGCACCATTGGTAGTTAGTAGAGCTTTTCATTGTGAAGGGAACTACTGAAGGAGTTCTAGTATTGATATTGTTGGAATCATGATTTTCGTTAGACCAAAATCCATAGGCATTAGTCTCCACTACAATCACCAAAGTTAGGATCCACTAGAGGTGGTTAGTCCATGTTGCTAAACACACTGGGAGCATTGAACCCATTGTCCAACAATGACCCCCCAAATGCGAGCTGGGCGAGTTTCAAACTTGAGACCTATTGCTCTGATACCACTTGTTGGAATCACGATTTCCGTTAGACCAAAACCCACAGGTGTTAGTCTCCGCTACAATCGCTAGAGTTATAATCCATGAGAGGAAGTTATTCCATGTCACGAAACACAATGGGAGCGTTGAAACCAATGTCCAACAAATATGGAAGCAGGGGATTGTGCCAAATCATCTACTATATTATACAAATGGGAAGATTTACGAGAAGCAGTGTTTCTCCATAATGGTCCCTTGGAAATATTGGTATGGACCTCTACCTTAGTCTTAGAGATTTGTAATGAACCATTGGATGTCGAAAGAGGCTCTATGGGACCTGAATAAGGGGGCTCGGGGGCAGACATAATGGGGGCCTCGTTGTACTGACGAGACCAAGTTTGAAGGTTGAGGTCAGCGATATTGGGTTGATCAAAGTTCATCATGAGGATTTGGTAATCAGAGGTACCAGATGGAGGAGGTCAAGTTGCCTCCTAACCTTCATGGGGTTGGGTAGCCATGCATCCTTGCTAGGGTAAAGGATTGGTAAACACAAGTAGCTGGATAGGTGCAGCATTGGGAGGAACCGAAGGGGAATCTTTCTATCCTCGTGATGTTGTTTGAGCTTCCCACATCTGACGCATCTGAGGTAAAGGAGGAAAATCATGTGTATAAGGACCATAGACACTACAACAAGAATAAGGCTTATTGGTGCGAACAAGCCTGTCATGCTTGGGTTGAGTGCCTTGTTTCTAGTTAGCAGTGTTAAGTGCATTCCCTTGGGGATTTTTTTTTGTTTCCTAGATTACTTGGGGCAGATTGGTTTTGGTTTCCTTTCCTCTTCTTTTTGGAAGTAGGAGGATTAGTCGTGCCCTTTTGTGCATACACCCAACCCTGGGGGGTAGTGGCTATTTTTGCGGGGGTTGAGAAGGCAAGGGGGGCTGAGGTGCTAATGCTGGAGGAGCTGGAGCACCAAGCTGCGGATACTGATAATAAGGAGGTTGGGTAACATTGTGGTAAACAGGTTGGTAAAAAGGGGTACGCATGCCCTATCTTGGATACATGCTACTCAGGGGGGGAAGTGCTGGAGGAGCTATCCCCTCCCTGAGGGAAACCAAAACCCATGGTAGGATGACTATACGGATGAGAAAGGGCTCCAACGATACCATCGGCGATATGGGATGCCCCTGGTGCGTTCGCACCACCGGGTCTAGGGAGCTCAGGTAAGACGATATAAACATAACCAGACTGTGTGTAGATTGGGTTATATTTCAACACAATCTAGAGAGAAGCTTCTTCAGTCTAAGGGAAATGAGATGTGACATATTTTCAAATAGCAGGAAAAAGGGATCTGAGAAACCAGTCCATGTAGACACGGTCTTCGAAGATAGGGGCTTGACATAGGCTCTTTCTTCTTTGCCATTCTTACACATGTTAGGATAGGCGAGTTGAAAATTATTGAAGGAAAGAGGTCAAAATTTTGGTACCAGTGTTATAAAGAAGGGGAAGCTGGAAGTAAGATAGAAAATCCTGGGCAAGAGTCACAAAAGAAGTATGAGAGGTAGAGGCCTAGTCGACATACCACTTAGAAGCTTCTCTAGGAAACATACACTGGAACAACCAAAGACAGATGGAGTCATCAGTGATGGAGTTAGAAAAACACCACATGTGGAAGGAACAAACATGGTTTGTAGGATCCTTTCCAGCAAGAACTTAAAACTTTGGGATGTTTGAAGGGAGCTTGGTTGGCATAGTAGGCCATTTAGGATCATGGTGCATGGGGTTATTGATCAACTGGTTAAAATCAGGAAGACTGAGGCCTGCCATATAAGGGAGAAGCCGGGATAGTTCATGTTGCGGTCCCACTAGTAGTATTCCCAGCATTAGGGCCAGGGCTAACACCAACATTAGGTCTTGAACCAAACATGGTGAAGGTGACAGGAGGAGAGCCACGGATAGAACCATAAGGGGAACCCGATGAACCAGAAGTAGATTTAGAATGGGGACTTGGAGGAGGACTAACTCGAACCCTACACGAAGGAGTAAGTCTTCCTAACGGAAACTGAGGATGAAGGCCAATAAGTCTCTAGGATAAACACCTTTGGGGCGCAATGTGGAAAACACACATGGATCACAGGAGGAAGAGAGACCAAAAAGGGCAAGGAGGTGCAGGATCAAATGATTACAATGTCGAAACAAGGGTAGAGCGGTGCAGGATAAATTGATTACATTTTCATAGTCTTGGCTTGGTGGTGTAAGCTAAGCGCTCTTCACTTAGGGTGTGCATGTATGTGATAAGTGTATTAATTTTAATTAAACCCAGATGTGTGTAGAGAAAAAATAAAAAATATGTTTGTATAAGTGTAAATAAATATGAATATAATAGTAATGTAATCTGAATATGATAGAAAATAAACAACTAAAGATGCATCAATTTAAACCCAAGGAGGAGGGCTTCCCAACAACTAGTCAATGGGTGGGAAGAATCTAGTCAAAACACCCAAGATGGCCAATGTATCTAAAGTCAGGAGGGACAAGGATCTAAAGTTCAAATATGCTGGAAACAGGTGCAGATAACAGCAAAAAAACTAGAGGGAAAAATGTTGAAAAAAAGGTGGCGAAAGGCACAACCTGGAGGGAAATGGAGGGGACCCTAAAGGAGGACCAAAAAAAAACTGAAAAAATGTGTTTCGGATGGATGAATAACCAATATAAAATGGATCTGAAATGAAAGTTTCAGATCTACAAAAAAATGGTTGAACATACTGAAATCTCGGACGACCTGCTTTAGCGAAACTCCTCCTAAAATGATGGAAGCGTATTGAAGCCCTAGGGGGATTGTTTCATACTTCAACGAGTAAAACAGAGCAAGTACAGATCCCTGATGGGTGGAGAGGGAGGTCAGAAAACCATGAATAGTATCCTAGCCAAACCCAAAAAAATCACAGAAAAATTCCCGCAAAAAGTTAAGGTCGCAGTTTCTGACTTGTTTTTAGCAGAGGTAGTTGTTTTCTGACTGCTTTTTGTGCCCTGAAGATTGAGGTCGCAAGTTTTGGCCCAAAAAGTGCGACCTGCACTTCCAGCACTCCTGAGAGCAATTTTTAGAAAAAGTATCGTCTTAGCTGCGGTTGATACCTATCACATGCGCAATAGGCCTAGAAACACGCGAAAGTTAGAATTTTTACTGTTTTAGAGTTTTAAAGGTTAAAAACAACATCAAGAAAAGAAAAACAAGAAGCTGAAGAAAAACCCTAAGGGTTGAAGTAGCTAGTCATGCAGGGATTTGAAAAACGACAACATTCGTAACTATAAACGTTTATGGAGTTTCCAGTTATTAGTGTGAATTCTAATCCCAAGCATACGAAAAAACTCACTTTAGTTGTGCATAACAAACAACCCTAATATCAAAGATGGTTGCCAATTTCCATAGATCTGCAGTTAGTTGAACAAGATAAATGCTACAAAATCTAGATCTATGTAGTTAAAGATGTTAAACAACAAATAAAATCAAGTGTTGCTCCATGCATCCAATAAACAAGACAAGAATACTTTTAAAGAATTTTGAATTTATGACACCTGGGAAGGGAACATAGAAAGATGTTACTAGTCCCCTCAATGGGATGGGTTCTTGTATGTCCTCAATGCTTTGGATCTAAGATCTCTCTCCCTTGATGGTGTAGAAAACCCAGACAAAAAATGGAACTCTAGGGGAGTTCACAAAAAAGATAGAAAAATGTGACAATGATGGAGGATCAAAGTCAGACCAAAAGTATAGATCCAGAGAGATATTTAGGAAACAAAAGGTAGTGAGTGAATGGAAAAGCTGTTCTATTTATAACAAAACATTGAGCTAGTTTAGATATTGGTGCATAATTAAAATATTATTAACCAAATCAAGATCCAACTTTTGTGGAATATTTTATTATATTTGTTGGAGGGAAAAATGTTTTGAATTTGGTCAAATTCCTTTATTTGTAAATAATAAATAAATAAATGATTTATTTATTATTTTAAGAATGTGGTTGAGTAATAATTAAATAAATAGTGATCTATTCAATTATTTATAAATGATTTAGTCAAATTTAACAAGGAATATTATTTAAATAATGTTTTAGATAATTATTCCTAGAAAATAATAAGATAAATAATGATTTATCTAATCAATTTTCCTATTTTGGGTTAAATATGACCAGGAATATTAATTAAATTGTTGTTTAACTAAATATCCCTTCAGTAAAATCAAACAAATAAGGAATTATTCAATTATTCCTCATGGGGTTTCCTGTTTAGACCATAAAAAACTTAATAAATTAAGGATTACTAAGTTATTTTTCATAGTGAAAGAAATTTTACAAGGGTAAAATTGGTCTTGCATGGTGTACTTTGTTCCATCTAATAGTAACAGGTTAGATGGCAAAAAATTACCGTAACAATTGGGGCCATGTAGTTGAAAAAGGTATTGACTGAGGACCAATATTTAAATTACTGAAACACTGAGAAAGGTCCTGAGGCATACCTTGATTCATATTTGGTGGCCCGGGCTGCCATGGCTTCTTGGATCCCATAAAATACAATTTGTCCACCTCTTCATTAGCTCCCTGAAATACTGCCTTCAATCCTGGAAGAGAAGCACATGAGTTGGTTGAATGACTCTTTTCACAGATTGCACAAGATTCTACAGTGTTTAATGGAAATTCCTTCAACAAACATTTCTTCCTGCATTGTGGGAAGGATATGGCCATGGTCTTCTCCAATTCCATTTTCTTCTTCTTTTCTTGCAAATTGTCCTCAATGTGCTTAAGATATCGGTCCTCAACATGCTTAAGATATCGATCCTCAAGTTGTCCAACAGATTTTCGATTTCTGCCTTCGTAACTCCCCCACTAGATGTCTTCAGCGATTGAATTCCTTATTTGTTCCTTGTAGCTCCTCACGAACACTAAATTCACAACTCGTAGATAGTATCAAAATATTCTTTTGATATATCCCCTTTTCCTACTATGTTCAAAAGCTCCAAAGATTCTTCCCTTAATGCCTAGAGAAGAATGCTTTTCAAGATATCCTTGTCCACGTTACTATGGCCTAGCCTCTGTAAAGTATATTTGAAGAACTCCACACAATATTCCATTTTATCATCTTACTTTTGCATGAATGTAAAGATTTATTCCTTGATTTCATGGGGTTTGCAGTAATCCTGATACTTCTCCAGGAAAATATTTTTCATGTCATCCCATCAGGAGATAGTTTTCCTCCCTAAACCCATGAACCATCGCAGGGCCGTCCATTTTAAGGTGGCAGGGAATATCTTCAATTTCTGAGGATAAGATATATAATCATACCCCTGAAAAACAATGTCGAATTCAAAAAGGAATGTATCTGGATCTTAAGAGGAAATCCCATGGAAATTAGGCAATGTTGTGAAAGGAATGGGCTTCATTGGTGCATCACCTCTAATATCCCTAATTGGGAAATCGATTGACAAAGTTTCAGGTGCCATGAATATTTTCCAATATTCACTTGAGACCTCAACGGGTTCTGCAACAGATGATTCAAGTTGTTCTTCAACAGAGGGTTGAGTCTGTTTAATAATGCTTCCCCGATCACATGGTGATGCAAATTCCTTTAAATATTTTTCTTTTTCATGGGGAATGCTTGATTCCTCTGATCCCCTACTTGCGAATTCCTCCCCTTCTACCATCAATAGGAGTATTTCTTCTTCTAGTACCCTTATTTATACTTCTTCGTCTACCATTAAAAGGGGTTCTTATGCTACCTCGGGTAAATTGGTCGTAAAATAGACTTCCCTTTGGATTTCCTCTGAGTTCTTACCCTGACAGTGTCTCGAAAAGATGCTTTTGATTTATCCTTTGCGATGAGCTATTGGATATATGTTATCCTTCCTAAATAATTTATTTCTCTCCTTGGGGGTCCTCCTCTACCCCTTTTATTTAGATCTTTGTTCATACAATTGGTGAGAAGAAAAACATTCAAGCAATCCTTATAGCTCAGGACCTGGAGCAGGGTGAAACTTCCCTCCCCAGGATGAGACATTGAGTGTTTAAAATGAACAAAGAAATAAAGAAAGAAAAGAAACAGTCAATAAATCTTAAGCTCAGGGCCTGGAGTAGGGTAAGAGTGATTCCCTCCCCAGGATGGAGATTGGCCCCTAAGAAATCAACAAAAGAAAAAAAAAAAAATACGCTCAGGACCTGGAGCAGGGTGAAACTACCCTCCACGAGATGAGAGATATATCCTTAGACCAATACGAATTGTGTTCTTTAAAATTTTATGTCCTCCTTGACAACAGTTCCAAAATGTTGGTGTCGAAGTGTGAATGATTTATTCAAACCCTTTCTCACATTAATTATCAATCCAGAATGCGTTGGTTATTGCAAGGCTAATGTGAAAAATATTTGCAGGTGACAATTACATAGTTATGTATTAATCATGGATTTGATAAGATATTCGAAACAACAAACCACTGTAACATCAACAATCAATTGTAAAATCACAAATACATTCATGACAATTAAGAATTACAACAATTACATTAACTACCACAAAAATTTAAATAAATACAAGATGCAGTAAAAAGAAACTAAACACACACATAAGTTACATAGCACTTGGTTAGGAGAGCGGGCCTAACTCCCTCATCAGGGCTATGGTATAATCATAGACTCACAAAAAGGGAAGAAATATAACTTGCATTAACTTGAATGAAAAGTTATGTCACATATATCAATTCCCCTAGTAGCCAACCCCTGATTCACAGCTTTGTGGCCCTTTCTTATACGACTGATTACAATGGTATTTCCTAAAATCATGGAAACTATTGCCTACAATTACACAATCGTTGTGATAGACAAAACTCTATGTGAAATATAGTAGAGGAAAGGTTCTAAAGTTGTTTTGTCATTGTAGCGCTGCCCAAGATAGTTTTTCCAGCTCAGTAGCTCTTCCTGGAATTGTGAATATGGTCATCCGACCTTCGAATATGAAAAAATGGCTAAATTAGTAAACCGCTTAGGAAATAATCCCTGTGACTATGATACATTGACTAAATTCTCCAAAAATACATGACTAGGGGTTTACATGTTTAGTTTAGAACATGAATTGAATGTTAATTCTACAAATGGAGAAAGGACATAGGATAGAATGGAAGGAAAAGATGTGCAGGTTTGGATCCCAACAGTAGGGAAATTCTATTCTACTTCCTCTATCTATGTTGGTTCTTTCCATTCAATAGGGTCATTTTTTCTTCAATTCCCCCTGCTTATTATTTTGTTTCATCTAGGGTTACTTCCTTATAAATATGTATTTCCATAGGCACCTTTTCTTTGATCTATGCTGTGAAAAACATTTCTTCTTCAATGGGTACCTCTTCTAAATATTTTGTGTTTTATTAGGTATCTCTTCTTCTTCTTCCACCCCTACTAGTTCTTATGTAGTAGTAGGGGTTGTTTTCTCTTCTACAATATCCAGTTTTTACTTCCTCTTTTTTTTGAACCTTGATATCTTATTTTTTGGTACATAAAGTTGTGCATGTCTCTTACTCATTCTCCTTAGTCTCATTACTGAAGGTCAACTTCTATAAATATTAGATCATTGTCATGGCCTACCATAACTTCTTCTTTCAATAACTACAACTCAACAACTACTCCTACTTAAATAATTGTAGGAAGTATCTCCTCAAATTTTGTTGCAAATTTAACTTCTAGTGGAGATGTAAAAACTACAACTTCTTGTGGAGTTGCAACAACTACTACGTCTACTTGTGGTTCTTTGAATTCCAACCTTTTTTCTCACATAACATCATTCTACGTTTGGATTTCTTTCTAGACTACATGTTCCACTAGTAATTTGATCAAGAATTGAAGTGAAAGGGTTTCATCTGGATGAATAGACTTCTAAACACTAGTGGTAATTTTTTGAAGTGTATTCTAGAGGATGGAGGGAACATAGATTAGTATTTGACACCTAAGGTTATCCAATAACCTCAAGTGGTTCTAATAGACAACCTTGTGGCTTCCTTTACATGTAAAATATTTTTGCACAATGAGATCTACCTCTTCATAGGGTGCTATAGAGACTTTCTATCTAATCCACTCCCTTTCCTCACCAAACCCTCTCCTGGATTGAGAAATTTCTCCATCAATTTTGGATTTGAATTTTTCCAAAAGTACCATTTTTCTTTTACTTGTGGAAACCCAAAAAATGTTACTATGGTGTCTACATCCTCAGGAAACACTATTCCCCTACCACATATCTTTCATGCTCGAAGTTGAGTGGAAATTTAAGGGAAATGGCATCATCATACCCCTATAATTAATTGATATAGCCAATCCATCCTATGGCATAAAAAATTACATAAATTGTCATAGTCCTATAACAAGAGGGTCTTTGTTACTTCTCCCTCTCATCATTCATACTTAGATTTTCATATAGTCTACTAGTTGCAAGTTTGAATGACCAATTCATTAGTGGTCATAACTTCTAATTAAGGTAAGGTAATCATGGGTTGAGGGTGAAAATCACACCATAAGCTTATGGTAGTGGTGGAGTGTTACTTTGAGTGAAACATGCAATCTTGTTGAGGTGAGTGGAAATGATGTCCATTAATGTAATTTATTATGAAAATGAAGGACATGCCTTTCACTACTTACTCTGAGCTTTCACCATTGTCTAGGTTGGAAATGATAGGTTTTCATGTCCTCTACATATTGATAATGTCACAGTATCTTACAAAAAAATATATTCATTGATAGTATGGTTGTTACAACATTGTTTCAAATTGATGTCACAATAGTTCCTCCAAGTCATTATTGCAACAATGACCTGGTCAAAATTTTGGTGGTGTTGTATTGCAACATGGTCATTACATTGGCCTTGATGGTGTTGTAGCATGAGTGCGGGGTCCACTCGTTCGGAGGTTGTTTCCTATTTTTTTTTGCAATAGTCATGCTAGTTTTATCTTTCCAAAGTTGTTGCAGCATTACATTGCAACAACTATTTTATAACAATGGTACCGCAAAAATAAGGTTGTACCCTTCTATGCATCTTGAGAAATTATACAAATTGCTCTATTAGTAGGTAAAAAAGGGACAAGGGGCTTTTAAATCACACGAGTAGTAGGATCTTGATATACATCATGAAGTTATGAATTTCCCTTATCCTCATGGATTATCTACCTCATTTATTTTTTATCTGGAACAAAATGTAGGAATGAACATTCCATTGATATTTATCCCTTATGAACAATCTTCATATCACTGTCAGAACATATTTCATTGATATTCCTTAAGATTTCTTCTTTTGATAGGGGTTTGTGATATAGCCAAAGCTTATATCCATTGAACATCAGTGGGTTTATTTTCTCACCGACAGTATGAAGCATCATGGTCCCATTGTCATAGATAGTGTCAATCTCATATGGTCCAAGTTGACAGATGTGAAATTTTTCTCTGAAATCCTTAAAATTTGAGTTAAAAAATAAGGCCTAGTATCCAACATTGAATATTTTATTTTCTATGAATTTCTCATGCCACCAAGCTCTCTAATGTTGGATGATGATAATATGATGTAGGAATATTGATGAAGTTCATCCAATTCCATGCTTTGAAGAAGTATATATTGTCGTGCTTCATATAAGTCCACACCAAGTTTCAATATTATCCTTAGTGTTTTTATTTTCATTTCTATAATTTTTGCAAGAACTCTCTTTCCAGATATAAATTCATATACAGTGTAAAAAATAGTGGTTTGCATGTTTTTTGGTAGGCCCATATTGATTCATGAAGCTAGTTTGAGTAGTCATTGAGGTGAAATGAGATAGTTTTTGTTATAATAGCCTTAAGGATATTTCCCATCTCTTATACTTGTCCATCAACCCATGGATGATATGGTGTTGTTACCTTATTCTTGATATTTTATGTGTCCAAGAGGTTCTCAATGATTCTTGAAGTAAATTGTCTTCATCCATTGGTGACAATCTCCCATGGTAACTTGAATCTGGTAAAAATTTCCTCATAAAGAAAATATAATATTATTTTTTTTACTATATCCAAGAGTTCCTTCACTTCCATCTAGTTTGTAACATATTTTGTGTAAAGTATGATGTAGGAGTTAGGTAGAGAAGGGGGCTGATAGGTCCAACAAAGTCAAGAGCCCGTTTATTAAAGCATTCTATTACTAGTTGTAGTTTAAATGACGTATCATCTTATTTTATTGGCCTTTAATGTATTGAGAACTATTACATATTTTATGTACTATTTGGCACTTTATAATATTGTGAGACAATAGTACCCTTTATGGAGTACTTTATATCTAGTCCTCTTATCTACAAAGTGAAACCCACAAGGGCCATCATGGAAAGCTTATGATATGGCACAAATATCATCCTCTCACACACATCATTGGATAATCAGATATGTTGTTAGGTCCCCATAATACTAGTGTAGTCACTTATTTTTATTGTTAGTGTAGCCCCCTTATTGTTATTATTGTGTCCATGTAGTCTCCATATTGTTATTATTGTGCACACCTGATCATAGCTCTTCCTTGGGAAAAGTAGGGAGAATTTTGTTTTTTTCATGTTTTGCAGCATATTTTTTGGGAGGTGAGTTTGTAGATCATATATGAAACTTTTGGTGAAATTTTTTTCAAAACAAAATTACAGATCTAAATTCCTTGGGGAAAAATACCCAAATTCGAAGAAAAAAAATAGCCTGAATCAGAGTTCAGATGAGGGAGTTGTCTCTAATTTAAAATCAATTGTGTTGCAGAATTTTTTCTGATGAAAATTCATGGACGATGACTCTCCTGTCAGTTTTAGTAGTTTTTATGTGGAATTTCATAAAAATGATTGTATATCGCCAAAAATTTCCCAATTTTAAAAAATAAAAATAAATTGGTTGAATCAAAGTCTGGATGACGGAGATATCGTTGATTTAAAATCAAATATTTTTTTAGAATTTTTTGTGACGACAAGATAGTTGCAGCGTGAATTTGAGTTTCCAGAGTTCCAAGATCATGATTTCAATCAACATGAGAAGATGCATAATGATTGTTCCATTTCCAAAAACAAGTTATAATAAGGATTCTAAGCCATATTGACCAATTTGTTTCCATTGTAAATTTGTCGCACAAAATATGCATTTTTTTCAAAACCCTCATATATTTTAAGGGTTATAGCAAGATGAAGTTTACATAAGAAGGTGATGGACCTACTATTGAAGAATTTATACAATATCATAAGTCTAAATCCTAGTATTTTCGGACAATTGGCATAGTGATCTCCCTAAAAAAATTGTTATGCAACCAACTTACAATATAGAAGAAAAGATAGATCAATGACATAGAAATAAACCTCTTTGAAGGGGAAAACTCCTTTACATTACATAAATGAACAATTTTTAGATGATACAAATGACAAAACCTACTTTCTATATATAGGAGTCTAAGGGGTCAGATTATAATCAGATCCTGCGTAACAATAATAATGTAAGGGCGCAACAATAACAATACTGGGCTTCTATGAGGCACAATCATAAAAAATATGGGGACTACATGGGCACAACAATAACAATAAGGGGGATACACTAAAAATAACAATAAGGGGATACACTAGTATTATAGGGACCTAACATGCCCCTCTCCCTCAAAAAAGTTTTTCCTTCAACGCTTGAGTAGTTCTCGATGCTTCTATATAAAATTATCATCCTCCCATGTGGAATCTTCAACGAGTAACTTCTTCCACTTGATGAGATACTCTGAAATTGATCGATTTCATAGCTCTGAAAGAATCTGAGATGTAAATATATTAAAATGAAAATATGCCCAAGAAATAACACAATAGAATATAAAACTTCAGATCTTCATTAATTTTCTTCTTTTTATACCAAAGCTTCAAGAATTTCTTTTGTATACTAATATTGATGGTAGCAACTGAATCCATTCAGGAATAACACAAACAATTATATACCTCATCCATGTCTAAATAATAAAAGTAAACATGTAATACATATTTATCCATGGTCACCTTCAAGTACTTAAATATTTGAATATGTACCCCATCAACCCATGTGCTTCCAATATTTTATGCTTCAACTTGCAAGTGTGTGGTCAATTTCAGATTAATTAGATTTTTCTTGCAACTAGGACGAGTAGACACAATGATATTCTCCTTCTGAATACATCCATGAACTTGTAATATGGATAAATCATTAGGAAATTACCCTGTATTGTCCTTTTGAGTATGATACCATTGGTCCAAAAGGAGCTTTTCAAGTTTTTTACTAGGAAGTTGTTGCACTGAACTATCCAGTGAGAACCACCATTTATAAGCCTTATCTTCCATATCAGGAACTATGTCGATTGTCCAAAAATATGGGGATTTAGACTTGTGATATTGTATAAATTTTTCAATAGTAGGCCACCACCTTTTCATGTAAACTTCATCTTGCTATAACCCTTAAAACAGAATGAGGGTTTCTAAAAAATTACCTACTTTGTGCGACAAATTTAAAATGGCTGAAACTATTTCAATATGGATTAGAATCCTTATTATAGTATTTTTTTTGGAAATTTAACAACCATTCTGCATCTTCCCGTGTTGATTGAAATCACAATCTGGGCACTCTGGAAACTCAGATTTGCGCTACAAATGACCTTTTGTTACAAAAATTTCTGAAAAAAAGAGTTAAATTTAAATCAATGATATCTCCCTCATCCAAACTCTAATTCAACCGATTTTATTTTTAATTGGGTTATTTTTTAGTAGCAGGTCATATATACAATCATTTTTCTAAAATTGTGCACAAAAACTGCAAAAATTAATAGGAGAGTTGTCATCCACGAATTGTTGTTAGAAAAATTTCTACAACACAACTGACTTTAAATCAATGATATCTCCCTCATATGAACTTCGATTCGATCGAATTTTTCTTTTAATTTGGGTATTTTTCGCAAGGAATATAGATATTAAGTTTTGATTTGCAATTTTTTCACCAAAAGTTTCATATCTAATCTACAAACTCGCCGCCCAAAAAACATTCATGCAAAAAATGAAAAAAATAATATTTATCATCACTTTTCTTCTATATTGTGACCCCTTATTCTTTGATACCAAATGTTATGCAACCAGATCAAAAATATAGAAGAAAATATAGATCAACTACTTAAAAATTATCCACTTCTAGGGGGAAAACCTCCTTTAAAATATATAAATGAACAATTCTTGGATGATTCAAACAACAAAACCTACTTTCTATATATATGATTCTAAGGGGTTACAATATAATCAGAGCCTACATAACAATAATAATGTAAGGGAACAAAAATAACAATAGTGGGCTTCAAGTGGGGTACAATAATAACAATATGGGTACTACATGGGCACAACAATAACAATAAGAGGGCTACACTAACAATAACAATAAGGGACTACACTAGTATTATAGGGACCTAACATATGTCCCTATATAGAAGAAGAATTCAATGATCCCTAATTTTGTTGGATGATTTTAAGTCATTTTTTTGGAGACAGGAGAGGTGGGAGTTTTCTTGTATCAAAGTAGTTAAAAATATCTACAAACCTTGGCAGGTTAGTAGAAATTGTAAAAATATGTTCTTAGGGAAACAATCTTCAATAGGTGGCTCATTTTCATTTGTTCTAATCCCAGAGAGAAAACCTACCACTGCATTATATTCCTATTTTATTCAAAAATTTTATTTCAAATTCTTGCAATAGTAATAACCATTTAGTTACCTTTCCATTAGTGACTATTTTTTTCATTAGTGTTGGAGAAAATGTTGATTATAGAGACTCAGGGTTCGACTGCAAGGTGCCAAAAGAGAGCCCATTATAGTCTAGCATTACACCGAAATATTTGATCTTCCATAAGGGAAGAAAGTATCACTTGAGGTATGCTGAGAAATATATGTGATGTTCAAGGCTTAGTTGGTGACAGGATCAATTAAAACATACATCACAATTATTAATAATTTTATATCCACTACATAAAATTTTGTGCAATAAATAGATAAACACATTATAGAGATATGGACATAGAGTATAATTCTTTTTTTAAGTAGGCTCATACACACAAACACTTCCATTCATAAAATACAATAGAGTTTTGTGAAATAATCTGTTCTTATCATTATCTCGCTTGATAAATATTACATCTACATATTTCCATTAGCCTAGCTAGATCTGTCAGGTATCACCCTTAAATCCATTATAACCATAGAATTACGCAGGAATAAAACAGAGTGAAAGTAACATAATATGACTCCTAATTTAAACAACATGATGACCTTCTTCTACTATCTCTCTCTTTCACAAGTCACCCTAAACATTGTTATTTTTTCATAAAGAATCATTGTTCTTTACTTTGATAGTTACATTTCTTCACCACCATGTTATGTTCACCCCAAATAATTTTTCCATTGATCATATCTATATCATTAACCATCAGAAAATAAAACTAAGCATAAAGAACAACACAATCATCATCATCATATAAACAACTGAAAATAAATATCAAGGGCATAGAAGCATGAACACATAGAGATACAAGGATTGGTACGAGACGAGGGGAAAACCCACTATGGGGAAAACCTTGGAAATTATTCTTCTTATATCTTCATTGAATGATTTAGAAATAAGAGTACAATGATCCATGAGTACATATATTTACGATGCAAAAAAAAATAGCATACAAGCACTAAAACCATACCCAAACTTTTGCATGGAGGAAACTGAATCTGAGAATTAAAATGTACTAACTTTGGATGTACCAAATTGTTGAAAATTAATGATAATGAATAAGGAATGACTATAGATCTACAGGGGAAGAAACCATATATGATCTACAGATCTAGAAATCTATAATACCAAAACTCGGATCTAAAATATCACCAAGTGATCTCAACTATGAAGTCCTAGATATGAATCTAGGAGATTGTTAATGAAACTGATGTAATTGTGACTGAACGACTGAAATATGAAAGCATTGCGCAATCAATTGAAGGTGATCCAAATCTGATCTTCCTAGTAAATCTCTGAGCTACGGCCTTAACACACTCAACCTGCAGCTTTGGGGCTCTGAGACGCTACCATAACACCCTCTGCCTGTGGTTGGGCTTTAGAAAATCTTGATCTAACCTCAAGTGTTTGGCCATGCTCTTAACATGTCGTTTCAGTGACTTTGGCACCTTGGCCACAGGAAAAACGCATCCTACATACGACTCTTCTTCAGAAGGGTCGCTACTAGGGCCTTACCTTCCCGGGGCTCTGCTTCAATAGACTCAGATATGAAATGTGCATCAGTCTCTGGACCCGATCCACTATGTGAGCTCTTTCCGACATACTTGTGTGAGACAGAACATAAATATAGATGAAATAAACTGATGGATGAAAATCATAGATCACTTGAGCAAGTTTGAAAATGTCATTGATTTCACCTCTATTTAAAACATTGTGACTGACCGCTTGGGGCTTTGACCGGATCAACATGTGGTTAGGCCAACCCATAAAATATTAAACTAATTAATAAATTAACCTCTTTTGAATTGATTGGGGTGATCTATAGGTCGATTTTGATCCTCTCTAGAGGAATCTAATTAAATTATTATATTAATCATCTGAGATGTCCACAGTGGAATTTGATCTTGGATGCAAAAATTAACACTCCTTCTCAACTAGGAAGAATTCCAATTTGCAATCTCTGCTTGTAGTTCTCTGTATCATGGAGTCAGCACGACTTAACACAATATATTGAAATATGTTCATCGATCAATATGCTATTTTGACATTCATGCATCATCATGTCGTCACTGGAAAAAAATTTCATGTAGTCATCATGCTATGAATGTTTCTTATTAAAAATCATCAATGTAATCTTCATGATTATTTTTGTTTATCTCTTGATTGTTTCTATTTGTATGCTAAACATTCTTGGATCTAGAATAATATATTATTACCAGAGGGTAGCTTAGGCTACCACCCTTCATGCATCAGGCTATCATTTTGGAGTCTTTTCAATCAGGCTACTACCTGGAATATCATTAACCGAGAGAATATCAACAGGGAGCACATCTCAGGGAGTGAATCTCCCAGAATATCATGGAGAAGCTATACCTATACAACCCAATATCCAGAAAATAGGATACCCATCCATGCAGGGGTGATCATCTCGACCCTAATGTCACATCGGGGAGCTCACTCTCAACTCAGAATTGCATAGGGTTATTTCACATCGGGGAGCTCACTCTCAACCGAGAATCATATAGGTTCATCCCAACCCATCCTATTTACTACTAATCTTCCCATCGATGACCTTGAATATTCATGTGGTAGAACGCCTGCATCATAATATAGCTTGGATGAGATACCCAACTTACCAAGAGGTATGGATCACACACCTCTAAGCCTCCACAACCCATTGGAAAAAAGGGGAGGGCTAATCCCAACAAACCCTGTGGGTATGATGCCAACTGGGGTATACTTTGCATAGGCTAACCTGTAGAGGAGATACTCTAATTTTCAAAACAGACAAGGATCACACACATCCCATGGGTGACAGATAGGGAAGAAACTTCTTTGACCCTGTTATCCAGAGTTCCCTCAACCCCAGGAGCCCTATATCTCAATTCCTCGTTCTGGGAGCTCAAAAAAAGAGGAGGTTCTAGCTTAGTGCCCTCAATCAACGCTTCTCTCATCTGGTATCTTCTTATTCCTATACCTACAGGACATCAAATCAAGTGTTATGTTAGAACATAGATAATCATGTAAATTGCATCAAGATACCAATAAAAAAAAAGATACCAAAACCATCCTCCCTCTCATGGAGGTGCCAGACATTCATGGATACTATAATAATCCTCCCTCTCACAGATGTCACATGGAAATTATAATCACCCTCCCTCTCACAAAGGTGTCAATCACAAGCTTCAATTTGTCTTGAAAATTTGAGTAGTCTCAAATGAATGGAGAACATATAGTCCCAACTATACATATTTGGGATTCTATGTCATCATCGTGTATCCATGTCTTATCGAGATCATGCTCGATCAAATCTATAAGGAGCTTCTACATCATCCCTCATAGTAAGCCTAGCTAGTGGCAGTGTACCTAACCTCAGTCATGCTATGGAACTCTTGTCTGAAGTGTCATGGAAAATATCATACTAAGGCAGCATCCAAATGTGCTCATCAATCCAAAACATCATTAGTTGATTCATGAAGCTACATATCATGGGAGAAATATCTCAACCAATAAAATATCTTTGGTGGAAATTATGAGTGATGCAGCTCAATCATGAATTCAATCATGTTCTATACACATCATATATGGATTAATGTTCAAAATGGAATATCAATGCTTCAACCAACTAACAGATGTCATATCATGTTCAATCAACATTTGAGATTTAAATCAGAATATCTAGGGATTTAATTACATGAAGACATTTCAACAGTTTTTCTATATGGAATTTCTTTCCCAAATTCCATAAATCAATTTATCATTCCGTGATAGATCATTAAGTTATTACAAAGTCATCTCCCTCTTACTTATATTTTCAGAGGCTCATCGCCTGACAAGGATAGACTATCAGTATGTATAATTAAAGCCATAATAAAAAATCAAGGCCATACCTTGGAATTCATTATCTTGACTTTGACACATATAAAAAAATATAAATCAATAATTTTTCATCACGCAACACTCTCTATGAGCCTAAGGCCTTATCATGCTAACATATCCAACCTTACTCAAATCAATGTTGAGTCAACAAAATCAGCTCATTAGATTTCAGTTACAACTATTATGAAAGACATTTATTTCATAGCTATTAATTCTTTCAACTAGAGACAGGTAGCACGAATATCAAATCTTGACTTCAATTCATGTCAAGATCTTCAAGCCTACGATTCAACATGTCATTATAGGTTATTTCCTTCATTAGATGTAAGTACATACATATTATGATTAAATCATGCATGTTCATACTAAGTCACAACAACCATTGTGCTTGGAACAAGGAGGCCAATACAGAACCATACATCTGTATACTCACATATGGCACTGAAGGTCACTATGCCCACATAACATAGTCATCTGGGAAAATCAACAATCACCAGATCAAATCATGTCAAATCCAAATGTGCAATCATGGTAAGATCTATAAATCCAAACATGTCTCAAGTATCATTTCAAAAGTTCCAAACGTGGTTTATCAATATAAATCAGCCTTAAACATAATGAAATATCCATATGAATGTCTCGATCACCTGCACACATAATTTTGGTTAAAACATACGAACTTTCCCAACTGACAGACCTTACTAGCATCTGCAGTACATATGCAGAACTGACATATTCTAAGTGACCATCTGATTTCATGCTCAATTCCATCAATTCTAGAAATCAGTTCACAATGACAAGACAAATCAAAGATCCATGGATTCAAAGTATAGAAAAAATTCATTAGACATAAATTCAATTTTGTTTCTTTCATGCATAGTTACATCTATGAGCCTTCGTTTGCACGAATGAGATGCACACCTATGTTGTGCATTAACCAATGTCAAACATTCATAAATCATATTTCAATAGCAACATGAGTAAGAATCTTTTAGGAGAGAGGTTCTCCCTCTGAATGATAATACACATCATTCATATCATCAACCTGTCTGTACATCGATCAAGCAACAACATATCTATCATAAACACATATCTATCATGATCATCAATATCATGCCATCCTTATTTCATCAAGGGTTGGATTAGAAAGATCAAGGCAACAGGCTGATGTGATATCAAAACCTTAAGATCCAATAAAAATACATCAATTTAAAGCATTTAATTTCACCACATGTTATAACCACAAAGAGTCATAAATTTATAACATCAATCTCATAAATATTCCTTTTTAATCACGGCTTCCAATACCATGTACATCATAATAAATAGGATCAAGTTATGTTAATCAATAAACCAACAAGGTGCAATTACTCTTCTCTATGAGTTTTCATCATGTTGATCACAAGTATTATCAATAACATATCAATGTGGTAAAATTCCATAAGATATCCAATGAATTCTATGTGTATTAATAATCAAGAGTACCATCCACTAAAAATCAGAATCAAGATCTAAAAGCAATAGATATTAGCCACACATTAAGTTATGCTACTATATCCAGGATGGGAAATCACATCAAGTAATGTCACAGAAACAAGAAAATCATCATGATCAAATCATTCAATAGGAGGTCCACCATTTCATCAACATAAATCTCAGTCACTCCTATATGTGCATGCATGAGCTATCTGAGAAGTATACATTCTCAATATACCGAAGGGCTTACCTAGCCATCCAATGTTGTAGCTAAATCATAACATTAAAACAATATGGCATGCATGCCTTATCATTTTACCTATGCACCTTTACATAGATGGCTTGTAGTGCACAAGTTCCTCTTTACATTTTCAGATCTATCCATATTTCCTTTTCCAGATCTAGTTTCATTTCCAGATATAGCCAAATTTCCTGCATTTCCTGATCTGGCCATATTTCTTGCATTTCCAAAGATCCTCGAAAGGGATCCACTCATCACATCTCATAACAAAGGTTAGATATATCTAGGTTCTCAAATATATATGCAGGAAGTACAACTAGAAACAATAATAATAAAAATCGAATCTATAAGCATAAACCAGAGTAAGGGGTATAAGTCAAGGAATACTTATCTTTAATGAGAGATGATCCTTTCCATCATGAACCAGCCTTCAAGAGTCAACCATAGATCATAAAGCAATGCTTCCTTTAATAAAAAACTTTATCAATACCCAGGTCAACTATCAAATCAATCAAAGTTCTTAAGCATCTTTCCAAAGGCTATGTGAGGGTTTCATAAACCAAATCTCAAGACTTTACCATAAACTAGGGTTTCTCTCAAACATTTTTACACTAAATTCATAGGGTTTTATTCATACCCTAGAATTATTTTATGTCTCTGCCATCCCTTTCCTATTTCCATAGAATGTGTCTCCTTAGGGTGATCCTCATGGATTTTCTTCAACCAGCTCTAAAACCATGTTATTTTTTCATAAAGCAGCATCGTTTTTTACTTTGATAGTTACATTTATTCACCACCATGTTAAGTTCACTCCAAATAATTTTTCCATTTAACATATCTATATCATTAACCATTAGAAAATGAAACTATGCAAAATAACAACATCATCATCATCTAAACAATGAAAAATAAAATATCAAAGGAAGAGAAGCATGAACACATAGAGACACTAGGATTGGTCCGAGACCAGGGAAAAACCCTTGGAAATTATTCTTCTTAGATATTCATTGAATGATTTAGAAAAAAATAGTATAATAATCCATGAGTACATATTTACGATGCAGAAAAAAATAGCATACAAGCACTAAAACCATACCCAAACTTCTGCATGAAGGAAACAGAATCTGAGAATTGAAATGCAGTGACACTGGCTTTAGAAAACTAATGAACATGACAGATATTGAATGAGGATAGAAGATATCTGTAGCAGAAGCAACCAAATATGATCTACAAATATACAGATCTATAATACCAAAACTAGGATTTCAAATATCACCAAGTGATCTCAACTCTAAAGTCCTAGATTGAATCTAGGAGATTTTCAATGATGTTATGATGCTACTTTGGATGAATGCCTGAAGTATATAAGTGCTGCAAAATTGAATGAAGGTGATTCAAATCTGATATACCCATTAACGTTCTGAACCATGACCCTAACATGCTCATCTCGCGGCTCTGGGGCTATGAGGCGCTTCCATAACACCCTTTTCCCATGGCTGAGCTTTAGAACATCCCGATATGACCTCAGGGCTTTGGCCGCACCCTTAACATGTTGCGCCAGTGACTTTGGCAACTTGGTCATAGGATCAACACATCCTACCCACAACTCTTCTTCAACAAGGTTGCTACCAGGGCCTTACTTTCCTGTGACTCTGCTTCAATAGACTCATATATGAAATTTGCATCAGTCTCTGACCCCGATCCATTATGAAATATCCTTCTGACGTACCTGTGCGAGCCAAAACATAAACATAGATGAAATAAACTGATGGGTGAAACTTATAGATCACTTTAGAAAGTCTGAAAATGAGCTGGAGGTCACCTCTATTTATAAAATTGTGAGTGGCTGCTTGGGGGCTTAACCAGATCAACATGTGGTTAAGCCAACCCATAAAATATTAAATTAATTCATAACTTAACTTATGCTTAACTGATTATGGCAATGTATATGTTGATTTTGATCCTCTCAAAAAGAGGAATCTAATTAATTTATTTTCTTAATCATATGTGCTATCCACTATGGAATTTGACCCTAGTTGAAAAAATTAACACATATCTATATATATCTTTTGGCCAATTGATTCTATCCAACTTAACCCAAGCTTGGTTGGTGAAATCAATTCTAACCACCTTCACAAGGTCTGTATCCACTTGTTCCACATTTTCTTGATCATTTCAATTGTGACAACTTGATCCTTCTTTTGCAGCCTTGAAATATTTCAATATAATCACTTGGTCCTTTTCTTGTCGCTTCCTTATTTTCTTCTACAATCTTCTGGCCAAATAAACCAATCACTTTTCTAGCTTGTACTATGTGTTATATGAAACTTTATTCCAACCAAAATTAACCGCATAAAAATGAAGGAATTGTTAGACATTGGGTTTAACGCTCCCCATGTGTTTTGCAACAGGGACTAACTGCCTCTCATGGATCCTAACTCTGGCGATTGTAGTGGAGACTAACGCTTGCAGGTTTTGGTCTAACAACAATCATGATTCCAAAAATTAGTATTAGAGCGACAGGTCTCGAGTTTGAAATTCACCTTACTTGCATTGGGGGGGAGATTGTTAGACATTGGGTTCAACGCTCCATGTGTGTTTCGCGACATGGACTAACCACCTCTCATGGATCCTAACTCTGGTAATTGTAGCAAAGACTAACGCCTGTAGGTTTTGGTCTAATGGAAATTGTGATTCCAATGGGACCAATAGGCCATGCCCACAACCTATTGACTAGCCCTCTAGTCCATATTTAATTTCTGTGTATGTTCCTTCCTTACGCTACTCAATTGGTGTTGGTCCTTCCTGTACTTGTGTAGATGATTCATCTTCAAATGAAGGACCCAACTCTATAATAACCTCGAAAATGTTTTGGTGGTAATAGGTATACTTTTCCAAGAGTTATTTCCATGTCTACATCAAATTTTAAGTTTTATTAATAAAGTGTTGGGTTTTCTCAACCTCTGTAAATTCAAGTTGAGTAGTGATAAATGCATTCCATTGATTATTGGAATCAATATCGAGCTTGAACATATGAAATTATTTCTCCTTGACAGTAGGCTTGAGGTCGCATATCACCTATTTTTCTTTGTGTGACTTTTCTTCCAGGGTATATGTGCTTATTTCTCAATTATTTCCTTGAAAATATACTTTTATTGGGCTATATCAACAGTAGAGAGACCCTCATCCATTATATTATTAACTTCTTTGTGAAACTTGTAAATTGGTTGATTTCATTTGGTGAAAAGCAATGCCCAATACTATACTTCCCTGAACATATTTTTGGAATCATCTATCTATTTTTGAAGTTTTGTGTGGAAATTAGTACCTTTATATATAACCTAATCAATATTCTAAATATATTTTATAGTAGGGTCTATAATTTTCTCCCATAACCAAGTAATAGTACATTGATATTGGTAAAATTTTCCATTGATGTCAATATGGCATTGTTGGAAATGGAAATTATTCTTTTCATACATGAATAACCATTTTATGATGTTTCCCTAACCTCATGCGAACCCTAGGAGGAAGCCCTAAGCATGAAGATGATGCATATTCAAGTCACATGATGCATATACCAATATTGAATGATATAATTATGAATGATCTAATGATTAACAATGAACCCCAACATGCACATGATCTATCTTCAATGATCTAATGATGCATAATGATGAATGAAGAATCCCTTATCATAAAACTCTTCTAGGCACATACATGTAATTCATCCTTGTAATTAAATGATAATGATGCATGGATAGATGTTGATTGGAAAATAGGATTCCCTAAGCCCTAAATACCATGTTAAAAGATCCCCTAATCATAATAATCCTAATGGCCTAAGACTATAAATAAGAATCCCTAACACTGTCGAAAACATAAAATCCTAAAGGCAGTCATGGATAAATTAATGATAAAAACTCACAAAATATAAATTTATTGATGAAAAATGACCTTATTTAAATTTCGAGTTGGAATAGGCTTGTAGAGGATTTTTCCTCTTTCTAATGAGATATCACTCGCTTTATAACTCCTCATAGACTGAGAGAAAATTATTTTCCAAGATGAAAAAATATATTCTTTATCCTAGCTAACCTAATCCTACGTGTGCAAGTTGGCCTTCCTCCAAAAGACGTGTAAGTTTCATAAAGGTTGAAAAATTATATAAATGCAAGTTTGAAATCACCATTTCAGGCATCAAATTTCGGTTATCAATTCAGAAAAGTACCACTGAAGAAAGACAAACCTCGAAGAGGATTAGAAAGTTAAAATTTTGGGAAAATTTTGTGCTAGGGTCATACTTCCAGCTCAGACTACAGAACTAAGAGAACATTCCTCTTGAAGACTCGAATGTTGGAGAATGTCAAACTTGTGAGAGGCTTAAACCTATGGAGGATAAATAATAAGAATAAAAAACTGTGAATAGCCACACTATTGAAGCTCATATCTCATTTCTTTGTCTAAGCTCAAATCTACAGTGAATAGCTCATACAGTCTTGGGAAATGCTCAAAAATATGAGAAGTCGGACTTAGTAAAAATCATTAGACTTTGAACCTTCAAAAAAAGAGTTATCTCTCAGACCTGTATCTAATATAATAAATCACGGATAAGGATTGCAGTCCTTTCTGTAGCTTAAACATGTGGATTTTCATATCAATAATCTAATGAAGCTCAAGCTTAAGCTATGATCTATGGTTTATGGATAGTCACCTGTAGAGAAATAGTGGATAGTCACCTAAAATCAGTTCAATAACCTCAGTCCCTCAGAGAAGTTTGAATTGTGGATAGTCAGCTCGGATATACCTGTGCGATTACACCTTGGTATCGTGGAGGACCTGTAGATTATGTACGTATGGATAGTTATTTATGGAGGCTCGTAATTGCAAGTGACTGAACCTATGATACTTTGAATCTAAACTTGTAGAGGGCTTGAACTTAGCCTTGAAGGCTCATACATGTAGAAAATCTTGGCATCACTTTAGAGCAGTTTTGTTTTAGGTCATATCTTCAAAATTCTTTGAAGAAGAGTTTGTTCATTTTTAAGCCAGGAATAGGGGGCGTTAGGAGGATCCAAGCAGGCATCCTTGAAGAATTCCCTTCAATATTTTCCAACATATTTGAAGATCAATTTTTGAGAAGTATTGATTAGACCTTCATTTGGACGCACCCTATTGAAATAATTCTTAAGACCAACCCTTGAAGAAAACCAACATGAAGTAGCATAAATCAATTAAAGGAGAAGCCCATTGAAATATTTTGGAAGACGCGTAGAAGTTGATATTTAAGACACTCGTAGAGTTACCTATTGAAGAAACCTTGAAGGATACTTGAATATATTTGGAAGACTTGTAGAATTTGGTCTTGGAGATATTATTGGAGACCATGATTCTTTGAAACCATCATGAGGAAACCTTGGAGAATTTTGTTTGGGTAACATGAAGAGTTGTGGAGACACCTTGAGAAGAAAAAGTTGTCACTGATGAGGTAAGTGATTTGAGATAATTTTAGGGTGGTGATGAAGGTGAAGATATTGTTAGGGCTCATTGCAGAAGATATTGGGAGTCATTAAGAATAATTGACCTTATATTTACAAATTAAAGTTGTGGGTTGGAGCCCTAGAGGATAGGAGTCCTCAGGAAGACAAGGTTGGAGCCTATACCGGAGATAGGTTTGGAGCCCTAGATGTTGGAGCCTGATAGATACAAGGTTGGTACCTTTGGAAGATAAGGTTGGTGCCTTTGGAAGATAAGGTTGGAGCCTTGTGAAGTCCAAGTTGGTGCTTGGAAAAATACATGTTGGAGCCTTGTGGATTGAAGATCAATGTCTTAATCTAGGGTCTTGATTTATTATAAAGAAGAGGATTTAAGTCCTTGTTATTCTTGATTAATAAAATTATTTATTCTTATTGTTCATTTTTTTCTAATTATAAGTGATCTAATTCATAAAAATAAAAAATGAAAAGAAATATATATTCACCCCCCCCCCCCCTCAGCATTTCCAAAAATTGGTATCAGAGCTATTACCTTCTCTCAAAGCCTAATAGTTTGAAGGTTGTTCCTTAGAACACAAATAGAAAAGGAAAGGAAGAAAGCCTCCAACCCATCTAAAAATGTCTAACCTTCAACTATGAAAGTGGAAGACAATAAAATTGGGAAAAATCCATTGTTCAATGGAAACTTTGAAATATGGAAGGAAGTAATGAAGAATTTTTAAATGGCTCAAGCCTTTGAAGTCTAGGAATATTTGATTATTGAAAGCATGATGGAAGAAGGATCCAAGCAATATAATGCAAAAGTGATCATAGGAAATCTTGAGTGGGCTACTAGATGCTTCCAAAGTGGAAAAGTGCTCATGAAAAAAGGTATGTCGGAAAAACTTCAAGATCTTAACTCAAAAGGAGAATTTACCATGACCTCTAAACAATACGATGATGGAAAACAAGAAGGAAATCAAAAACCCATTAAGGAAGCTAAAAACAATAATGAATACATCAGACCAAAGAAGACGTAGAATATGAATAAAATGAATAAGACTTCACAAAAAATTTCAAGGAAAAACTTGTAGCTACCCTAGAGGAGATAAGAAGGTTGACAAAGGAAAATGGGGAGCTAAATAAATAGGCACAATATGGTGACCATGACCTTGAAAATACAAGGAAGTAAGTTAACTTATTCAAGCTTCAAGTACAAGAAATATATGAGGCACTTGCCAATATTAAGGAGGAATTTCATCAAAAAAAAGGTATCATGAAGAAGCAATATCCATGAAAAATCAACTATATAAAGAAAATAAAAAGGAAGACATTTTTTCAATCCATCTTAATCAAAGACGCAAGGACTTGAACAAACTTGAAGCAAAAATTTCTTAATACAAGGAATAGGTCTCCCCCCTTAAATATCAACTAGAAGAAGAAAAGAAACAAGCACAAGGACCTTAAAAGGTGATCGAAGTTTTGTAACTCCTAGAAGGGCAAGTCGATGAAGGAAAAAAGGAAAGAAATTCCATGATATGTGAACTCAAAGAAAATAATGAATATATCTCCAAGTTAAAATCAGAAATCACCTCACTTAAGGCCCAATCATGTGAAGCAATGAGAATGAAGGATGAAATGGAGAATCATCTAGAAAGAAGGAGTAAGAATGAAAGATGATTAAAGAAAAAAATTATCTCCCAAGGAAAAAATTTGATCGTATGAACAAGAGTCTAAAGATCTCTCAAACCCTAGATGACACCCTAAGCCATCAAAGATCTCTCCTCGATAAATTAGGTCCTTGATATGTAGGTGAACCCTAAAACAAAAATGATGCAAACCATAATTCTCCAAACAGCAAGGATGTGGACAATATTGGAAGAAATATTGATGCCCCTAGTTCCAAGAAAATCAAGGATAAGAATCAAGAGAACATTGGACGAAACCCTGCTCCAAGAAGATATGCAAATGGTGTCAATAATGCAAGAGGAAACAAATTTGACCAAAGGATTTTAAGGAAAAAATACCTTATAAGTACATCAAGGCAATACTCTGTAGGAGGTATCAAGGATGCAAGAGGAAATGGATATCATCAAAGAATCCCAAGGCAAAAATACTTCAGAAGTACATCAATACAATATCCGTCTCCCAAGTACCAAAGTATGTTTTTGGTTATTGCTATTCTTATACAAATTTTTGGCACATGGAAAAGGATTGTAGGGCATACCACAAAGACAAATATAATGGTCCTCATCAGCTCCCTAGAAGCAAGTTTTCAAGAATAAGTCATGATTCCTCATTCATGAAAAATATGAAATGCTTAAAATGTCTTAAAATTGGGCATATGGCTCATGATTGTAACTTTACTTTGGTCACTAAAAATCTATGACCATGACTACCAAGCCAAAAAATAAAGTTACAGAAGTATGGAGAAGAAAGAAAATTGGATCAAAAAGTGTCTTAAACACTCAAGGCATCAACTCATGTTCTTGATCCAATGAGTACATCCTTGGAAGATGTGATATTACAAGTATTTGATGATAAAATTATTCCAAAAAGGAGACCTTGAATATTGTACAGGGGTGCTTGTGATTCTTGAATATTATTTCAAAACATATTTGTAAAGAGCCATATGAAACCCTTGATGAGTTGCAAATGAACAATATTGATAGATCATCTCTTAGGAATAACTCCATTGAAGAAAATAATGACATTGTTGAAGATGTCTTCCACTCGATCACAAGGAAACAATATTTCATGTCTAAAGAAAAAATAATAGCTAGAGGAGTTCATGCACACAGGGTAGTTGTTTGATCATCTATCTCATCCATTTCCATGAGGACATGCATAGGCTTGGGGGGAGAAATATCATTAAATAAGAGAACCATGATGGGGGAGGAACATGTATATCGTGGATAACTATCATTGATGAATAAAATACAATGGAGATGCATATCAAGAAAAAACTTGATAGGGAGAGTACTTGGGAACCCCATTTTCCATTGATGTCAAAGGGGGAGAAATTGTTGACAGGGAAAGAGTATTTCCATCAATGACAAAGGGGGAGACTGTTGGTCAAAATTTTAATTGATGTCAGTATGGCATTGGGAGATGGAAAATATTCTTATGATACATGAATAACCATTTTGTAATGTTTCCCTAACCTCATGGAAACCCTAGGAGAAAACTCTAATCATGAAGATGATTCATATTCAAGTCACATGATGCATATACCAATCTTGAATGGTCTGATGATGTGTGATCGAATTATGAACAATGAAGCCCTATATTCCCATTATCTATCTTTAATGATCTAACGATGCATAATGATGAATGAAGAAGCCCTTATCATAGAACTATTCTAGGCACATACATGTAATACACCATTTTCCTTATATTATAATGATGTGTGGATAAATGTTTAATGTAAAATAGGATAACCTATGCCCTAAATACCTTGTTAAAAGATCCCTTAGTAATAATAAGCTTGATGGCCTAATTCTATGAAGAAAAAGCCCTAGCATTGTCTAAAACATAAAACCCTAAAGGCGGCCATGGATAAATTAATGATGACAGTTCATAAGAATATAATTTATTGATGAAAATTGACATCATTTAAATGTGGGATTGACATAGGCTTGTAGAATATTTTTTCTTTTTTCCAACGAGCTATCACTTTCCTTCTAACTCCTCATAGACCGAGAGAAACTGATTTTTCAAGATGAAAAATTATATTCTTTATCCTAGCCAACCTAAGCCTATTTTTTCAAGTCGACCTTCCTCCAAAAGACATTTCCTTTCATAAAAGGTAAAAAACTTGTATAAATACAAGTATGCAATCACCATTTCAAACATCAAATTTCAGTGATCAATTCAGATAAGTACCAAAGAAGCAGGACAAAGGCCGAGGAGCATTAGAAGATTAAAATTTTTGGCACGATTTCTATGTTAGGGTCATCCTTCCATCTCAAATTACAGAACTAAGAGAAAAATAATCTTGAAGACTTGAATATTGGATAATCTCGAACTTGTGAGAGGCTTAAACCTGTGGAGGATAAAGAAGAACCATACAAAACTATGAACAATCACACTATTGAAGCTCAGACATCCTTTCTTTGTCTAAGCTTAGATCGATTGTGAATAGCTCAGATAGTCTTGGGAATTTCTCAAACCTGTGAGAAACTAGACTAAGGAACAATCCTTAGACTTTGGACCTAAAAAAAAATTCTTATCCCTCGGACCTGTAGCTAATCTATTGAAGCTCATATAAGGATTTTAGTCATGTCTATAGCTTGGACTTGTGGATTTGTGAATTAATAATCTATTGAAGCTAAAACTTAAGCTATGATCTGTGGTTTATGGGTATTTTTCCTGTAGAGGAATAATGGATAGACACCAAAAATTAGTGCCATAACCTCAGTATCGCAGAGAAGGTTTAATTATGGACAGTCAGTTCAGATATACTTATGGAATTACACATTGGTCCTATGGAGAACTTGTAAATTATGGACTTAACGATAATAATTTATGGAGGCTCGGAGTTGCAAGCTATTTAACCTGTGATACTTCGAATCTGAACTTGTAGAGGGTTTGGACATAGCCTTGAAGGCTTTGACATTTAGAAAATATTGGAATCACTTTAGAGTTGTTCGTTTTGAGGGCAGATCTTCAGAATTATTTGATGTAGAGTTTGTTCCCCTTTTAAGGCGGGAATAGAGGGTTTTAGGAGGAGTCAAGCTGACATCCTTGAAGAATTCCCTTGGAGCTTTTCCAACCTATTTGAAGATCAATTTTTGAGGAGTATTTATTAGACCTTCGTTTAGAGTCACCCTATTGAAGACATTCTTAACACTAACTTTTGAAGACAACCTTGGAGTATCATACCTCAGTTGAAGGAGCAACACATTGACATATTTTGGAATACTTGTATAAGTTGATATTGAAGACACTCGTAGAGATGACTATTGAAGAAACCTTGAAGGACACCTGAAGATATTTGGAAGATTTGTAGAAAATTTCCTTGGGGATATTATTGGAGACCATGATGCATTGAAGCCATCATAAGGTAACCCTAGAGAATTCTATTTGGGTAACAGGAAGAGTTGTGGAGACAACTTCATGAGAAGAGAAAGTTTTCATTGATGAGGTAAGTGTTTTGAAGATCATTTGAGGGTAGTTTTGAAGGTGAAGATATTATCAGGGCTTGTTACAGAAGATATTGGAAGTTCTGAAGAATCATTGGACTTATCTTGACGAATTAAAGATGTGATTTGGAGCCCTAGACGATAGGTCCTCAATAAAGCCAGGTTGGAGCCCTAGAGGTTGGAGCCTCATATAGATAAGGTTGGTGTCTTGGGAAGATAGGTTTGGTGCCCTAGAGGTTGGAGCCTCATGAAGTCCAAGTTTATGCTTGCAAAAATACAGGTTGGAGCCTGGTGGATTGAATTTCAGTGTCTTCATCTAGGGTTGGAGCCCTAATTATTCATTAGGGGAATTTTGAGGTCTAAAATGGGCCTACCTAAGGAAATTATAAAATAATAGTGGAAAAAGTAAAATAATATTTGATTACATCATCAAATTTTGGAGGGAAAAAAGGAAAAAACTACTTTTTCAAGTCGTATTTTCAACTTATCTCCCAAATTTTTTACTCAAATTTCTAGCGGGAGTACTCGTTGGATACAAAATTTGATTCCTCATCCAAGGAGTACCCATGTTGCATACTTTCAATAGATCCCGCTACAAGAAAAATGAGAAATACATGAAAAACATGATTGCAATCACGTTTTTTAATGTATTTCTCATTTTTCATGTAGCAGGGTTCATCAAAAGTATGCAAGATGGGTACTCTTTGGATGAGGAATTAAATTTTGTATCCAACGAGTACTCCCGCTTGAAATTTGAGTAAAAAATTTAGGAGCTAAGTTGAAAATACGAGTTGAAAAAGTAGTTTTATTATTTTATTATTTTTTAATATTTTTACCCTTTTACTTAAAAAATGGTGAATCATCCCCAATGGTTGGCATCATCATATTGAATCCTATTGGTTCTTATAAAGTTTATTTTGGTTGTACATTCTTCTTAGGAGGCCCATTTTAGACCTCAAAATTCCTCTAATGATGGTAATTTATTTATTGTAAAGAAAGGGATTAAATTTCTCGTTATTCCTGATTAATAAAATTATTTATTATTATTTTTCATTTTTTGTTTTAATTAGAAGTGATATAACTAGTAAAAATAGTAATTGAAAATAAATATTGATTCACCCCCCTCTCAGTATTTACAACATCTGAAATTATTTTTTCTTGGTTGTGATAACGGTCTAGGTGTTTTGGAGAAAGTATAAACATTGAATAAGCTCATGATTTAAAATGTCCTCTAGCAACATAAAACTAGCATGTGATGATTTTTTCCATGTATGAATGATATTGGCTTGAATATAAACAACCTCTTGTTCAAATTTGTTCTTCTACCTTTGGAGCCAAACTATTTCCTCAATGACTTTCATAAGTTGTTGTTACAACGTGCCTAGGTATTGTAAGAGTTCAGTTATGGTATGTTGTTGTTTATCCTATACTCGAGTGATCTCAGACTATTTCAGGTCTATTGAAATCATCCTTTCTTCCAATTATAATGAAGAATCCCTACCGGATCAAATCAACCTGAAAATTGGGGACTTCCATTGGACACAAACCTTGGACTATGAGAATAATACCTTCAGATGTCGCCATTGTCATCAAACAGGGCATCTCCAAAATACTTTCTCTCAGCTCCAAGACAAAAAGAAGAATCTCAATTGCAAACCCAAATCCAAGAGCTGGAATCCCAGTGTTCCTCCCCCCCCCATGGATGACACAGACTCTTCCAGCTCGGATGAAGAGGAAATTGAAGCATATGGGGAAAATGTTGGGACTTCGATGGATGCACCCTCAGCCAATCATGTGGATCCCTCTGCCCCTCCAATCTCTCAGAAATGCTTGCATGTATCTTCTTCCTTCAACTCTGATAAGGATATTTCGCCCTCAATGTAGAATAGTCTACAAATGGTCACGGCCCAGCCAAGATCCAATGGCTAGATTAAAGTAAGCAATAAAAAATGGAAAAAATTCCATTTGGCAGTATCCACCCAAACTGGGTAGATACCTTTGTCCAACTCTCATTTTTCTGCTCTCCTTGTTATCTTTTTGTTCATTCCTTGGTTGTTATTCAGGAGTGGGGTTGTTATCCTTTCACCTCTGGCTCCCCTGCTCTCAGCATCACTTACATGCAAGCTCTGTTTGTACTATATGTCCTCTCTTAATAGAATTAGTCTTGTTTAGAAAAAAATAAAAAAAATGAAGAATCCCTAATAAATTGGAAAATTCAGTAGAAGGACCAGTGCTTGAGGTCTATTGTAGAAAAAATGTTGGCTAAGGGAATATTGGTATATAGAGGGTGGCCAATTGCAATTAATATATTAAAATGACCTTGCTTTGACTATTCTGGAGGCTCCTTCTACCCTTGTTGAATAGATGTTTGAATTATTTCTAGTGCCTTGGCGGAGGATGGTACAGGTTGAAGAAGTGAAATATTTGGAGGGGGTAAATAACTAATGGTATGAAAAGGGGAATCATAGTAGGATCATTAATAAAATGGGTCAAAGGTACATCAAAGTTTGTATATTGAGGATCATAATTTTGTGGCAAAGAAAAAATATGAGGTTGGATTTTTGGTGAGATTCATTCACAATCAATGTAGGAATAGTAGTCACAGGGGGTTCATCATCATCCACTTGGATGATCTTATAGAGGTCAATCCCATCCATCTTCACAAAAGGTATGAGAGAAGGAATATAGGGTGTATATGAAACTATAGGAGGAGCTACAATAGTTTCCTCAAAAATAACAAGAGGCCTAAAATTTTTTGCATGCAATGGGACTACATCAGGGACTTGGGCAGAGGTGGGGGTGTAGTTGTGGTAGGAGTGGAAGAAGAGCCAGGGGTCAAAACGATATGGAACATAGATTTCTAATGTGATTTTGATGAACTTGAGGGTCAAAAGGGAAATATGGAAGGGTGTTATGATGTTTGCGAGATGAATACGATGTGACTATTAGTCAATTTTGCCACGTGAGACCACTAAAAGAATAATAAATCATATCGAGTTTCTAGATTTGATGGAAACTAGGCCAGATCATTACTTCCCTATATAGAGCCTCATTTGATAAATAATAGGGAAATTATTGAGTGTGAAACTTGTCCTTATCGGCATCTTTAGGGCACACATAGAAATTTTTATGGTCAATGTCAAACCAGATTTTATATGTATGCCTATCCAGTAGAGGTTGTGGCACTGACATGATTTGAGTAGCCTTAATCATATGCTTGTACCATGCACCAAAGGAAAACTCAATGAAAGAGATGTTGTTGGAGTCATAACATATTTTCCAAGGTTCATAGGTAAGGAATAGGGCTTTATGGTCTAAAGGTGCATGAAGATCATGACCAATATGGGGTTTTAAATTAAGCATTATGAGAGAAACAATGAGATACCCATAAATAGAGTATCATCCTTTCTAGTAGGCTTCTTCACAAGCATGAAAGAATTAATATAGAAAATACTTACACCAATTTAATTGAGCTCCTTAAATTCAGAACTCAGCCACAAAAATTGTATCAAGTATGCACTCCCCCTTCATGTAAATCCAAGTGACCTTGCCAATAATCAGATGGCACACAAATTTGACTTGTGTATGGTTTAGTAGATCAATTATAGTCCCCCTTCCCTTACTTTTTTTGATTTAATTCTAATATATATTAGTTTATCCAATACTTTTATTGTGCATGGACCCTCCCTGAAATGCCTTAGAGATGTCCTAGCCCTCCATTGGTATCCCTATTAACTTGTGGATGACATGCACATGAATAGTGTAATCCTTGTCAAGCCATAAGGAACCATTGTGGATTCAAATTATAATGAATTTTTTACATATTTTAATATCTATGATGGTTCTGAAGATAGGCGAGTAGTGCAATACAAGAAAAGTTGACTCATTCAGTTTCTCAAATGTAGGCCTTACTTGAGGGACAATTTTGTTAGTCATGGTGGATCATATATCTAAATAAACTTCAGGCCTAAACATGGAGAACATATCTCCATCAGAGAATTTGTTATCAAAAAATATAACCTTCTCACACTTTCCATATAGATCGTCTAGAGGTTGGACATGCAGGTCAGATAACTCAAACTAGATTGCGAATTTTAGTGGGTGAACCATAGCTGAATAAAAACAAGAATACACGAAAAATAAGGGTATGGTAAGGGGAATGAAGAATAGGAGACACAAACTAAGACAAAATAATTATAACTCAAGAAATATTCAAAGGAAAATGACTATGAATAACAAAAATTCTTGACACTTAAAGACCCATAGGTGAATTGTTGATATTAAATTTCCAAAAATGGTCATTGAATTAGGTATGTGAAGACAGAGGTATCAAATCAAATTTGATTCATTGATTTAATTTTATAGACACATTTATCCTAATACAAGAAATCTATAATCAGGAAAAGTGAGATGAAAGACTTACTGGAAAAATAATATGGTCGATAAATCCAAAAAGTATTAACTACTTCAAAAAAAAAATTGTTAAAGTAGGGATGGCAGGACATCAGGCTAAACAAAAAAAACTAACTACTAAAAAGAGATGACACATAGACATTACTTCACTAACTGAATTCAGTTGTGGTATGACATAACAAGAAACCAAAACCTAACTGACATAAATAAGATAAGCCACAAAAATTGAAAATACTAACAAACTATAACCTTAAACCTAAAATATGCTCACAGAGAAAGAGATATGAAAAATAATGGAGCTACATACCATAGTAGGGCATCAAGAAGGAATCATTCACCCATCTAGTTCAAATCATACCATCAGTTTGTGTTATTTTAATAGCTCCAAACTCCTAGATTTCCAAAACTAAAAAATGTCCCAACAAATGCATCTACGAATTCCTAGTGTGTTTCAAATACTTAATGTCATAGAGAAATACTTGATCTCCAACTAAAAAATTCTTGTTTTTAATATGATGGTGATGACAATACTTTTACCTTTGCTTTTCTATTCTTTGATGGAATTTTTATAATAACTTGTGCTCCTCAAGATTCCATAACTATTAAAGGTATTCTGCAATTGATTCATCATTGGACATCTTGTTAGCTTGCACAATATATAGATTGGGAAGAAATAAATCAATAGAAACCTAAACTTATTTATGATATACTGGATGGAAAGGGGTATCCTTATGCAACCTCTTAGTAGTAGTTTGATAAACCCATAATGTAGTAGGAACCCTTTCATCCCAATCATATTTTTTATCAGAGCATACCTTAGTAAGTCCTTTATCAAAATTTTTATTAAATTCTTGTACTATGCCCTTAGCTTGCAAATGATAAGGACTAATTTTGTGATGTTAAAATAAGAATTCATGCATAAGAGTTTCAATAGTATAATTGATGAAATGAGACTCCTGGTTACTTGTCAAACTTCTTGGACATCAAAATATGGTAATAATTTTCTCAAAAATAAATTTGATTGTAGTACTGGAAACAAAATCTTTGAAATGGGTTACTTCTTCTCACCTGGTAAGATAATTTTTTATGGTAATGATATACCTGACATGTGAATGTTGTGCTAGAGGATTGACGAGACTAAAAAAAAATAACCCATTTTCCAAAGGCTTGTAGTGCTCTAATTAGATGAAGTGGAAGCTCATCTTGATGATAAGGCCTCCCAACACTTTGGTAAACATTAAAATTCTTAACAAATTCTTTCCCATCCTTAAAAAAGGTCAACCACCATAATCCCATTATAGAACCTTATGGGAAGCTTTTTTCCTTCCGTTATGACCTCCTTCAACGCCACTATGGCACTACCATAAAATTCCATTCCTTTCATGGATTAATATATACTCATGCAAGATACTTTCAAGTCCCACCTTGTATAATTCTCCTATAATAAATTAATAATTGAATGCACACACTACTAGGTGTCTATTTTGAGTGGCAGAATAATCATCTGGACACTTATCAGTAGCCAATAAAAGTGAAATATCTTCAAGGTAGTTAGTGTTGTGTAACCATATCCAAAAATAGAAGAAAAGAGATATCAACGCCTTAGAAATAAGCCACTTCGAGGGGGCAACCTCCAATACATTACATAAATGAACAATTCTTGGATGATACAATTTACAAAACCTCCTTTCTATATATAGGAGTCCATGGGGCCATAATGTAATCCTAGCCAACCTAACAATAATGGTTTAAGGGCACAATAATAACAAAATGGGGGTTACAAGGGTACAATAATAACAATAAGGGGGTTACACTAACAATAATAAGGGACTATACTAGTGATATGGGGACCTAACATGCCCCTCTCCTTCAAAAAAGTGTTGTCCTCAACGCTTGAGTAGCTTTGGGTGCTTCTGTATAAAATTCTCATCCTTCCATGTAGAATCTTCAGTGGGTAAGTTCTTCCACTTGATGAGATACTCTGAAATTGATCGATTCCGTAGCTGTCGAGTTCTTTTTTCCATGACCGCTTCAGGTTCCAATATGATTTTTCCTTCCTCATCAATTTTTGGCAATATTGTTTGAACTAGAATATTTTCACCTATAACCTTCTTTAAGAATGAAACATGGAAAAATGGATGTACTCACGAAGAAGCAAGAAGCTCCAATTTGTATGCCATAGTACCAATCTTTTGCAACACCTTGTAAGGACCATAGTACTTTGGTGATCATTTATTATACTTCTTAGCTTGCTTGAGGGACATTTGTTTGTATGGTTGTAACCGTAAAACTAACCAATCTCCTACATCAAAACTTCTCTCGTTGCGATGTTGATCTTCCTGTTGTTTCATTCGATTTTGTGCCAAATTCAGGTTATCCTTTAAGAGTTGGAGAACTTCTTGCTAATGCTCGATGTGATCTTCCACTGCTTGAACCTTCAAATTTTCTCTTAAAGATGATGTGATGGATGGTGGATGATATCCATAAAGTGCCATAAATGGGTTCATTTTTGCTGCAGTATGGAAGGAAGTGTTATACCACCATTCAGCGAGAGGTAACCACTTGACCCATTGTGTTTGTTTATCTGATACAAAACAACGAATATATCCTTCCCAAAATTTATTTACTATCTCAGTTTGACCATCAGATTGAGGATGATAAGATGAGCTATGAGCTAATTGAGTACCCAAACAAGAAAATAACTCTGTCCAAAAATTTCCAGTAAAAATGGGATCTCTGTCACTCATAATAACCCTTGGGCTTCCATGTAGCTTTTGAATTCTATCCATAAATGTAGTAGCAACCGTACTTGCTTTAAATGGATGAGATAATGCACAAAAGTGTGCATACTTGGTAAGTCTATCAACTACCACCATGATGACACTCTTTCCTTCGGACTTAGGTAAACCCGTGATAAAATCCATTGAAATCTCCTCCCAACGTTGACTTGGAATGGATAAAGGTTGTAGAAGTCCCGGGGTCTTAATTGTTTCCACTTTATTCTGCCGGCAAACCAAACATTCCGCCACAAACTTTTGAATATCAGATTTAAGGCCATCCCAAAAAAATTCTTTCTTCACCCTGTGGTAAGTTTTTAAAAATCCTGAGTGTCCTCCTAAAGGAGAAGTATGCAATTCCAGAAGAATATTTTGTTTTAGTTGGGAATTCTTACAAAGATATAAGTGATCTTTGTACCATAAGGAATCATTTTTCCAACTAAATGTATCAGATGTACTAGGATCTTGCTGTAAATTTTGAATGAGTGTCCATACATCTTTTTCCTTCTTCCATTCATCTCTTGCTTCGGTTATCCAATCTGGTTGGATAATAGAAATGGCACAAAGCAATGCTTCCACCTCTTCATTCTTTCTTGAGAGTGCATCTGCAACAACATTAAGTTTTCCTTTTTTGTAGATTATTTCAAAGTCATAACCCAACATCTTTGTGACCCATTTTTGATGCTCTTCTAAAGATAGTCTTTGTTCCAAGAAGTGTTTAAGACTATCATGATCAGTTTTTACCTTGAAGTGTCTTCCCATTAGGTAAGTTCGCCATTTCTTAGTGCATGCAGTATTGCTAAAATTTCCTTCTCATAAATAGGTTTTTGTAAATACTTTCCTTTGATTGGATGACTTTCAAAATCAATGGGTCTTCCCTCCTGCATTGAAACAACACCAATTTCATTCCCTGAGGCATCACATTCCACAATAAAGGTTTTTATGAAGTCTAGCGTAGCTAAGACTGGTGCTAGGCACATTTCCTCCTTAAGATGTTCAAAGGCCTTAGTTTCTTCAGGAGTCCATGAAAATGCATCTTTCTTCAATAATGTTGTTAGAGGTGCTGCTATTCTCCCATAATTCTTAACAAACTTGCGATAATACCCTGTTAACCCGAGAAATCCTCGCAACTTCTTTTTGGTTGTGGGGACTTTCCATTCCTTAATGGCTTTAATTTTGTTAGGGTCTACTTTAACACCCTCGTGAGATACAATATGACCCAGATATTCCACTTCTTGTACTCCAAAGAAGCATTTGGATGTTTTTGCATATAATTTTTTCTCCTGCAATAGTTTGAGCACCCTGTCAACATGTTCAACATGATCCTTCCAAGACCTGCTGTAGATTAGTATATCATCAAAAAATACTAGCACAAATTCTCTAAGGAAGGGTTTGAAAATGGAATTCATCAACCCTTGAAATGTAGAAGGTGCATTGGTAAGGCCAAAAGGCATGACCAAAAATTCATAATGACCCTCATGATTTCGAAATGTTGTTTTCGGAATATCTTCAGTCTTCATTCTAATTTGATGATATCCTCAATGAAGATCCAACTTGGTAAAATAAATTGCTCCATGTAATTCATCCAATAATTCATCAATCACAGGAATGGGAAATTTATCTTTAATGGTGAGCTTGTTGAGCTCCCTATAATCCAGACACATTCGCCATGATCCATCCTTCTTGTGTACCAATACTACAGGAGCAGAGAAAGAACTTTGACTAGGTTGAATTATACCCACCTCTAACATTTCTGCAATCATACGTTCAATTTTGCTCTTTTGGACGTAAGGATATCTATAAGGCCTGATGTTTGGAGGAACACTTCCTGGAATCAAATGAATAGCATGATCATGATCACGAATAGGTGGGAGTCCTTTGGGAGTTTCAAACACCTTGAAATGATTGTCCAAGACTTGTTGGAGATCTGCAGAAATAGATGATTTTGATGTTGGAACTTCTAGTGAGCATAATTGTGCAATTAAGCCTCGTTGTTCTTTCTTTAGAAGCTTTTTCATGACATTAGAGCTTATTATCCTTCCTCGCTTCCCTGCAATACCTTGTAATTCGAATTCCTTTCCTTCTAAAAAAAAATTCAAGAAAAGTTCTTGAAAATTAAAATCTACCGTCCCCAAAGATTGTAACCATTGTACTCCTAGTACAACATCAGCACCTCCCATAGGAATGGAAAGCATTGGACTAGTCAATACATATTCCCCCATGGTTAACTTGATATTATGGCATTTTCTCGAGCAATTTATAGTTCCTCCATTTGCAACCATCACTTGACATTCTGGTGCTGGGTATAGGAAACAATTTAATTCCTTGGCTACCTTACAATGAATAAAATTATGGGTGCTACCTGAATCAATCAACACTATTACCTTTTTCCTCTTGATATGTCCTTCTATCTTGAGAGTTTGAGGAGTGATAATTCCTGCCAGTGCATTACACGATATGGTCGAATTAATTTCTTCCTCTTTTAGGGCTGGTTCCTGGTGTATATCCTCTTCTTGTTCATTTTCTTCTTCTTCTTCACAATCTATGTAAAATAATTTCTTCTTAGCACACTTATTACCTTTAGTGTATTTTCTATCACAACTATAGCAAAGCCCTTTTTGTCTTTTTTCTCCAATTGTTGTGGTGTCAACCTTGTAGATTGTGGAAATCTAGGCGTAGCAACACTTCTTTCTTTATAGAATTGAGTGGTAGGCTTCCTTGTCACCATAATTTTACATTCAACTTTTCTTGCCAACCTGAATGCCTTCTCCAATGAATCAGGTTCCAAAACGTGAACTTCATGTTGGATGTTATCATGGAAAATTTTAGGGGCTAATATTCGTAGGTGGGCTAATTTTTCATGGTTTTTCCAAAAAAAAGATTCGCCAATTTCCATTTTTTTATAAAAATGATTCGCCCAAATTTTACAATAAAAAAATATTTTACCTTAAAAATCGCCAAAATTATATAGGCAATATATATAATATCATTAGAAATTTGAATAATTTTACAAATACATCAATAAATTTTTTATAGTTTTCATATCAGGGAGTAGTGAGATTTGCCACTTTTTTAAACTTCAGGATAATTTCCCATCCTTAAAATTTTCCCTGGATGTTATCCTTTAAAGTGCCTATGAAGAGATCAATCCTGTGTTCCTCTGGAATATCAGTTACCCTTATATTCAATTTTTGGAAGTCCTCAATGTGATGCCCCACAAAACCCTTTTGTTTGAGATTTATCAATTGGCTAAATAAGGTGTTGCTTTTTGTATCCTCATAATGTGCTATCATTTCCTCCGTAAAAATTGACCAAGTGACAATTTTTTTTACGAGAGCAAAGCCATCGATACCAAACAAATGTATTTTGTTCTAAATGTAAAGTTTCAATGTGTACCTTTTGTGTGTTTTGCACATTATGGAGATCAAAATATTGCTCCATCTGTAGTATCCATGTTACAGGATCCTTTCCATCAAACTTCCTCATATCCATTTTTGGAATATGGTGGTTCTTCCCTCCAATAGTAGAGTTTATGAAATCACGATTAACATTTATTTTGTTTTGATCATGAGTTTCCTCTACTATCTTTTCACCATTTGGAAAATTTTCTTGTATCAAATTTTCCAAACCTTTGATGTCTACTTTTAGATCCTTCTTCATGTTTTCCATGTTGTCTTTCATTTTTTCATCGATCTTAGCTTCCATGTCATCCATATTAGCTTCCATGCCCACTTCCATGCCATCCATATTAGCTTCCAAACCATTCATCTTAGCTTCCACACCTTTCTTCAAACCATCCATCTTAGTTTCCACACCTTTCTTCAAAGCTTCCATTTCATTTTTTGTTGTTCTTTGCGAGAGCGAAATTTGTTGCACTTGCTCTTGTAATTTTGATATGTCATGTTGTCATTCTTTGTCTTCATGAGTCATAGTAGAGCCTTCTAAAGGCTCAATGGGTGTTGAATTATTTTTAGAGGCCATTTTAGAATCCAATATTGATATCTATTCTACAATATTCCCTTGGAATCAATTCAACTTGATTCTTCAAACAAGACTTATGCAATTCGGAAAAAAAAAATACACACCTTTTACTTGCTTTGAGGAGCTCGATATTGAAATTCAATTATCTACGTAATTGCAAATATTCAATATCTGAAATTCATCCCTGTAGTATCCCTCTGAAGCTTCTTTCAAATGCCATAGGTCTGATCTAATTTGGATTCTTCAAGACAAAGTTATGTCCAATCTCCCACAATGACCCAATTTTGGACTGGTTCAGTAGAGTGAACTTGTATGAATTTCCACGTGTAACTGTTTCATCCTTCGGATCTGAAATTGATAGCCAAGAAAATATAGTTTGTGTACTTGTGACCACTTTTTACGGCACTACAATCCGATTCTCAGAGAGAGAGTTATGAATATTTTCCCATGATCACCTCTTTGAGATGAAATTCGGGAGCCTGAAAAAGCAATGCCTTCCACAGATCATATCTCCAAAAATATTTCGAACCAAAATCTGAAATTTTTTGATGGGTTTCCTCAGGATTTCCTCTTTTCACCCTAAAAATTTCATATTCTGAACCTTAGTAGAAAAAAAATTATAGTGCAAATGCCACGATGACCTGTTTAGGAGCCTGAAAAAATACCTAACTTCAACAGATCATAACTCCGAAAATTTTGTGAAACAAACTCTGAAATGTTTAGACAATATTCCTCGGGATTTCAGCTTCCCACCCTAAAAATTTCAGCCTCTGAAACTTCGTAGAAAACAATTTATAGCGAAAATGCCACGATGACCTGTTTGGAGTAGCGAAACCCTAAAATCCAAAGCTCTGATACCAAATGTTGTGTAACCAGCTCCAAAAATAGAAGAAAAGAGATATAAACACCTTATAAATATGCCACTTCAAGGGGGAAACCTCCAATACATTACATAAATGAACAATTCTTGGATTATACAATTTACAAAACCTCCTTTCTATATATAAGAGTCCATGGGGCCATAATGTAATCCTAGTGGGCCACAATGTAATCCTAGCAGACCTAACAATAGTAATTTAAGGGCACAATAATAAAAAAATGGGGGTTACAAGGGTACAATAATAAAAATAAGGGGGTTACACTAACAATAATAAGGGACTATACTAGTGATATAGGGACCTAACAATTAGGAACAACCTAAATTTGTAATAATTCTGCATTAGGAAGCTAATCATTAATAGATCCTCTATATTCCCTTGATTCCAAGTAGGAAATATGATCTAACCCTACATTGGTTTTTCCAAGTTTTACAATAACTTCGAAAGAAAACTCCTAAAATAGTAGAAACCATCTGTAAATCCACCCTTTGAGCACATGCTTATTGACTAGATATTTTAGGTTTGAATGATCTATAAAGAATTTAAAATGGTCTCCCAATAGATAATGAAAAAAATATTGAAATGAATAGACTATTACTAAAGCCTCCCATTCAGTTGTGGTGTATTTTTTCTCTGCAATAGACATTTTTTGACTAACAAAGTATATAAGGTGATATAGATTCTATTCTCTAGCTTGCAAAAGGATGGCACTAAGATAAAAACCAAATGCATCAGTGTGCACATGGAATTCCTTGTCCCAATCATGATAGAATAGAATCAAAGCACTTGCTAAATTTTATTTCAAAGTATCAAAAAAAGCATCACGCTTAGAATTCCATATGAAAAATTTAGTGTTCCTCCAGTGGTGTAGTGATTGGAGCATAGTTGTAGATGAAATTGTGATAATAAATCATATGCTCCAATGTATATCTGAACTGCTTGATACTTGTAGGGGGAAGCATATTTATAATTACAAGACTTTGGTAGGATCCACTGATATGCCATCCTTAGAAAAGTATATCACAAGAGGGTTCCAAAAGGAACAACAAAGACACATTTTTTCAAAATTTGGAGATTTACATCTACCTACATCAAAAAAACATCAGTCTCAACAAAATCAAGTGTTGCTTCATGCGGTTCTAATTTTTTAATCATCTATATAGATTTCAAGGAAATTACGTATATACTTGCAGAAGGTTTCAATAACAATTCTAGAAAATATTATGGGTTCATTTTTATGACCAAATGACATCACATGACAGGAATACAACCCCCATTCAATGGTGAAAGTAGTATTATTCTTATCTTCTTCTGCAATGTTTACTTGACCATATCCTGAGAAGTGAGAACCCATTTGTGAAGGAGTAAGCCTCCTAGCCCACAACGTTTGATCCGGTGGATCAATTTTATGCTCAAAATTAAAAGTTTTCATAATGGATTGAAACTAGCGTGATTGCACAGATCTCATCTTTTTGAATCTAAAACAACTAGTTTTTCTCAAATTTGACAATGGATTCTCCTGATATTGTGTTTTGTTCTTTTTTTTAAACAAAAAAAATGTTTTTGGTTTTACAGGGCCTCACAGTCAGTAGTTTGTACTACAGGCTAGACCCTGACATGGAAAGTGACTATGCTTCTTCGGTCTATTTCAGTTTGAGACCTGTCCTATTTTTATTGGCTCGAATTTGAATGGATTTTATTAGTTTATATGTGGTTGAGGTGGACCAACCAGACAAGACCACGTGGGCCAACCAAAGACCACCACATGGCCTCCTGGTGAAATTAACCTCGACCCCAGTCCACAGAATAGGTTTAGGTGTTAACCCTAACCCAATTGTTATATGTTATGTGAAACCCACTATACCAAATTTTTGGAAAAGTATTTGATTGGCGGATCAAACCATAATACATAAACCTTAACCAAATTTCGGAGTTGCAACATGTAATATGGTGGAGAAACCATATGTATAAAATTACCCAAAGATTATGTTACAATATGTATTAGCATATTAATGTTGTAATACATATGCCAAACCTTAATACATAACCATATGTCAAGTCCATGCAACGGGTTATGTGACAGGTTTCAGAACCGGTTACCACGATAGTCACAGAGCATTCATATGGTGGTGGCTCCACATATATTGTCATGGTTCAAGTTTGTGCGGGGTTTTGATAATTGACATGCTGATATTTTAACACAATCAGAGCAACGTTCACATGCCACTGGTTGTTAGAGTTACGGTTTATTCCAAGGTTTATGCAACGGCTGGGGTAACGATTATGGTGGCAGTTTAAACTGTCAAAACAGTGGGTTCACATGCAGCGGTCCAAAACATTTTTACAACGGCCATGTTAACGCTAACCCATAACCACTAACTGAAGCATGCTTGAAACCGCAGTTAGAAGTCTGAGTTTTCTCTCGCAAGAAAACACAACGTTCTTGAAATTAATGACAGAGGTTTTGATAACTAGCACTAGATTAGCCATGTAAAGGCCGACATAGGCCATTTAACCAGGAAATAAATTGCACATGATGCGGTGGGAATCTCATCGATGCAGGGTGAAATTTTCTCCCCACATGGCCAAAAAGTTTTGAAATTGTAGGACAGTTTGCAAAAAGTGCGAATTATAGGACATATAGTGCAAAATTTTCATTGGAGCATTACTCATTCAATTTTTAGCCTTTTTTGGAGCAGAAAGAACCCAACTAGTGGGTTTTGACTATTCTGGATCCATTGGAGACATTGTTGAAGCCATTTGAGCTCAATAAATTTATTTAATCACATTTTTTTAGTATAATGAAAGAGGCCCAACCATTGAAAGTTGGACCAGGATATGTAGCCCAAGCGGGGTGAACTCCTTCATCAATTGTTGTTTTATGTTTACTATTATGGTGATGTTGTCTCTTATTTTCTGCAAAAAATAAAGTTTTAATGCATGTTTATGTGTTTATGAAATTAACATAAAAGGTTAAAAACCCTAATTTATTCACTTGAAAAATTTGACATAATCCTCAAACTTTCATATACATATCAGTTTGGTATCACAGCTAGAGTTATTTTTTGCTTTGAGGGTTTAATTTGTTTGCAAGTATTTCTAATGCTTACAATTTTGAATCTCAAGAGAGGAGAAGGAAATCTTTTGGTTGCAAGTCATCAAGTTAGGTCAAGGACAAGGAGAGAAAATTTTCCATAATATCCACCACAAATTTCACCTCAAATCATACTTGAAGCTTCAAAAAACATGTCGCATGAAGGAGAGCCTGACAATATGTCAAAGGATGAAAAGGATTTCATAAAATAATTATTTTATATGACACAAATCGTGAAGATTCTCTATGAGGAGAGAAACACAATATTACAAGGTGAGAGCTCCAATTCTCCAAAGGGAGATAAGTCTTCAAAAGGAGATGGAGGAGATGGAGACAAGAATCCAAACGGTAATGGTGGGAATGGTGACAAACCACATTTGACACCACAATTATCTTCACCTCCATCCTCACCACCATCTTCACCATCATCATCTTCCACAACAAGCCCTTCACAAACACCTCCACATTCTCCAAAGGGACATGATAAAACTCCATTTCTGAAACTTGACATAAGTTTGATTTTCCTATGTATGATGGAGAGGTGAATGTTGAAAGATTAGATAATTGGGTTAGTCAACTTGAATTTTATTGTAGAATACAAAGGATCAAGGATTATGACACCAAGACTCAAATTCCTTCATTAAGATTGGAGAGTGCAACACTTATTTGGTGGGAATCCAAAACTCAACAAGAAATGAAGAAACATGGTAAGGTATTAACCTCTTGGAATGATTTTTTTGCTGCATTGAGCATAAAATTATATCCATTAGTATACATGTAGAAAGCTATAATGGATTGACAAAAATTTAGATAAGGAGAGGGGAAAAGTGTGCAAAGCTATACTCAAGAATTTCATAGAAGAGCACTAATATAGGGTGTATATTTAATATCTCAAGACACTTGACATATATTGGCGGTTTTCATAGTTACTTAAGACATACCATTCTCATGTTTAACCCTACAAGTTTAGATGAAGTTTGTGTACAGGCCACACATCTAGAGACAAGAGGGAAACATGTTTCAGAGGAAACATGTGAGAATACCTTTGAGTCTGGAGAAAAAATAAAGGGTAAGTTTAAGGAAATAGGAAAGAGGAGTTCATCCTTCAAGATGGAGAAATATAAACTCACATTCAAAAAAATTTCCAAATATGGGCATGATGAAGATCATTTCTAGAAACTTCATCCAGAAATGAGACCCAATAAGTTGAAAAACAAGGAGAAGGAGAAGAAAACTACTACAATACATCATGATTTAGGTTCTGATTCCATATATGAAATAAATATTGAAATTATGGGTTTGAAAGGTAAGAAAAATTCAGGTAATAGTTCTTCAAGTTATCTCAATGATAATCAAGATGAAGAAACAAGAATTGAGTTTTTCCATATTAAAGTTATTTCAAAGCATACCAAGATTCATACACTGTTTGATGGTGGTTCACAAGAAAACCTTATGTCAAAAGACATTGTCAAGAAGTTAAATTTAGAGACCATTCCTAATCCTAGACCATATAATTTAGGTTGGGTATGTGAGAATTCAAAATTGCAGGTTACAAGGAGGTGCATCCTTAGATTTGCAATCACTTCAAACTTTCTTGATGAAGTTGAACTTGATGTAATTTCGTTTGATATTTGTGGTATAGTTTTGGGAAGCCCATATCTTTATGATAGAAGAGAAATATTTCACCTCCATGAGAATAAATATCACTTGTTCAAGAATGGGATTAAGTACATTATTAATGCATAGTAAAAAAATGAGTTTGTGTCTTATGAATGTTAGACAAATGAAGAGAATTGTTAATGCTAGTCATAATTTTTCTTTGTTAATGTTCAAGCATAAAGATGTTGTGAATGAGGACTTTCAAGGAGATGAATCAAATGTAAAATATCATTTGATTGATTTTTATAATGGGTGTGATAATATTTTTCAAGAGTCTAACATACTTCCTCCTAAAATAGGTAAACCAAATGAAGTAAATTTTCAGCAGCATGCATCATTGTTGAAAAAAGATGTGAACAAGATGCTAGTGTTAAGTGCAAAGGTCAAAGAGAAAGTGAAAAATAAAATTGACAAAAAGGGAATTGATTCCAAATTTCTTCTTGTGGGTTTCATAATGTGTTTTATTTGAAAATAGATGGTGCATGGTGATGGTGATCACATTTGCTCAAGAGTCGAGCCAAGCACAATATTAGACATGTTATGCATCATTATGTCGATAATGTTCAAGATTAGAAGAATTTGAAGTTGTTTAAGTTTCCTTTGATTAAAGAATGAGGGAATGTGTTGATTCATTCAAGGGAAGTTTTTTTCTGCGTATTCTGGGAAGGTGCAGAAATATGTTGTCTATGACAGCAAGACAAGGTCTCCAAAATCAGGAAAAATTATGCATTTTCATGAAAATATCAAAATGTCACATTCAAATAAATTTCAATGGATTGAGACTCGAAGCTTGAGGGAGATCTACCCTCATATATTATTTGATGGATAAATATCTTTTGTAGGTCCAAAAGCTTCCAGTGGGGAGGAATGATCTAGTGGATCAATTTTTTTCTCAAACTGCAAAGTCGTCAGAATGGCTTGAAATGAGCGTGATTGTGTATATATCATCATTCTGAATCTGACACAACTCATTTCACTCAAATCTAACATAGGATGCTCCCGATATCACATTCTGTTCTTTTTGGGAAACATTTTTTTTTTTTGTTGTACAGGGTTGCATAGTCAACATTTCGTACTACTGACTAGACCCTGACATGGAAAGTGACTATGCTTATTTGGCCTATTATATTTGGACACTTGTCATATTTTTATTGGCTCGAATTTGAATGGATTTGATTGTTTTATATGTGGTTGATGTGGAAAAAATAGAGAGGACCACATGGCCCAACTAGGGGTTTCCAGGTAGCCTCCTGGTGGCCATTAAATTTTTCGTTAAGGGCTACAGTGGACCCTCGGGGAATCAAGCACGAGACCTCCACCAAGCCATCCATACCTCCGACCAAATTTCCTATATTTGTTTCTTAAAACTTATGATATTTGGTGTTATCTAAACTTTATGTTGTTGGGCATCGAGGGTGGAGACCAGGGTAAACCCACGACCCCGGTCCACATGCCAGGGTTAGGGGCTAACCTCGGCCCAATTTTTATATGTTATGGAAAACCCACTATACCGAAGTTTTGGAAACATATTTGATTAGAGGAGAAAACTATAATACATAAACCTTAACCAAAGTTCAGAGTTGCAACATGTAATATGTCAGAGAAACCATATCTATAGACATTACCCAACATTTATGTTACAATATGTATCGACATATTAATGTTGTAATACATATGCAAAACCTTAATACAAAACCATATTCCATGTCTATGCAATGGGTTATGTGAAATTTTTTGGAACCAGTTACCACGACAGTCACAGAGCGTTCACATGTCGGTGGCTCCACATATAATTTCACGATTCAAGTTTGTGCAGGGTTTTGATAATTGTTATGCTGACGATTTAACACATTTAGAGCATCGTTCACATGCCACCACTTGTCGCAGTTACAGTTTATGACAAGGTTTATGCAACGTTCTCGATAATGGTTATGGTGATGGTTTAAACCGTCGAAATAATGGGTTAACATGCGATGGTCCAAAACATTATTACAATAGCCATGTTAACACTAACCCATAACCACTAACTGAACCATTCTTGAAACCACAATCTGAAGTATGAGTTTTCTCCGGCGGGAAAACAAAATGTGCTTGAAATCAACGATGGATTTTTTGATAGTTGGTGCCAGATTAGTTAGGTAAAGCCAACATAGGCCATTTAACTAGGTGACAATTTGCACTCGGCACGATAGGAATCTCACCAACATGAGGAAAAAATTTCATCCCACATGGCCAAAAAGGTTTGAAATTGTAGGATTGTTTGAAAAAAATGTGAATTGTAGGGCAGATAGTACAAAATTTTCATTTGAGCATAAATCATTTATTTTTTAGCCTTTTTTGGAGCAGAAAGAGCCTAGCTAGGGGTTTTTTAATATTATTGAACCATTGGAGCCATTGTTGAAGCCATTTGAGCACTTTAACTTGAATTAATCACATTTTTCTAGCATAATGAAAGAGTCTCAACCATTGGAAGTTGGACCAGGAGGTGTAGGCCAGGAGGGGTGAACTCCTTCATCACTTGTTGTTTTTTGTTTACTGTTATGGTGATGGTGTCTCCTATTTTCTACAAAAACTGAATTTTTAATGCATTTTTATGTGTTTATGAAATTAACATAAAAGGATAAAACCCCTAATTTATTCACTTACAAAATTTGACATAATCCTCAAGCCTTCATATAAATATCAACGTTATCGAATAATTCATCTTTAAAATGAGTGGGGAATGGATCATGAATGAAAACATTATTGAGGTTGTGGTAGTTGACATAGACCCTTATATAATCTAAATCCTTCTCATCCTGAATAACTATGTGGCTAATCCATTCAACTTCATCAACATGAAAAATAAGTCCTACAAATAACATCTTGTAAATCTCCTTCTTGACCTTTTCTTTAACTCTTGGGTTCAATTCATAAGTATGTGTAGGAATTTACAGGGTAAGTTCCATAGATCAAGAACCAAAGGTCACCGCTCACAAATAGATCACAAATCATTACACTAGTATAATCACGTGGTTAAAACCCTCAAAGAGAGAAACAATCCATGCCCTGAGCCAACACAGCCACTTCAGGGAATTTATTAATATAAAATAAAATTTACATATGTTTCTCTCATAAACGGTTACTAGAAAAATCACCCTCCATGCTCTTTAAATAGAGATCATGGACCAATTAGGTGTGAAGGCACGAATCAAGTGTCGTTAATACCGAGGTGAAAGATAACCGCCGGATCACTACAAATCGTGACCGTTAGATTATAAGTTACAAATGTACATGGTAAGGAAATACACTTTACCTAACTCTACACTAGACTAGGTTATTCTTAACTATTTCCTATGTGTCGAAATATCCTAACATCCCCCCTTAAGAACAACTTGCGATAGGATTGAAGGATTTACAAAGCTGACACAAAAGGAGCCTATTTATTATGTGTTGAAATATCCTAACATCCCCCCTTAAGAAAAAATTGGGATAGGATTGAAGGATTTACAAAAGTGATACAATAGGAGAAGGAAGGAGGAATTAGAGCCTATCCCCCGTTAATGAAAACTTTCCTGAACTCCAAGCATGGATCAAATTTTGGTAAAATTCGCTTCTATGAGAGCCTTCATAAAGATATCAGTTACTTGATCATTGGTCGGACAATACTGCACTTCAAGAACACGATCATGAATGACCTTTCTGATGAAGTATATGTGGAGTTCAATTTGTTTCATACGCTGATGCTGAACTGGATATTTACATAGCTGAATGGAACTTTGATTATCACACTAAAGTGTAGTTGGATGATGTTGATGAAGACCAAATTCAGGTAGGAACTGACGAAGCCACATGCCTTCCTTGTTGGCTTCAACTGCACCACGATACTCTTCTTCTACTGAAGAAAGGGAGATGGAACTTTGTTTCTTACAATATGAAGTAATAGGTCCTGAACCAAGAGTGAATACATATCTTGTAGTGGAATTTTGATCATCAGGGTCACCATCCCAATCAAAATCAGTGAAACCAATCAACAAGGGAGATGCTCCTGCACTGTAATGAATCTCGAACTGAACTGTACCTCGAATATATAGAATTATTATTTTAGCTACTTTCTAGTGACTTTAATGAGATTGGTGCATAAACTGAGCGACAAGACCAATGGAAAAGGAAAGGTCAGGATGGGTATGGGTTAGACACAAAAGTTTACCAACAAGTTGACGGTATAAGGTAGCATCAACTTCAGGGGTAGTACATTTGACTGAAATCTTGACTCCAGACTGAAAGAGAGAAGGGGTAGGCTTACAGTCTTCCATGTGAAAGTGGTGTATAATATCACAGGCATACTTGGACTGAGAGAGGGTAATGTGTTCCTTGGATTGAAAGACTTGAAGACCAAGGAAATAATGCAAGTGTCCTAAGTCTATCATTTCAAACTTATTTTTGAGGCTAGACTTCACATGGTTTATATGGTTTGGATCAATACCAGTAAGGATAAGATCATCAACATAAAGAACAAGGATGGTGAAGGAATTACCCACCTTCTTGGTGTAGATAGTGTTGTCATAATGACATCTAGAAAAGCCATTATCTAAGAGAAATATATCCATTTTGGCATACCAAGCCCGAGGAGCTTGTTTGAGACCATAGAGAGACTTCCTAAGGCAACAAACAAGGTTGGACTCTTTTTGGATAAAGCTAGGGGGTTGTTCCATGTAGATTTATTCTTTCAAGTCTCCATGTAAGAAGGCAGATTTAACATCCATCTGATGGAATTCCCATTTAAAGGAGGCAGCAAGGGAAAGAACAAGGCGGATAGAATTCATTTTGGAAATAGGGGAGAAGGTTTCATCATAGTCAATGCCTTCAACTTGTGAAAAACCTTTAGCCACAAGACGAGCTTTATGTATATCCACTTTTCCATCTGGTCCAAACTTTGTTTTGTAAACCCATCTGCATCTGACAAGTTTTCTTCCTTTTGGAAGAGGAACAAGATCCCAAGTATTGTTTGCCAATAAGGAACAATACTCTTCATTCAAAGCTTCATCCCAATCTGGATGAACAAAGGCTTCTTCAAAGGTTTTTGGATCAAGTTTTTCTAGAACTTGAGCTAATAAGGAAGAGGCTCTTTTGAGTTGAGAATGTGTACGTCGTCGATCGGCAGGGTCACCTGCAAGAGAACCTGCTACATCCCGAGTACAGTAGACCCATCTTGGAAGCGGTGGAGTATAAGGAAAAATTTCACGAGATGGAGGAGGATTTTCATCCTCACTGTCATCATTTGAGCTAGAAGGAATGCTATTAAAAATAGAAGAGAGAGAGAGAGAGAGGTGGCACATATGCCAAATCAAGTTCACAAGCCAAAGGTGGCACACCCACTGAACTAGGCTTGTAGGATGATATATTTTCATCAAACTTTACATCTATTCTAATGATTATATTTTTGGATTTTGGTTGAAGAAGTCTATATCCTTTGACATCTTCATAATATCCAACAAAAATACATTTTTCACTCTTAGTTTCTAAGGCTTTATGTTTCGCATCTGGAATATGTGCCCAAGCATCACTTCGAAAAACACAAAAGTGACTTACATCTGGTTTGATTGAGCTCCAAGCTTCTTCTGGAGATATATTATTTAAAACCTTAGTAGGAGTGACATTTACTATGTAATTTTCATAGTTAATGGCTTCTGCCCAAAAATTGAGACCAAGTCCTTCAGATTGAAGCATACAATTAACCATTTCTTTTAAGGTGCGATTATTCCTTTCATCTACACCATTTTGTTGTGGAGTATATGGAACAATATGTTGCAATTGAATGCCATGCTCAGTGAAAAAGTTGATAAATTTGTTGTTAACATATTCTCCGCCATTGTTTGATCTTAACTTAAGAATTTGATGTCCAAATTGTTTCTTAACAAAGGCCTTAAAGGCCAAGAACATGTTAAAAAATTCACTCTTGAGTTTTAAGAAATATACCCAAGTGCATCTGGAAAAATTATCAATGAAATTTAAGAAGTACTTGCAACCAAAGAAAGAAACAACAGGAAGTGGACCACATAAATCACTATGCACAATTTGCAAAGGGGCTAAAGCATTCCAAGAGGCACGTTTGTCAAAACTATCCCGATGATGTTTTGTGAGTACACATCCGGAGCAAACACCATCCTGGAAAGATACCATAGGAAGGACCGTCGCCATATTTTCATTACATAGAGTTTGAAGAGAGTGATAGTTTAAGTGACAAAATCGCTTATGCCAAAGTTTTCTCACATCATCATTATGAGCAACAAAAATAGAGGGAAGAGATGATGACCCAAAGTTGTCAAACTTATACAACCTCGTGGAATCATCAGCAATGGCAGTGGCTAAAATATGTTTAGGATATTTGAGGTCCTTGATTACAACATCATGAGGTGATAATTATACTATTTTCCCTTCACCTGAATGAGTTATCTGATAAACAAATAGAAAGTTGCATGACAAGGTAGGAACACATAGTACATCATTAAACTGACCATTATCTAGATGAATGGTTCCATATCCTACAACACTGAGAGATCTATCATCACCAACATAAATATGTTTGGTGTTACAATCATTTAAAGAAGAAAACATGGATTTGTCTTTAGCCATGTGGTAAGAAGCTCCAGAATCAATGATCCACTCATGAGAAGGAGAAGAAGAAGATACATTCAATGCATAACCAGATCTTGATGCTTGACAACCACAAGTAGAAAGTTCCATGCCTGAAGATGAAGGTGAAGAGTGCTCCAAATTGATGTTGTGCTTCTTCATTGTTGCTTCTAAGGCTTCCATATTCTTAAAACATTTGGACTTTATATGGCCATCCCGATTGCAAAAGTTGCAATGTTTATCTGTCTTCTTCCCTTTGTTTTGATTTGCCTTATTATTTTGGTGATTTGATTTTTCAGTTTGTGGTTGAAATTGCTTAGGGCCCTTGTTTGGTTTAGGAGCATATTTTTTAGGATACTGCTTCTTGGGATTCTTTTGATATGGTTGTTGTTGGGCTTCTAAGGCTTTCTTAGAAGCGTTTCTAGAAGTGATAAGACCAAGGTGTAAAATTTTTTCTTGTTCTCTTATCAAAGAATCACAAAAGGCATCAAAAGATGGATTCTTATAGGTGGTTCCTGAAGAAATGATGGCTTCTTTGGTGGAATGGAAGGCGGAAACAAATACAGAGTATGCATGACCAAGCTTATCAAGAATGCAATATATGAGGCTACCATCATCCTTTTTTTATCTTACAACCTTATAAAAGAATTCTGAGGGTCTTAAATTTGGACAAAAAATATTCAATGGAGGAAAAATTATTGGTGTCCAAAGTAAGCAATTCATTTTCAAGCTAGTGGGCCTGGATTTGATTTTGAACGCCAAAAACATTTTTTAGCTTTTCTAGGGCCTCATCAGGGGTGTCAATGTCAAGGATATGAAATCAAAGATCTTGAGCAATGGACATTCCTATAAATCCTCATGCTTGATCTTGTTTATTTTCCCATTTAGCAGCTTTATCATCATTGGAAGGTTTAGTTTCTTGTCTTGTGGTTATTCTATAAAGCCCTTTACTTCTAAGTATATCTACCATGTGAGGTAGCCATTGGAAATAATTGGTGCTGTTAAGAATAACTGGGCATACACTTTCCATTTTTTATTTTTTTTTAAATTGAAGTTGAGAAAATCTGAAACTAACTGCACCAATGGAAAGATCTCAAAAAATTAGGCTGTTTCAAAGAAAACGGCTTCTGGATGAAGAAGTTATGCCTTTTGAAAAAACTGAGTTGTAGATGCCAAATAGTTATGGGAACGGGATGAAGTGCGGCTTTTAAAAAAAAAAAATCCGCCCCTTTGAACAAATTTTTTTTACAAAAGAAGCTTGAGAAGGAGATTTGAACCCAAGACCTCTATTCTCATAAACTAACCCCTCACCAAGTGAGATAGTAAAATGATTTTGTTATTTTAGAAAGGAGGAAGTGGGGATTATTCTTCTTCTTCTTCTTCTTCTTCGGTGTGCATGCCTTTTCCTGCACAAAAAATACAAAAAACGAGCCAAAAAAAAATGAAATGCAAATCCCTATGAAAAAATTTTAGATTCTCGGTTATCCTTATCGATAACTATCACTTTTTTACTATTTCTGATTTCCCAAGATCGCACAAAGACGCGGGGAAAGAGCATACGTAGCAAAAAAATCCCTTTTTCCTGTTTCTGATTTGATGAGATCGCACGGAGCGTACAACGAAGAGCATACACATAGAATAGGGTATATATACAACAAATAAATAAAACCTTAATACCAAAAATAAATAGAAAAAAATCGAAATAAGAAAAAATGTTAACAAATATAACTGCAAAATAGATGCTTTATACCTCCAGATCTAAACTGACATAACTTGGGAAGCTGGAAACCTTTTCGCATGAAACGAAAG